>CM032485.1:13382211-13982211 GCA_019059595.1 Marasmia exigua
ACTTATACATATAATATATTCTGTATTATGTAGCCGGTCGTTGAGATTGACCGCCGTGACCGTTATCCGTTGGAGGATTATTTTATTATCATCCCATCGAATTATGAGGGTAAGGGAATAAAGTGCATTTGGGTGCGCACACACTCAGTCTAAAATTGACTGCCATAGCTATTATTTTTATTAATAATATAAAAACTGAAAAGCCTTTTTTCGAGCCTGCAAGCCTTCTAATTCCAACGAGCCTGTTGACTTATTTTTTATTTGATAGGTGGCAGACGACCAGACGGATCACCTGATGATAAGCGATTGCCGCCGCCTATGGACACCCGCGACACTAGTGGAGTCACAAGTGAGGTGCCAACCTTTCAAGCCCCCTTTCCTCCGGATTGGGCCTCCGTTACCCTCACTGACGCTGCGAAACACAGCACAGTGCTGCTTCAAAGGTTTTCTGTGAGTTTTCATAAAACCTTAGCATTTACACGTATTTAGGTTGACAAACCGACCAATCGACAAAAACAAAAAGTAAATGGACAGACAAATCGAGAGAAAAATAGATATCCATTCAATTAGACGCCTAGTCCGTTTGTTAATCGCCAGCATCCAATCAAATGGCTGAAGAACAACTAGCTATGTCATTAACCGTAACCGATAACCAGATGATGGCTGAACGTTTGTCGCGGCCATCATGAAATTGAATGCTTAAGCCGATAATTGTTTGAACTAAAATTACTTGACTAAAACTTTCCGCAAAAATTTGCAGACGACGTACTATTATTTAGCACTTCCATGCTTGTATACTATTTTACAATAAAACATAAATGAACATAAAAATAGATAAATGAACCATAACATATATGTAGATCGCCATATTTGATTATTACTAATGCTGCAGTGGAGAAAAGCGGAAATTAATTTGAATCACTTGACCTTAATAATCAGTTCGAATGGGCTGTTTTTCAATACGCCAAGCTGTCAAACGTGGAGTGATTTTAGTTCTAACAACGATCTGTCTAGGCATCTAATTAAACAGCGTTTAACGAACGCCCTAGAATCCAATTGGACGGCTTATTTAAACAGATAGTTGCCACAGATACATGACGAATCCACACTTTTTTATTTTATTTATTACACTGTTTTATTTTATTTCTTTTATGCTAGAGGCGACAAATAAGCAAGCGAGTTACTAGATGGAAAATAATATTCACCGCCCATAAACATCCGCGTAATGAGAGAGATCGTTTATGTGATGCCGGCCTTTTTAAAAAGGAGTACGCACTTCTCTTGAAGGTCCCTAAGTCGTGGCCGTCGGGAAATCTACCGCAGGCAAACCGTTCCATAGAACTGAGGTACGTGGTAGAAAGTTCCTCAAAAACGAAGAATATTAGAACGCCATCGAGATTGTGGGATCCACACTTAGGTCCGATTTGACCAATCCTTATCCGTTGATAAATCCACGGTATAGCATCAGATTTTTAAAGAATGAAATGAAATGAAAATTGTTTATTCAATTTAGGTCCATACAGAACACTTATGAATGTCAACATGTTTACCACTGGTTCGGAATGTAGTTTTCTGCGAAGAAGACACCAGAAAGAAACTCAGCAGTTACTCTTTAAAAAAAAATGTTATACAAAATGTCACCATTAACTTAAAATATAGTAAAATTTTTGTGTTACTAATATGTCCCTAAATTATTGTCATTCAAAAAATCGTCTATTTTATAATAGCATTTCTTCATTAAACAGTTTTTTATATACAATTTAAACTTATGTGTGGGCAAGTCAATAATAATCTGAGGTAACTTATTAAACATTTTTATGCTCCATCCTATAAATGAACTGCCAACCTTATGGAGCCTGATATTTGGAACGACCAGTCTGTGCTTATTTATGGTGTTAAGGCTGTGACAGTCGGACTTCTTCGAGAACAGATGGAGATTCTTATGTACGTACATAAGGCAATCAAGGATGTATTGAGAAGCCACGGTAAGTATGTCGATTTCTTTAAACAAATCTCTAAGGGAGTCGCGCGATCTAAGGCCATAAATGGCGCGGATGGCTCTCTTCTGTAATACGAAAATAGTCTGTATAATGATGTGTATAATGATGAGTCTGTATTAATGATGGCGCTATACCATAGATTCAGCATCGGAATAACATCGGTCGAATAGGCCCTATGAGTTCCCTATTTGAACCTATAAAAATAAATGGAAAGAAAACACCCATGCTCGATTCTCGTTAATATTGAGTATGTCATTGTGTACAAGCGAATTAATCGTAGACTGTAGCCAATTGCCCTATTAAAGACATTCGTCACTGTCAAAGGATATTGATTTACACGTATCGTACACGTTAATGGCAATTTAACGGTGTTTGTGTTACCATTCAGTTAATGATGATACTGATCAATATTTGAAAAATGGGTATTAATGTTTGTCTTAGTTTACTGTTTTGAGCTGTCGTTTGATGATGATTGATGATCTTAGCGTGTAATTCCTGGTTGCGGCCGAAGCTGTCGCTTTGGAGCCGTACGCTACAATGAAGCGACTGCCATCTGACCTTCGCAAGCTTTTACAGTGGAACCAGATCAACTGTATCATGGTTACACGTTTCAGAAACTATCAGAAACGTGCAGATTTCCTCACGATGTTTTCTTCACACTCATTTCCCTTTTCCCTCACCACCGAACTTATGCTAGAAATATGCATATAGATTTTAAAAATGAGGTATATGTTCGAATTGTATGCCACGAGCCCGAATGGAAAAGTCGTGCTCATCTACTGAGCTACTTTCTAGGTAGATGGAAATGGCAATTCGAGTAGGTACTTTAAACAGACATCGATTCATCATCATCTCGATGGATGTCGGTCTAAAACTGTGCGTTTCTCGCAGAACTTTCTACCCCGTACCTCAATTCTGTGGAACGGTTTGGCTGCGGGAGACTAAGGGTCCTTCAAGAGAAGAGCGTGCTCTTTTTTAAAAAGGCCGGCAACACATTAGCGATCTCTCTGATTTCACGGATGTTCATAGGCGGCGTTGATTACTTTCCATCAGGTGACTCGCTGGCTCGTTTGTCCGCCTCTAGCATAAATAAAAATAAAACATAGATACTAAGTGAACACACAAATGGACTGTTGATCAAACATTTTGGCGAAGTAGCTTACTACAACTGCCTTAATTATCCGCGTAACACAATTTTATGTAAAACAAGTGGGCCGCCCACATTTCGTTTCGGGACATTAGTTCCATTTATACCAATAGATGGCGCTAGGTGTCGATCACATCGCGCAAGCGTTTTTTGTTGTCGAATTACAGATAAGCGTTGCCATTGTCTGTAGAAATAATCTCTTTATTTGATAAAAAATACTTACAGTGGTTTATGTTTTATGTGATATATACAGCGTGTATCTGTGAACATTTACATCCCTTTAACCAAGTGTTCTATCAACCATTCTGAACAACATTTTTCAATTACTTTTAGAAATTCGCATTAGAAAATTTCAACTTCTCATACAAAGTCGGTCACGTGACTTGGTCATTTTGTATGGGAAGCCGAAAAAATTTTCGACTAATTTCGAAAAGTCGTAGAACAAATGTTGTTCAGAATGGGTAATAGAACACGTGGTTATATTGTTATTTTTATTAGTATATATTGATTACAGCGTAACTTTAAATATAACAAGTAAAAGGGTCAATTCTATAATTTACATTGCCCCAGTTAAATAAAGCTTATAGCTCTATATTATATGCTAATATCACTCATCGACACACAATGCTATCTAGGCTTACTCCATTGAAGCATCTGAGATGACCCAGAACGTTCTATTGAACTGAAACGACCTACATACCGACAGTCAACGGGGAGTTTGAAGAACATTTTTAATCTGAGTTTTTGCTTGAAAGTTGCAAAAGTTGGGTGGCTCGTTCTCTGCGATTTGAAGGTAGACTTGAGGGTCGGGTGATGCAGGTGCTTGTTTGGCCTACTAGGGCAGTTATCACTCAAACTCAAACTCAAATAATGCCGTGTAGTCCCCGGCAGAGTAGAATAGGCCACCCTCACTCTTACCGAGGTGTCGTAAAAGCCGACTAAGGTACAGCTGCTGGCATGATCATCAGCACCCAGAGAAGGAAAACTCTGCATTTATATCAAAACCCTCGCCATCCCGTCTGCCAAGCGTGGTGAGTATGGCAATAGGGTATTTGACTAAGCTCGAGATTTTACAAAATATAAATATTTTATCAAAATATAGGTAGACATGTGCCAATAGCAAAAATTCTCAATTAAAAATATAACGTCTAGCCGGTTTTATGGTCATTCAAAGATTCGTGGGCAAGTCCATTTTAAAAGTATGAAACTATTAAAAAATAATTATACCATTGAATAACCCATACAATTTGCACCAACTTTTATAAAAGAACCATTGACATAAACGAAACATTTGATATAGCTACCATATAAAATTAAAATGAAATGCATACAAAATACAAGCGTGTGACGTCACATCTTCGTAGCCATTTGTATGGAGCGTTTTGGGTTTGCCCAAAATAATGTGATTTTAAAGTTGTGATATCTCAGGTAGTTTAAATGAGAATCAAGTAATTCTTTCAACGATGTTTCTATCATTGAGAGGTCTTTTGATTACAAAAATAAAAACAAAATAGTCAAATACCGTATTACCCTGTAGTAGATAATGCGACCCTAACACCGGTTCGGAAAGTTGTTTCTGGTGAAGAAGATCCGGCAAAAAACTCGCCAGTTACTCTTTTTAATCGCCAAGCTTTCATACAATGGTGTGTCATCATCATACCAAGCCATACAGTTTAATATTTTTTTTTTATATGAGAGGTGGCAGACGAGCAGACGGATTACCCGATGGTAAGCAATTCCGCCGCCCATGGACACCCGCAACACCAAATGGTAACACAAAATGAAATAAAGGAAATCATAAGAAAATAAATCATTGTCAGCATATTTAAGTCCCCACTGCTGGGGTACGGGCCTCCCTCAATCACATAAGGGGTAATTGCCATACTCACCACGCTCAGCAGACGGGTTGGCGAGGGTTTGATATAAATGCAGAGTTTTCCTTCTCTAGGTGCTGATGATCATGCCACCAGCTTTACCTTAGTCGCCTTTTACGACACCTCGGTAAGAGTGAGGGTGGCTTATTCTACTCTGCCGGTGACCACACGGCATAAAATAAATTTTATAAGGTAAACCAAAGCAGACCAGTCCCCAAAGGTTCACAAGTATGACGCTACTACATTAGCTACGCAAGAGGTCCCGGGTTCAATCTCCGGGTCGGGCCAAAAATTTGTTCCTAAGTTTTCGGTAAGAAATACTTAGTGTCAGCCTGGAATGTGGAAGTTGGCAGGGTCTTGTACCCGTGCCTCGAAAAGCACGTTAACCGTTGGTCCTGAGCCCAATCCCTCTCCGGCCGTGTCCCGCTGATGTCCCATCGGAATATCAGGGTAAGGAAATAGAGAGCGCCCTTGTGTTTGCGTACACATTACCATCAGGCGATCCGATTGCTCGACAGCCACCTATCACATAAAAAAGTTTCACAATAATCAACATTTATATAATAGAGGCGCTGGTGGGCCAAAGTAGGTACTAGCGGTAGCAAAAATTACATTTTGACTTGAATTCGAGACTTTGCTGAAACAGTTTCTACATTCGTAACTCTAAGTAAGGAAGCAAGTACTTAATACTGTTTAAACTATTTGGTTTTAGTTTGTATGTCTTCATAGGCACAGTAGTTATATACGGTAAAGCAGTATCGACACTCCGCCATTTTTGACACAAAGTTACCTACCGTATAGGGTTGTCCTGTGATTTTGTAAAATATTATTCTTACCTTTCCATATTAGCATGCAGTTTAAAAAAAATAATTACCCCATAACAAAATCCTTCCAAGTCCCACCACCCCAAAATCATAATGTTGGTCTACAGGGCCGTGATCGCGAGGTGCAAGGTGCAACAAGGATCATCTGGTGCGTGTTAGAAATTAGAACTAATGATATTTCTTAAGGAATAAGCAGAATACTAGCATACAAAATTCGTACACAAAGCTACACAAAATGATTTCTAAATTAAGGTACGCAAAAAACGTAAATTACAGCAGACACGTCAATTTCGACTAAAATAGGAAGAACGCCTCTTAGATACACCACTTACCTACCCAAACATATCACTTTAAAAATCCGAAACCTTTTTTGATAACATACATAATGTATCCACTTATTTTCTCTACCAAAATAAAGTAAGCGGCATTCGAGTAAAACCGACAACCCTGAATTTAGTTCCTGCAATTGTACTCCGACGGGACCTTAGAATCCTTGTCTAGTGTGCGCCTGTGTGCGTGCGTCATTCGAGCGTTTGTTCGTAGTGTCCATACTGCTTTAACGTATATATCTACTGTGTCATATGTATCTGTGTTATCTCATTTATAAAGAATATACCTCATATTCTACCTACAGATTGCGGCAACGCTTATAGTTGATCCAAAAAAACGAAACGCTTGCGCGATGTAATCGGCACCTGACCTAGCGCCATCTATTGATATGAATTGGAACTAATCTCGAAACGAAGAGAAGGCGGGCCACAAGTTTCTAATAGAAGCTTTAAACACTGAGGCTAATAAAGTAGTTAGTGCGCTTTTCTTCCTACTTCATCTTTGGACCTAACTTTTCCTTCATAATTTAAATTAGCAGGCTTATGTAGACTTACTCGCGTACGGCGAAACTGCCTACCCACCCGAGTACGAACATGGTAAGTGAATTAACTCCTACAAGTTGCGGTGTACTAACCACGACCAACACAGCCTGGCCGGAGGGTTGGCAACCGATCAAAGTTTTTAGAGTTGAATTTTTAGCAACTCAAAAATTATAATTTTACCAAAAATCCACGGTAAAATGACGTCGTAGTGATTAGTGGATCGCACTATAAAGTGACGACTGCCCCAGAGTCCCGGGTTCAATCCCCGGGTCCGGGCCAAAAATTTGTACCTAATTTTTCGGTAAGAAATTCTTAGTGTCAGCCTGGAGTCTGGAATGGGCGGTCTGTTGCGCCCGTGCCTCTGAAATTGTTTGTCCTGCGCCCAATCCCTCTCCGGTCGTGTCACCCTAGTGTCCATCGGATTATGAGGGTAAGGGAATAGAGAGTGCTGTGATTGCGCACACACTTGAGCACTATAATATATCCTGCGTGCGTGGTTGATCGTTGACATTGGCCGCCGTAGCCGTAATCGGTTGGAGGATGTGGTAAAATGAAAAAGAAAACTTCCTCCTCATCTAAGCATGTAATTCCTTGTTGCATCTTACAATCTGTCGCTCTGGAGCCCAGGAAACGCTTGCACCGTGATTCAGGATTTATATAGTCTGGTAATTACAATGAAAGCCACTGCCGCCTGACTTTCGCAACCCAGGGGAACCAGACCAACTTAATCATGATTTCACGAAATTATCCTATACGTCCAAGTTTCCTCACGATGTTTTCCCACACCTCTGAGCGAAAATTTAATTAAATGTCTTATCTTAATGCAAGGACGGAAAATTAACTACTACCCTCTAAATCTACTGAACAAGTGTCATATAATATCATTAATTATTAATTAATGAAATACTCACTAGAGCAGATAATAGTCTGCCGTGAGTCATAGGGCTTAGTGCAGTCAGTAGACTTTTTTACGTGATAGGTGGAATACGAGCAGACGGATCGCCTAGTGGTAAACGATTGCCGCCGCTCATAGACATCCGCGACACTAGTAGTCACAAGTGAGCTGCCAACCTTAAAACCTTCTTTCCCACGGATTGGGTCTCCGGTAAATTAACTCACGCAGCCAAACAAGCACAGTGCTGCTTCACTTGCTTTTTTTTGTTTTTTTTTCTGTGAGCGTTTTAGGTTATTTTTGAAAAATATCTACTTACTATTTTAAAAGTTTATGGGCGGCGACAATCCCCCATCTAGTGATTCGTCTGCTGATCTGCCACCTTTAACATAAAAAAATTCAACCGTTGTTTACACATTTTATCAATTTTCCCCTTGACTTTTGCAAGTTACTTACTCCAAAAAGAATATAGTAGAAACGGTTAATATTTTTACTTTAAAACAGTCCGAAACGTCTTCCGTGGAGAGTGCTATGTGGAGCTGTTTGATATCATACCAGGGTCACCATTCTACAATCGCACGACTAGACGCCACGGAAAACTAAACTAATACTACCTAGAACCAATGATCCCTTTCAGAACGCTTGGTTTCCAGCGCTCTTTTTTTCCACGCTCGTGTAAATTCTGGAATGATCTCCAGCCGCGGTGTTCCCTGATCGCTGACATGTCCTTTTTTAAGCGAGGTTTGAAGTGAGTATTTCTTTCATGGTAGGCAGCGGCATGACTGTGCTCCGGCATTATTGATGTCTATGAGCGGCGGTTACCGTTTACCATCAGAAGGGCCGCAAGCTCGTCTGGCTATTTTAAACAATAAAAAAACATGATTCAGGTGGCCTGGTTCTATTGCTAATCATGGTCAAAGCGTACCCCGGGCTCCAAAGCGACAGCTTCGGACGCAATCTGACTTACACGCTAAGATGAGGAGGGTTAAAAAGTCGGGCCTAGTTATGACAACCCTACCAATGTGTAGGGCTGAATATTAGCTTTACGTTCATCAAACTTGGGTACTTTTACAAATGAACACGAAGTTGAAAACACGTTCATCGAAGTGAAACATCGTGAAAGATTACTAAAGTAGGTAGCTAAAGGGTTAAATGTCTAACAAGTCGGTGAAGATTCCGCTGGGAAACTTTATCCAGAAATGTTTGTTTTTAACCGTGGGAGAGCTGTGACATGAATAGACCAGTGTGATACCATTGCCTCATAGTAAATTAGTGTGCAGTAGCGCCTTCGCCGTAGCCAGTATAGTCAGCCAATCAGACTGGGAGCCAATATAGAGAGGAAGAGGAATTTTCCTCTTCGTCTCTATAGGGCCTAACCTTTGTTAGCAGCGCACTTGTGACTCCACTGGTGTTGTGGGTTCCTATCATCATCAGCCCATTTAAGTCCCAACTGCTGGGGCACGGGCCTCCCTCAATCACATGAGGGGTAATTGCCATACTCACCACGCTTGGCAGACGGGTTGGCGAGGGTTTAGATATAAATGCAGAGTTTTCCTTCTATGGGTGCTGATGATCATGCCAGCAGCTTTACCTTAGTCGCCTTTTACGACACCTCGGTAAGAGTGAGGGTGGCCTATTCTACTCTGCCGGGGACCACACGGCCAAGTGGGTTTCTATGGGCAGGCAGTATTCACTTACCATCGAGTAATCCATCTGTTCGTCTGCCACCTATAGCTATCATAAAAAAAATCGGTTAGCAAAAAGGTATGACCAAATTTTTCTAACGTAGCTCGAGTTTGTGATCACCAATCAGCATTCGGCAAGCGTGGTGACTAAGCCTAATCCCATCATAGTGGCGATAACTTGATTTCTATGATGGAGGACTTTGCCTTTGGGACAGTATTAAGGCTGATATTTTACTTTAAGGTAAATATAGTGTGACGGATAGGGCACACTAGCGACGCCAATAGATTTAAATTTTTAGCTACTAAACCGAATCTATTTTAAACAATTTCGGGGTTACAGCCTCTCGGGAAACATTTATACTATTTATTAAATAACCATGTACAAACGTTGGGTCCGTTTTTGTACGCGAAAGTGGCCACTTTTAGCGTGAATCAATTTAAGATATGTACCCAACATTAACGTACGCGTAGACCCAACATTTGTGCATGGTTATTTAATAAATAGTATAAGTGTTTGCCGAGAGGTTGTAATCCCGAAATTGTTCAAAATAGATCCGGTTTAGTAGCTAAAAGTAAAAGGTAAGTAAGGTAAGTAAGGTGACCTTTAAGTACTACTGACTTTCAGTACTATATCTGTAAATGCTATCATACTAAAAGAAACTCATTAAACAATGTAGTTACAAAGTAATCTTAAACTAGAAAACTCTTGACAAGTTAAAGGATGTTATAGTTTTAGAATTTTCTTTTTACACCACTGTGAGGTAAGGCTTCCCTTTCATGGATGTTCCAACTTCCGGATACTGAAAGTTTCCTAACAAAGTTTATATAGTAATTTAGTATGCACGGGGTACAAGACCGCCAACTTCCAGACTCTAGGCTGACGCGGGAAAGGTGATGTCCCTATTCGTATGGAGACGTGGCCGGGACCTTGTACAGACAGTCACTCATCAGGTTACTATAATTTATCAAAATTTCTTTGTTCATATTGAACCGAATGTGTTTGCTTGCGACGGTTGGGATCAATTAAAAATAGTCACAATTTTAAAATATTAGGTTTCAGTTATCAAAATAATTAGTGAACACATTAAGTATCTTGATGTTATTCATTACTTAAGTTATTTGTAAACATATTCAATAAGTAATTTCATTGTTATTTTAGTCGAAGTCATATTTTAGATGTGTTTTTGTAAAGAAATATGATCGAGTCAAAATTGTCTGATCGTGTTTTTGGTTGGCGGTTTAAGATAAAGGCACAAAGTTATTTGTGTCAAAATTTCAGTTTTAAGGGTTTTAGCACAGTCCTACAATTTTCGATTTAAGGTGATGTAAAATTTTCGTATGTCACCTTAAGGTCAGAATGGACTGAAGAAATTTGAAAGATTTGTATACTTTGGCTGAACGTACAGCTGTCCAAAAATGGCAAATATACCTACAACACTTTATTATTACCCAAATTCTTCATTTTATCTTTGTTTAATGGACAAGAAACAAAAAACAAGCAACTTAGAACGATATAAACTATCATGGCCATACACATACACCTTCATCAAGTGTCCTATACCCAGAGGTTGCCTGGAAAGGATCGCTCATAGTGATAAGGCCGCGTTGTACACATCCTGTAATACCTAGATTTTAAGTTTTCATACTTTATTTTGAGTGCAATAAAAGTATATTCATTCAATCATGGCGAGAAAAACATTTTGTTGATGCCGTTGTCAAAGTGACATCTGACAGCGGTTGTCATTTGTATTTTATGGTTATTTTATGGCTTTAGTAAAATTACTAAATATTTTCAGATCTTTTCCACGTACAATTCTAAATTTACTATGCATTTTTTTCCAAATCTGTAGATCTTTCTTTATTTTCAAAATATTGTACAAATATTAGCCGACTATGGTACATATCCTTTGGACCCAATCACAGTCGTTTCTTTACACTGCGCTACTAAGGCAGCCATGCTAATATGGTACAACAGCTTTAGATATTAAGTAAAAGTAGGAATTATAAACAAAATTACAAGAATCTGAACTACAGACTATAAAACTTAAACTTACCAGAAGCAGTAAAGTGAGTCCGGCCAAGTTAAGTGATAAAAAACATGCAATCCAAAATTCATAGTTGGCAAAATTTACGAAGACCAAAGCGCCCTCTAGTGAGTAACAGTCACGTAGTTAGCACACAACTTCCTGCTTGCGACTTTACGAGCTATAAACACATAAATCCCAGAGGATTGTTCCCTGGGAAAGTAATGGAGCTGTGAAAAAGTGAATTTTGTTAACAGTGGGACCGCTGTTTGAATAGGAGTAAAACTTTCGAGGTCTCTGAAATTGAAATATGGTAAAAGAGGTGAACTTTCTCTACATATAATAATAATATAAATCTCTAAATATAAAAAGACATCAAAGAGATTTTCTCAAAACAATTTACCCTCCGTATTGAAGGCTTGTGCTGTGTGGTGCTTTGTAAGCCCAGTAGTAAATTAAAAAAATTTAGGTGATGCAGGGAAAAAGACAAGATTTTTTCATACAAATAATATCCTCCACCCAATTGCGGCTACGCCGCGGCGGCCAACCTCAACGATTAGCCATATACGCAGGATATATTATAGTGCTAATGTGTGTGCGCAACCATAAGTGCACTCTTCATTCCTCTCTTACCCTCATATTCTGATGAGACATCAGCGTGACACGACCGAAGAGGGATTGACGTGCCTTTCGAGGCCGAACGTGCCAATAGCACCGCCAACTTCCAGACTCCGAGCTGACACCAAGAATCGGCAAAACACTGGGCTAGGCTCTATTGCACGCCGGTTTTCTGTAAGGCCATGGTATCACTTCGGTTGAGCCGGACCATTCATGCTAAAGTGTAGGTCTATTATCAAACTACAGTTTATTAGGCCTATTGGTGAAATGTACTACTTACATTTCATGTGGTATCAAGGTCGAAGCAAACTCTTTGCTATTTACCCCATTGTGGCAGAGATTTATATGTTTATTGGTCGTAAAGCCTAGTTTACGACCTATCTGGCTGGGTGCTTGTTACCCATTAAACATAATACCCTATTATGATTGTTGTGGTCTTTTTATAAATAATAAACTTTTTAGATAATTTTATATTCCATATATTTCGGAAATATTTTTTTACATTATTTTAGAAGTGTGTAGAAGCAAATTACGTTACGTGGTTAGGGCTAAAACTATGTATTCTATGGTGAATATGCTAATATGTTTAAAATAATATGCAACTCTTATAATTTTCTAATTCAGATCTGTCAATATGTTACTTTAAGCACAATAAATGCGGTAGGAGTCAGTTGTAGATTGGATTTCTTCCACAGCAAAACTAAAACTACTGCATGTTTATCACCATCTGGTGATCCGTCTGCTTGTCTGCCGCCTACCAGATAAATAAATAAAACAAAAAATACCGCTCTGGGAAGTTGATTCCACTTTGTCGTAAGATAAGGTCGTAAGACCCAAAAGCCTTTTTAAAGAAAAAAACTATTGATTTGCTATTGTGTCTACTGCTGCAGTCCTGTGGGTTGTCCGACTAACGTTAGAACGACTAATTCGACAAGCAATTGTAACATGGATCGAACAAAAGTTCAGGAGCCTAAGAGCCATTTTGAATCGCACTGTGCAGTAATAGCAGGAAATGTCGTTTACAATTCAATTCTAACTGCATCTACAGCGTGCAACATAGTCGTAACTCACAACATCGTAGTTTGATAACTATTGTGTTTCGGTTGGTTTTATCACGGATGCGGCGTCACTTTATGTGTTTACAGCTCGGAGCGGATCCTGGGTTATCTATTAACAGGGATGTAAGTTGCACTTGTTTTTTTACAGTTTTGTTTATACGTCCTTATTTTTTCGTAAATAAAGTCTAGTTAGCATGTCAGATCAACGAAATAAGCCAAAAAAAAACAGTTGTTTCATACATTACTGCCGGCTGGATATTCTATTTTGTATGGAACAGCAAATATTTTTTTCGCTTATGCTAAGTAGATTTCATTCAGGATACTAAGTATCGTGAATAAATTCCATTTGGTATAAGCGAAATATGAGGTTTTCGGAATGTTTTTTTTTTTTTAATCAGCCAATAAACTGTCCCACTGCAGGGCAAAGACCTCCATCATAGAAATCAAGTTATCGCTACTATGATAGGATTAGGCTTAATCACCACGCTTGCCACATGCGGATTGGTGATCACAAACCCGAGCTATGTCCGAAAAATTTGAAACATGATCTCAGGGGTTCGATTCCCGGGTCGAGCGAAAAGTATGTTTCGGGATGTAAACGATAATAGAACAACGGTGTATACGGAACTCCGTCGATTGCTCAAAATGAACGGCTTTACTACTTCCATCCGTAGAATTTGGGGTGTAGTAGGTTCTATTACAGGGTTATAGGTAATCATTTTCATCCCTAAACACCGCTTTTTTTCCTAGAGGAAACCGTCATGGCCGTCACCTTGCTACATGTAGGGAGCAGAGTGGTGTGTGGGACTCAAACCCTAACTAAAACCCCGGATGATACCCCTAAGATGGATACCCCATCCATCTCCGCGCAATCGTGATCGAAAACCCCACAGCCGGCACTAGACCGTACCGCTAATCGCGCTCGCCGCTTCAGTTCTATAATCTGGCGCAATACAGCCATTAGACGCTGTACGACCTACCAGGGCATCCGGTAAGGTCGTCCCCCGCGGAGCCTTATGCTGAGCAAGCCACTCCCCAGTAGTGGGTACGCTCACGCCCTCACGTACTCCGAAAGTCCGTTTAGTTGCCTCATACGACAGGCCGGGAAAACCTTGGCAGTATTCTCAAACGTCTCTAGCCACAGGGCGCATCCCTAACCACCGCTTCTATCAAAACTGCTTATCAACTATTCTGAACAATGCTTGTTCTACGACTTTTGAAATTTCGTTGAAGATTTTTTCAACTCCTTATATAAAATGAAGTCACGTGACCGACTTTGTATGGAAAGTTGAAATATTTGACTATGCAATTTTTTAAAGTTGTAAATCAATTTATGTATTTAAAATAGCTGCTAGAGCACGTGTGCGTGTGCGTGCACGCGTGCGCGCGTGTGTGTGTGTGTGTGTGTGTGTGTGTGTGAATGAATATACGTTTGTGTGAGTGTGTGTATGTACATTGCCTTTACGATAAAAGCTTATCTTATACCAATATACCATATTCTTAACAGTAAATTAAAGTCTATCAATTCCGCCCTGTTGGTCTAGTGGTTTAAGTACCGGGCCGTAATCTCGGGGTCCTGGGTTCGATTCCCGGGTCGATCGAAAAGTATGTTTCGAATTTTTCGAACATAGCTCGGGTTTGTGATCACCAATCCGCATTTGGCAAGCGTGGTGATTAAGCCTAATCCCATCGTAGTAGCGATGACTTGATTTCTATGATGGAGGCCTTTGCCCTGCAGTGGGACAGTTTATAGGCTGATACTTTACTAATTCCGCTCTAGTAAAATATATTTCACAACGCCTGCCAAAATCGATTTAGCAACACAAATGGATAAGGAATAGTCAGTATCAATACGATCTTAGCTTTCAAACGTACCTAAAACGCCTTATGAGTCGTCGCTCGAAGGTACAGCCTGAAAATCAGCGCTGCAGCGGCTGCTTAGCGGTTGTTGTAGCACATGCTGAGGCTGAACCTTGTTGGCCGCAACTTGATAATGTTTTGTCATTATTTCGATTTGTATGTAATGTGTTGTGGTGTGAAAAGCTCACTGAAACACGTCTCAGATGGTTCGGCCAGAAAGCACTGGCAATCCCAGAAGGAAAGAGAGGAAGGGGACGGCCGCCCTTGACCTGGTGGACCAGTACAGCCAACCTAGTCAAGAAGTCCCAACTACCTGACCCGACAACCCAGGACAGATTGTCCTGGCGCAGAAGGATAAGGAGAGCCGACCCCACCTAAAGTGGGAACAGGCAAAGAAGAAGAAGAAGAGTTCGAAAACAAATGACGTGACCTATTAATTTATCGCATTATGCTATAAGTGTTTTTTGTCAAATGCTCAAATATTTTTGGTAATTTTGAACGCTAAGATCATTTTGATGCTAACCGTACGTGCCTACAGAAGTCTTTCTCTATTCCGTATGTAAACAACTACAAATCCACAGCTAAGAAACCTTTGATGTTACATCGCATCTTCGTCTTTGTTCTTGGTTATGTACGTAATTTGACTACACCAAAGGTTACGTAAATAGTAATGTGACTAATCACAAAGTAATCAGTTAAACACTACACACAATGACGTACCTACTAAAAACTCTTAAACAGGGAAGGTTCTGTGGTTCAACGACGATTTTTTTTCTTCTTTTTTTTGGCTCTTCTCTAGCTTACTATCGGGCTGAGGAGAGCCAACATACTGAGCCACTAAAAATTTTTTTTATTTTTTTGTTGTGATAGATACAGACGTGTGGTGTGGACGTGTGGTCGCCGTGTGGTCCCCGGCAGAGTAGAATAGGCCACCCTCACTTTTACCGAGGTGTCGTAAAAGGCGACTAAGGTAAAGCTGCTGGCAAGATCATCAGCACCCAGAGAAGGAAAACTCTGCATTTATATCAAAAACCTCGCCAACCCGTCTGCCCCAAGCGTGGTGAGTATGGCAACTACCCCTCATGTGATTGAGGGAGGTCCGTGCCCCAGCAACGGGGACTTAAATGGGCTGACGTTGACTATGATGAGATACAGACGAGCAGACGGATCACAGGTAAGCGATTGCCACAAACGGTGACGAAATGACGTCATAGGCAAATCTTACAGAGATTTATTAATTACTAGGCGGCTTCAGACAGACCGACAGATAAATACAGTTTCCCATTTATAATATTAGTCCTCCTCATCTTAACGTGTAATTCCCGGTTGCATCCAAAGCTGGGGGGGGGGGTCGCCCTGGGGTACTCTTAGAGCTTGACTCAGGATTTGGGGAGTCTAGTAATTATAATGAAGATTTGCTAATTATGACATTAGAAAATCTTACAGCTTTTTTATATACAGAGTGTATCTGTGAACATTTACATCCCTTTAACCACGTGTTCTACTAACCATTATGAACAACATTTGTTCTATCACTTTTGGAAATTCGCATGAAAAATTTTCACCTTTTCAAACAAAGTCGGTCAAGTGACTTGGTCATTTTGTATGGGGAGTCGATCTTAAAGCCTACTTTCAGATACTATTAAGTCAAATAATGTGTCTATAAAAGTTTTTAAAAATAAATAAATAAAAATAAAATAAAAAAAAACTATGTCCATTTAAATTACGTCCATCCGTCGCATAGCGACGCACACACTTTCAATGTACGGTCGAGGAATAAGAGCAAAAATCGCTTGCAGCATGCGTAGTTGTTTATTTATTTATTTATTATACAAAACATAATTACAACGAATAAATAATCTTACAAAACATGAAAGGCAGGTACAACGGTAAGCTGTAACTCCACAAGTATGTGTACACAGGGTGGTAAGCTAACATCGATTTAAAGTAGACATATATTAAAATCTATTGATACTGATAATGATATGACTTATAAATAATATAAGTATAATCATCATCATCATCGTTTCAGCCAATAGATGTTCACTGCTGGACCTAGGCCTCCCCCAATGTTCTCCACATAGATCGGTCCTGTGCCGCCCGCATCCAATGGATTCCCGCGATCTTCAACAGATCGTCGGTCCACCTTGTGGGGGGCCTGCCACGGCTGCGACTTCCTGTACGTGGCCTCCACTCGAGAAACTTTCCGCCCCACCGGCCGCCTGTTCTCCTCGCTATGTGCTATTCCCATTGCCACTTGAGGCATGCAATCCTATAGGCAGTCCAAATAAGTATAATAATATAATATAATATTGTATAATTAATAAAAACCATGTACCATCCCGTTCAAACGTTCGGGATCTTTAATTTTTTGACATTCATAAGTATTCCGCGTGGACCTAAATTGAATAAAGATTTTTTTTATCTTATCTTTTCCGAGATCGCGTGTTATTACAAGGGTCGGAGTGTTTAAAATGTTATCTATTTGATAATTTTATGGAGATCAGATCTCCATTTATAGATTGATGAATTTTAGATTGTGTTTGTTTGTAATGATATGTGTCGTGATTGCTAGCGATTTTCGTTTGAAAGTTATTAAGTGCCAGATTCCCCGACCGTACCTATCATCGTCAGCCCATTTCGTCAGCCCATTTAAGTCCCCACTGCTGGGGCACGGGCCTCCCTCAATCACATGAGGGGTAATTGCCATACTCACCACGCTTGGCAGACAGGTTGGCGAGGGTTTTGATATAAATGCAGAGTTTTCCTTCTCGGGTGCTGATGATCATGCCAGCAGCTTTACCTTAGTCGCCTTTTACGACACCTCGGTAAGAAAGAGGGTGGCCTATTCTACTCTGCCGGGACCACACGGACCGTACCTATCACATAAACTTAACATTACCCACTTGCATTTCTGTTAAACCATCAAGTGATTATCAGTGGAAACTTGTCATTGGCCCTCAATGTTTTTTTTTCTGTGACTGTATCCCTAAATATAGCTGTAAGTTTTCCAAAAGCTTGTAAAATAAAATAAAAAGAAGTTTGTCGCATGCAAATTCTCGTCGAACGATCACGCTTCCACATCACTACCCCAAACACAACCCGCAAGAAACTCACGAGCCCCCAATTTGTGTTAATACCGATACACCCGTGTTGTTTCGAGGTCCATTCAATAGATTTAATTAAGATTAACAAGGATTAATGGTAGTTCGGGGTTACACACAATGATCTCGAGGATACCAACCGGTTCTCTTATTGTGTGCTTTCGACCGATCCGATAGTCGGAAAAAAGGGGATTGGATAACGGTTGCAGAGTCGGTACCTCCTATACTAGCGATGGTGGTTAAGTTAATAAGAACACGCCTTTCATGTGGAGGGTCGTGGCTGGAATCCGAGCATGCACCTTTGTTTTTACATTATGGCAGACAAACGAGCAGATGGCTCACCTGATGGGAAGTGATTACCGCCGCCCATGGACATCTGCGAAACACGGGGCATCACAGATGCGTTGCCGGCTCTTAAGGGAAGAATATGCTCTTTTCTCGAAGATCACCAGGTCGTATCTGTTCGGAAACACCATCGTTGGTAGCTGATTCCAGAGTTTTACTACGCGCGGTAGAAAGTGGCGTGAGAAACGCACTGTGGTGGAATAAAATCCATCCAAGTTATGTGGGTGAAATTTGGAGTACTGTCCACCTGTCGCCTTCTCAAATTGATGTGCGTATTTCTACCATTATTAGCTCGGTAGTAAGCGAAAACATCGTGAGGAAGCCTGCGTTCCGCATAGTTTCTGAAACTTGTAACCATGATTCAGTTGGTCTGGTTCCCCTATGAAAGGGTCGCGAAGGTCAGACGGTAGTCGCTTCATTGTAATTATCATACTCCCCAAATCCTGAATCACGGTCAAAGGGAAGCCCGGGTTCCAAAGCGACAGCTTTGGACGCAACTGGGAATTACAGGCTAAGATGAGGTGGACCTGCCGTCTGATCTTTGTAACCATTAGACAGAGGAAGCAGACCATTTGAGTAAACGAAGCACACCAGAGGTCAGGAATACCTTAGCCCTTAAATAAAAAAATCGATGCTTACACAAAGTGGTCGCTGTAGTCGAAATCGGCTGGGAAGGCATCATCACGATCAACATCAATTGACGTCCACTGCTGGACATAGGCCTCCCCCAATGTTCTCCACACAGATCGGTCCTATGCCGCCCGCATCTAATGGATTTCCGCGACCTTCATCAGATCGTCGGTTCACCTTGTGGAGGGCTGCGACTTCCTGTACGTGGCCTCCACTCGACTGCGACTGCAAATCATTCATTTTTCTTACTCTTTCTTACTTCTTGGCAAATGTATGATTCTAATATTTCTAATCCAACAGAAGATACGTAACTTAACAGGTTTTGATTAAAATTTGCGAGCGAGGAAACATACCTACGACATAAACAGACAATGAACTGGCATATATTTTATTTGCGCTGTCTTATAAGGTTGATTGTTTCTCTGCTCCAGTGGTTTGCAAACTTGAGTGTTTGATATTAATTTCAGCTTGATATAAGTCGCGACAAAGGACCGATCTGTGTGGAGAACTTTGAAGGAGGCATATGTCCAGCAGTGGACGTCTATTGGCTAAAATGATGATGATGATGATGATAACACGCGATCCCGAGATACGGGGTCATGACAGACGTACAATAAAGTGATCTAAAGTTTTTCCGGTAACCGTGGGAGAGTCACGCTTTGGCAATAATGGGCCGGCTCGACCGGAGAGATACCACCTCACAGAAAACCGGCATCATCATCATCAGCCCATTTAAGTCCCCACTGCTGGGGCACGGGCCTCCCTCAAACATATGAGGGGTAATTGCCATACTCACCACGCTTGGCAGACGGGTTGGCGAGGGTTTTGATATAAATGCAGAGTTTTCCTTCTCTGGGTGCTAATGATCATGCCAGCAGCTTTACCTTAGTCGCCTTTTACAACACCTCGGTAAGAGTGAGGGTGGCCTATTCTACTCTGCCGGGGACCACACGGCTGTTGGCTCAGTGATCCTAGATATAAGCAACTCACAGTTAATGTCGTAAAAGTCTTTACTCGGAAGTGTTTATTCAACTAGATATCAGGATCATAAAAATGTGGTTTAGTGTCTCAGCTTTAAGATCTAAAGGTGTTAATAATGCGAAACATTGTTCTTATCAAAAAGTTCAGATAACTTTTATTTTTGCTCTACCCTCCAAAACTCTAATGTCGAGTAAGATTTTGATAAAGTGGGTAGTCAGCAGGCTCATTTCACTTAGTACTTTTTTCCTTAGTAAGGGAAAAATAGTTCAGCGGTTTTCGTTAGATGGAGCTTTAAAAAGCAGATGTAGCTGCAAAAGCAATGAAGCACATGGGCAATGGAAAAAAAATAACAGATCCTAGATCGAAAACCATTTCGAAGCATTTGGATTTCATACAATATTTTAAAATTTAAAAACTCAGGATATAGGATATTTTAAATAAAATATCGTTGACCTTCAATTACCCTTGTAGCGGTGACTGGATAATAGTTATTGTCCTTTCTATAGTAATAAAAATAACATTTAAAAACTATAACCTGACTAACAAAAAACACGCTCTAAAAAGTACGAAAGAAGAAAATTGTCTCTCCTGAAATTATTATGCCGTATATCCGTGGTCGTATGCCACATGGATTTTATTTTATTATTATAATGAATCTGTTTTGCTACAGTAGGTGGCATACGACCACGGCAATACGGCATAATAATTTCAGCAGAGACAAATTTCTTCTTTCGTACTTTTAGAGCGTGTTTTTTTGGTAGGTCAGGTTTTAGTTTTTAAACTTTATTTCTATTTAACATATTTTTAGGTATATAAAAAAATAAAAAATGCCTAAAAATTATTTCCAATACCCCATTGTACGAGTAAGTAATTAAAGTTTTATCTGAATATTAACTTCCTTACAAAGTAAGTTGTCACAGGTCATCATGGCCCTCGCACAATTTACATTATAGCGTACCAAGTAACAGTTACTTAGGTAATAAACTAAAGCTGGATTTTACGAGCTATAAACACATAAACCTCAGTGGGGGAAATAAAAGGCACTGGAGATAGCCCCTGTGCAACCGCTATATTAAATGTGGGATAAATACACACATGAGATATTAAGGAACTTAATTAAAAGCTAAAGTTATATAGTGAGATGAAGTTTGTAAGTGTGTTATTGACTTAAGAATAAATTGAAAATGATTGCTATAAAAATATTAACTATTAAGTCTACGTATTAATGTAAGATAAGTATTTTTGTGCGCGGAGAAACATAACTAGTATAAGCAAGCAAACAAACTCTGTAACTAGCAAACAAAAGTCACGGACCTAGAGTCTGTGGTTTGTAATTAACCAATAAAAAAATGTTTAGTGGGAAAGAGTAAAACTTAACACCAGCAGCACCAATGTTGGCTGTCATATTGCAGGCGTCATCATCATCATCATCAGCCCATTTAAGTCCCCACTGCTGGGGCACGGGCCTCCCTTAATCACATGAGGGGTAATTGCCATACTCACCACGCTTGGCAGACGGGTTGGCAAGGGTTTTGATATAAAGGCAATGTTTTCCTTCTCTAGGTGCTGATGATCATGCCAGCAGCTTTACCTTAGTCGCCTTTTACGACACCTCGGTAAGAGTGAGGGTGGCCTATTCTACTTTGCCGGGGACCACACGGCTAACGAGATGAATAAATAAATGCAATTTTGAAAACGGAGAAACGTGTATTTTCTAGAAGGAATTTCTAACCAAAGACAAGGTAGAACGGGTTACCATAGTGACATTAGTAACGCTAGTGTTGTGCCAATCGATAAACAAGGGTTTGAATTTAAATATTACAACAGTTCTCCTCTTAACCGTGTATCACACTTTAAGTATCTGGGGCACTGAGTTACGGAGGACATATCTGATAATAAGGACATTGTAAGGGAGCGCAGGGCGCTGGCCGTCTGTTGCAATATGGTGGCCTGCACTTGACATGTTAATTTTCAAGGCATATTGCCAGTCCTTTTATACGTGTAGCTTATGGGTGGACTATACGCAGCAGGCGTATAGAGCGTTGCGAGTTCAATATAACAATGGTTTTAGGATGCTGTTGGGACTTCCACGAATTTGGAGCGCATCCTGCATATTTGCCGAGTCATATACTGATGGCTTTCACGTTATCATAAGGAAGCGGCCCGTGTCACTTTTACATCGCCTGCGTGAGAGCACCAACACCATCCTTAAAACTTTCATCGCTTTTCAAAAGGAAAATATTTTTTAAATGTTAGTGTTCTGTTTTTCTGCGTAGAATAGAGAATCCTTTCTTAGGGTTCCGTAGCGAAATGGCAAAAAACGGAACCCTTATGGATTCGTCATGTCTGTCTGTCTGTTTGTCCGTCTGTCCGTTTGTAAAATTGTCCGAACATATATGTATGTATTTACCTGAAGGTGGTCTGGTAGAGATCGCTCCCAGCGATAAGACCGCCTAAATTGTACATTGTATCTATATATACCTTCTTTTTTGCTAGCGCAGGAGAAATGCCGCCAGCCCTATGTGCAATGGGCTGACCTCCTTGTGCATACCCGTCCACCGGGGGGCAGAAGAGCTATTGTGGGGCTCTCCGCCTGGCCGAGAGTTTCTCCTGATGAGAAGCCGGCTAGAGGCAGTACCCACCAAAACCACCTTGCGACGCTCCTTCATCGTCTGAGTGGGGAGGAGACATACACCGGCTTAGCAGCGTCTCTTCATGTTCCTCCCCAGACGCAGGCCTGCTTATAGAGCGAGCCCGACTCTGCCTCCCCCAGCCGGGCTAGGGGATCTATATATGAGCCTTGGCAAATTATCTTCGGGTAGAGTCATTATTTAAAAAAAACTTTTTTTAAAATCAACGTGAGCAAAAGCGTTATTAATTTGTCATGCCGAGTGAGGACGTCACAGGAGGATTTTTACATTTATTTATTTCTCCATAAATATGTACCAGTTTAAAGATTCTAAAATCATCTAGAAATAGTATTTTTCATTTTGGATTTTTTAAGTCGTATTGCCCATTGTTCTAGAACTTTTGGGAATTCGACAAAATTTCGACTCTCTATATAAAGTGAAAAAGTCACGTCACCGACTTCGTATGAAAATAAAAATTATGCGAATTTCCTATAGTTCTAAAACAAATTTTGTTCTGCGTGATTGGTGGATGAGGCGGTGAAAGAGACGTAAATGTTTACCGATACCCCCTGTATTTTCATTAATAATAATCCTCCAACCGATTACCAATCTCAACGACCAACAACGTACGCAAGATATATTATAGTGAACAAGTGTGTGCGCACACACAAGTGCACTCTCTATTCCCTTACACTCATATTCCAATGGGATACCAGTGTGACACCACCGGAGAGGGATCGGGCGCAAGAATAATGGTTTAACGTGGTTTCCGAGGCACGGGGTTACAAGACCGCCAACTTCCAGACCGAAGGATGACAGTAAGAATTTCTTACCGAAAACTTAGGTACAAATTTTTGGCCCTAACCGGGGATCAAACCCGGGACCTCTTGCGCGGCCGTCGCTTTATAGAGCGACCTACTAACCACTGCGCCGCCGAGGCAGTCTTTATCACTTGTCAGTATTTTATTATTTGTCGCATTATAAGCATTTTCACTATCACTTTAGTTTTACACGCCTCGGTGTCGCAGTGGTGGGTCGCATTTTAAAGCGGTGGCTGCACTTGGTGTCCCGGGTTCGATTTCCGGGTCGGGCCAAAATTTGCACTTGAGTTTTTCTGTTAAGAAATTCTCAGTGTCAGCCCGGAGTCTGGAAGTTGGCGGTCTTGTAACCCCGTGCCTCGGAAAGCAGGTTAAGACGTTGGTCCTGCGCCTAATCCCTCTTCGGTCGTGTCACACTGGTGTCTCATCGAAATATGAGGGTACTGGAATAGAGAGTGCACTTTGTCCTGCGTCGATGGCTGATCGCTGAGATTGGCCGCCATGACCGAAATATCGGTTTGGAGGACATTCGTTTTACACGCTATATGTGGCAAACGCTCTACTTAGCAGAAAACTGGGTTAAACACAAACGCGTAATCCTGTTACCACAAATACAGTTTTTAATCAAAATAATGCGTTCAAAATTCAATGCTTGCGCGATCAAGCCTGTCCCCCTTCCTTTTGTAGCAATAATGAAAAAGAACACACAGTATCCAATACCCAGTAGCTTATTTAAGATTTTATTTTATTTAAGACTTTCGCGTTGCATTTTACAAATAGTAATGTACAAAACAAAACGCAACACAACAAAACGTGTATGTGTGTCAAGACAAGACGAGTTCATATTCATCATATATATATATGTAGGATTGGTGATCGGTAGATGCATGGTAAGGAACGTGTAAGAAATCGATATTTGAACTATTAATGACGTGCGAGAGTGAAATAGACGACGTATGGCCGACGACTGTGAAAGGCGTAAAGACGTATGTAGAGCGATTGTAATTAATATAGAAGCCTTATTCCCGAAACCAGTGGTGTATTATTTATTCTGTCCCACATATATATAACAAAGGAAAAGGAGAACCTAAGTGACTAAGGTATTAAGTGACTAGGAATGCACCCACAGCAAACTACTGACCCTAGAAACTTGAAATTTGGGAAGAGGGGTCGTTTAATAGTGAAAGTGAGCACTAAGAAGGGATTTTTGAATTCAACCCTTAAGCTTAAGAGACTTCTCCTTCTTTCTCTGTTGGTGTCACTGCGTGTGCATTCAGTTAAAGAACACTTGGTAGCAGATTTGATACTGTCTTCCACCTTGCAGGTGCGTTTTTAAATATATGTATGTCTATTTTCGAGATACATTAGCGATAGGTTCTGAAACGTGTAACCATGATCCAGTTGGTCTAGTTCCTCTGTCAAAGGGTTAAGAAGATCAGATGGCAGTCGCTTCATTGAAATTACCAGACTTATCAAACCCCGGATCTTGAGCCAAGGGTGTGTGACTCCTAAGCAATAAACGCAACCGGGATCCCATGAGATTTTGTGATGATAATATTTGGTTCAATAAGGAAATTTGGCAGATTTTTAATCTTATTTCATCATTTCAGCCAATAGACGTCCACTGCTGGACATAGGCCTCCCCCAATGTTCTCCACACAGATCGGTCCTGTGCCGCCCGCATCCAATGGATTCCCGCGATCTTCGCCAGATCGTCGGTCCACCTTGTGGGGGGCCTGCCACGGCTGCGACTTCCTGTACGTGGCCTCCACTCGAGGACCTTTCCGCCCCAACGGCCGTCTGTTCTCCTCGCTATGTGCCCTGCCCATTGCCACTTGAGACATGCAACCCTTTGGACTATGTCTGTGACCTTAGTTCTCCTGCGGATCTCGTCATTTCTGATACTATTTACCAGTTTGCTAATGGATCATCTGATGATGAGGTTTAACCCAGTCGGTACCATCTTTTGCAAACTTTTAGATAGAGCTACTGATAAAATTATACCCTAGTGGCAATACACTTAAAGTCGTAAACATTCGGGATTATTCTGCGGATATGCTGATGAAATTGCAGTGAGAGGATAGAAACATAGAAATTATATTTATTACACAAAGTAACAAGCTTTTGTTGTGTTTTGGTTTTTGTCAAGGTCTTCGATCTGTGCTCATCAAAACATACATACACAAGTACGTGCTCATCATATTGTCTTACTACTACTGGTATGTACGAGCTATGTCGCACAGACCAACTCAGCAACGACCTACATGCAGCGCGCCTGACCAATGGACCGTCTTCGTACACCGTCAGCACTCTAACCGACGGCACACTAGCTAATACCTTTTCATGTGTTCATAAGATTAAACGTTCTATATAAACTATGTAACTGCATTCACGTCCAGGGGGACTACAGCTTTAGTGATGTCAAGTATTATCATCTGATAGTGTGCCTCATAACCTCATGGTCATCAGCTTATTGCAGTCCACAGCTGGACATAGACGTCTCCAAATATCTGCCACTGTCGTTAATCTTGATCTACTCACATCGCATGGAGAGGGCTATGTTCGGAGTCTCCTTGTGTGATTGTATCAGAATTGATGAGATCCGCAGGAGAACTAAGGTCACAGACATAGCCCTAAGGATTGCATGCCTCAAATGGCAATGGGCAAGGCACATAGCGAGGAGAACAGACGATCGTTTAGGCCACGTACACGTAGTCGCAGCTATAGCATGCCCCCAACAAGGTGGATCGACGATATGGTGAAGGTCGCGGGAATCCATTGGATGCTTGCGGCACAGGACTGACCTGTGTGGAGAACATTGGGGGAGGCCTATGTCCAGCAGTGGACGTCTATTGACTGAAATGATGATAATGATGATTCCTCGCATCCAGCTCCTGCCAGTCATCCTGTGTAAACCGTCCCTCCATCTGGCCTAAGGGCATCCTAACTTGATTGAAACGCGGTCTCAACTTCAAAACTCGTTTACACCAACGATTGTGGGTTCGTAATTTGTAAACACTATTTGAGTTTCTAATCAAGTTTTGCGCCTCAAGGGGCACACTCAGCAATTGTAGGTCACGAGTACAATCGTATCTTACAGGAATTGTCTGCTTGACTATTTGAAGTCTCCTGTGACCGGAATGCTGGAAGCTACCTAAGCTATGGCAAGGAATTCTGTCAGCATTTTTGAGACGGTACGTTGCAATAGTGGGGTAGACAATTTTATGTGATAATTTTAAAGTACATAAATAAATAAAATAATAAATAATAAATAAATTTTATTGTAATCATGCTCACTCAAATGTCTCTGAGGTGGTGGCGTTATGTGGCGGGTCATTACATTCCCTCTAATATGGTTGAGTGAAATGATGGCTGACACATACGTCATACTTGTGAACAGGGACAACACCTTTGGGGACTGGTCCGCTTCGGTTTACCTCATATTTAGCTTTTAATTTGCTTCATTCTATTTTGTGTTGCATAAGACTGTATGACTTGGTCTGAGGATAATAAACTATTGTAAAAAAGTTGGCGATTAAAAAGAGTAACTGGCGAGTTTCTTGCCGGATCTTCTCGACCAGAAACAACTTTCCGAGCCGGTGGTAGAATCGCATTATGTTTATTTACTTTTTTTAAGTATATTTTATGTATCAACATATATATGTTTTAACATGTAAATTATTACATAAGTACTTATAAATAGTTTTAAATCATTCAAATGTATGACTATTTGTAAGTGCTGTGTACAAGCCTATGCAAATAAAGAATTATTTGATTTTGATTTGATTTTGATTGAAAAACTACGAGAACCATTTAATACTTATAATCTACTTATACTAAGGAAACAAATTTTAAGTTTGTTGCCTGAACTAGGAATATCCTGTATATCAGGCAAAAATGAAAGAAAGAAAAGGACCAAAGGAGCTTATCAATTTTAACAATAAAACATTAAATTATACTAACCCTTAATCCAAATTTAAAAATAAATAAACCTGACAATGATTCATGAATAACACAGTTAACAATTAAATATACATATTAACCCCCTTATTACTAATCGCGAACTAAGGATAGTCCTGGAACATAAAAATTGCCAGCTCCTTCTAACATTGCGTGTTGGAACGGGATGACATGAGCTTTAGTACGGTAATAACTTTAGATAACTTTAGATTTATAATAAGGTGGATTGTATTTATAGTTTGATGTAAACCGCCCACTAGGCTTATGACCACGGCTGATGTAACATAGCTGAATGGCACTTTATGTACAGTCAACTCCAAAAATATGTATACACTTTAGGACGTTGTCACAATATATAATATAAGAAAGTAAACATCTACTTTCTTATAGGTAAGTAGGTGATATTCAATGCGTGTGTGTTGTCAGTGATGACATACGACAATCAAAACGTGGCCGCTTACAATGTGCCGATTAAGGAGGCTCAAAGTCACCCAGAGAGCAATGGAGAGGGCTATGCTCGGAGTCTCCCTGCGTGATCGTATCAGAAATGATGAGATCCGCAGGAGAACTAAGGTTACAGACATAGCCCAAAGGATTGCATGCCTCAAGTGGCAATGGGCAGGGCACATAGCGAGGAGAACAGACGGCCGTTGGGGCGGAAAGGTCCTCCAGTAGAGGCCACGTTCAGGAAGTTGCAGCCGTGGCAGGCCCCCCACAAGGTGGACCGACGATCTGGTGAAGATCGCGGGAATCCACTGGATGCGGGCGGCACAGGACCGATCTGTGTGGAGAACATTGGGGGAGGCCTATGTCCAGCAGTGGACGTCTATTGGCTGTAATGATGATGATGATGATGAAGTATTGTGACAAGGTCCTAAAGTGTATACATATTTTTGGAGTTGACTGTACTTGCTGCCCTTAGGTCGCGGAGCCACGAGTGCGCCAAAATTCAGAGGTTTGCCAATAGCCAGTCGTATTTTGTCTCGTAGATATTAATAAACGGCGGTGATCACGTTTTTTAGGGTTCCTAAGCCAAATGGCAAAAAAACCGAACCCTTATAGATTCGTCATGTCTGTCAGTCTGTCCGTCTGTCCGTCCGTCCGTATGTCTCAGTCACTTTTCTCCGAAACTATAAGAACTATACTATTGAAACTTGGTAAATAGCAAAAAATTGCTAACTGCATTACGATTTTTACACAAATATTGGAAAAAATAAAAAAAATGGGGGGGTTTGAAACTGAAGCTCAATTTTTTTTATGTCATCAAACCTATACGTGTGGCGTATCTATGGATAGGTATTTAAAAATTATGTTGAGGTTTTTAACATCATTTTTTTCTTAACGCAATACTTTGCCCAAGAGACGCTCCCAAAGTGGTCAATTGTGAGCCACCCCCCCACCCCCTAATTTCTATAATAAATAAATTATAAAACTAATGGTCAGCGATCGCCGTCGCCATAGACAATTCCAGTAGAGTTACAAGTGCGCTGCCAATCTCCCTACCTCTTGGGCCTCCGGTACCCTCACTCCTCACTCGACTAAACAGCGCAGGCGCTGCATCACGATGGATTACTGCGGTTGAGCTAGCCCATTCATACTGAAGAGTTGCTCCACGATCACTTTATCAGGTGACTCGTAGCGAGATTGACTGACCGGATGGCGCAATTGGTAGTGACCCTGCCTCTTACGCCAAAGGTCGTGGGTTCGATCCCCACCCTGGACAAACATTCGTGCGATGAACACTTGTGTTGTTCGGTGTCTGGGTGTAATATATGTATTTAAGTATATATTTGTGTTCCTCTGTTGTCTGATATCTGTAACACAAGTGCTTAAGCTACTTAGTACGGAATCAGGTCAACGTATGAGATGTTGTGAGAATTATTGCAGGTCTTCAGGAAAAAAATGTTTAAGACCGATCTGCGAGAACTTTAGATCAGTGACTGACAAGAAGTAGAGCAGGATCGACCAAAGTGGCGCTCTCTTGTTTCGGAGGCCAAGACTCGGTTCGGGTCATTGATAGATAGATAGATAGATAGAAGCATTTATTCACTGAAAAATACGACACACCACATTTTTATTAGCCGTGTGGTCCCCGGCAGAGTAGAATAGGCCACCCTCACTCTTACCGAGGTGTCGTAAAAGGCGACTAAGGTAAAGCTGCTGGCATGATCATCAGCACCCAGAGAAGGAAAACTCTGCATTTATATCAAAACCCTCGCCAACCCGTCTGCCAAGCGTGGTGAGTATGGCAATTACCCCTCATGTGATTGAGGGAGGCCCGTCCCCCAGCAGTGGGGACTTAAATGGGCTGATGATGATGATGATGATGACCACATCTTACAGATAATAACGCAACAAGTATAACCAAATCAAACACAAACTAAAATAGCAAACACAACATTACAAATATAAAAGGAGACAAACAGAGAAAAAAAAATTAAAGAGAAAAAAAAAACAAATTAATAATACGGCTTCTCAAGCCGGGCACTAAGTATTTGCGTACAGGTGTGTGTGTGTGTGTGTGTGTAAGGTATGCCGCGATAGTCAGTGAAAAGTAGCTCACTCAGCTTCGGCCATGGCTTTAGGTAGGAGTACCTTCAGGCCATGGCATTGAGTTAGCGGAGTAAGTAAGTAAGATACTACGGTTGTTTCTCATACTCTCTAGATGATAAAATCAAGGCAGTAAGATTTCTTAATCAAGTTTTACTCCTCAAGGGATACCCTCAGTAATTGCAAGGTCACGGGAGCAATCGCAAGTCTTACTAAGGCGAGATCTCAAGTTGCAAACAACTTCGGAAATCGTTCGGCTTAGTTCCGACCGCAAAGCTAAGCGTGTGTACAAACAAAGTAATGTTGCTATCACTATCGATAGTCTATTGATAGTTAAAGTAAACTCAATAGTATCGATAGTATTGCTGGTTGTCAATTGTGTCGAAACTATTAATAGTATCGATAGTAAAATTAGATCAATACTATTGATAACGCTAGTATCTACTATTGATACTATCGACTGTTTAATGTCCGATACTATCGATAGTATCGGACACATTTAATCAGGCAGCAATATTATCGAAACATAGCTGACTATCGCTAGTACAAAACTATCGATTCTATCGATAGTTTTTGATAAATTCTGTTAGGAAACACAATACTATCGATAGTATCGGGTATTAAACCATCAATATTATCGATAGTATTGGCGTTATCAGCAGTATTGATCAAAATTTACTATCGATAGTATCAATAGTTTTGACAAATGGCAATACTATTTTCAGATCGATAGTTTAGACAAATAGCAATACTTTCGATAGAACTATCGATAGTCTGAATGATTTTGAAGGTCAACTATCGATAGGGAAACTATCGATAGTTCCGCAACACTAAAATAAAGTGTGAGCGTGAGGTTGACTTTACGTTATTATTTTTTTCTTTAAAGTGGAATGTACTAGCGACATAAACTTGACAAAAAGGGGACTTTTTGTATGAAGTTTATGTCGGCAGTTTCAAAAGAAAATCTATAGGTACTATTTGTAAAGAGTTCAATTCTTAAAACAACCTTTTCGGTTCATAACTATACGAATATTTCTACCATTAGCTCGACAGTGAGGGAAAACGACTCGTGAGGAAATCTGCACATCTCGGATAATTTCTCAATATTTTTTATGTGATAGGTGGCAGATCAGCAGACGGATCACCTGATGGTAAGCGATTGCCGCCGCCCATTGACACCAGTGGAGTCACAAGTGCGCTGCCACCCTTTAAGCCCCCTTCCTCTGGATGGGCCTCCGGTACCCTCACACACGCAGCGAAACACACATTGCTGCTTCACGCCGGTTTTCTGTGAGGCCGTGGTAGTCTCCGGTCGAGCCGGCCCATTCATGCTCTATCACGGTAAAAAAAATCTTATAATTTTAAGAATTCTATTATTACCATGAGGTGGTAAAACAAGCTCAACCTCAAATTCATAAATACGGCTCCTTAAACGGGAACGAAATGACCGGAAGGCAGTAATTCCGAAAAATGCCTTTTTCCTTCCCCAAATCCACATTACAAGGAAAAAACAACTTCATCATTCCTCTGTGGGTGTCTGTTAAAATAAACTGTGATATTTATCCAACGACAACAAAATCAAAAGGAGGGAAATAATTTTAGCAGTCTTCTTTGTGTGATAGGAAAGTTGCTCACTTCGGACATGTGTTAAGACACGATGGATAAGAGTCGTGTCAATTTTTGATGGAGAAAGTAACTGGTAAGAGGCCACACGCCTCTGAGTCGGCCAGTAGGATGGAAAAATCATGGATGCATAAAATCCAGAGTGGCGTAGCGTGGGTTACGGCTGCCCGAGACGGAAGTCTATTTTGCCAACCTCTTCTTTTGCAGAACAACCCCCTTCCTCCCCAGAATAAATAAATAAATAAATATAAATATTTCACAACATCACATACATTGATCTGACTCCGAGATAGGTAGCACCTGTGTTACGGATATCAGAATCAACAGTCAAATATATAATTGTAATCCCACTGTTGTAAATACATACTTACAATAATAATAATAATTCTCACAACATCTCATACGTTGACCTGATTCCGTTCTAAGTAGCTTAAGCACTTGTGTTACAGATATCAGACAACAGAGGAACACAAATTTATCATCATCGTCAGCCCATTTAAGTCCCCACTGCTGGGACACGGGCCTCCCTCAATCACGTAAGGGGTAATTGCCATACTCACCACGCTTGGCAGACGGGTTGGCGAGGGTTTTGATATAAATGCAGAGTTTTCCTTCTCTGGGTGCTGATGATCATGCCAGCAGCTTTACCTTAGTCGCCTTTTACGACACCTCGGTAAGAGTGAAGGTGGCCTATTCTACTCTGCCGGGGACCACACTGCCAAACATATACTTAAATACATATATTACACCCAGACACTGAACAAACACAAGTGTTCATCGCACGAATGTTTGTCCAGGGTGGGGATCGAACCCACGACATTTGGCGTAAGAGACAGGGTCACTACCAATTGCGCCATCCGGTCAGTATAATACATAGATACTGTGCGGGTACTGTGTGTGTGTGTGTGTGTGTGTGTGGGGGATCAAACTCGCAACCTTTGCACCAGAGGCAGCGTTCACTACCACTGTTCCAAACGGCTAAGAATGAAGCCTTAATCAGAAGTTAACGGGGAACGTTAACTCCCTAGAAAAAGCCGAGATTTTGCCGCCCCTCAAAAAGTTTTTTCAAATATTAAGGTATTTATTGAACAAATATGCTCAACGATCCAAAATGGGTCTTGACCTCCGACGTCAGAGTTTGAAGTTTAGTGCTAGTGGTGCCGTGTGGTCCCGGCAGAGTAGAATGGGCCACCCTCACTCTTACTGAGGTGTCGTAAAAGGCGACTAAGGAAAAGCTGCTGGCATGATCATCAGCACCCAGAGAAGGAAAACTCTGCATTTATATCAAAACCCTCGCCAACCCGTCTGCCAAGCGTGGTGAGTATGACAATTACTCCTCATGTGATTGAGGGAGGCCCGTGCCCCAGCAGTGGGGACTTAAATGGGCTGATGATGAGTGCTTTGAAGTCCTTGAAATAAAGTTATGATACAAAAGTTTTTTTTTTTAATTTTGGCTTTGCACTCCCAAAAGTAAGGTGCAAAAAGCCACACATTACCAGAGCTGTCAAATTTCTTCAGTTGACTCCTCGACTCTGAATCATGGAACTATGAAACGCGCGCTTTACGGAATACAACTCAAAAGTGAACGGAACTCAGAAGTGAAACTAATATCAACACGTTTAAAAGAAAACTGAGGGTACTACTTATTGACAAATGTTATTATAATATGCGACAATTTATCACTTTAACATGATTTTCATTATAAAAATTTTAAATTAATAAAATAAATAAATACATTAACATTAAAATTAATATCATTAATCCATTTCACGTTCATAGGCTATGCCCAAAAGGATCATCATCATCATCATCATCAGCCCATTTAAGTCCCCACTGTTGGGGCACGGGCCTCCCTCAATCACATGAGGGGCAATTGCCATACTCACCACGCTTGGCAGACGGGTTGGCGAGGGTTTTGATATAAATGCAGAGTTTTCCTTCTCTGGGTGCTGATGATCATGCCAGCAGCTTTACCTTAGTCGCCTTTTACGACACCTCGGTAAGAGTCAGGGGGGCCTATTCTACTCTGCCGGGGACCACACGGCCAAGGGTAACATGATGATTCTTTCAACAACCTATTTATTCTTATCTAAACATTTGTTGTACTTGTCTTTGTAAATAATTCCAGGTTTGAGTATTAGTACACATTGCCAAAATGATGACTCGCAAGGCCACCACTCAACAACTGGAAATAAAACTTAGACGTGCCCTTGAGGAACTGAAGGAACAAAGGGAGGACAATAGTCAACTTCTTAGAGAACGTGAGGAAAATGAGGAGGAGTCTATGAAAATAATAAACATAAATACCCAGTTAAAAACGGAAATGGCAGATATTCACACCCAGCTTATGGATGTCACTGTTCAACGTGATCACCTACTCACCATAGTCAGCAGTTTTGATGAATGTCGGAACACATACGAGCAGGCCCTAACTCGGATCCAGGACCTCGAAGTGGAGCTATGTGAAGCAAACAGGACCATCAGACTGCATGAAGAGGACAAACAATGTCAAGAGGCCTTACACACTCACAGCCTCTATGAAGAGTTGATAGGGTCGCCAGCTGGACGGGAAATGTCTCATATTATCGATCATCCTTGTTCAATTAATAATCATACTAAGTTAAGTAGTAAAGACATTGAGTCACTATCTATATAACGAACTATTGAAATTTCGTGTGCAGAGCTGGAGCAGCATATCATTGTCTGCGTGTACAGACCCTCTTCTGCAATTTATGACTCATTTGAGACTAGCATGGAAGAAGTCTTGAGAAAAGTTTGTGCAAAAAGTAAAAAAGTTATTGTGTGCGGTGACTTTAATATTAACATCCTAGAGGATTCACAGAACTCTATTAGGTTTCTGAATCTTTTTAAGACTTTCAATTTACACCACCTTTTCAATGAACCTACAAGAGTCACCTCCACTTCAGCTACGTGTTTGGACAACATATTCTGTAATTGTAATGTAGAGGAAAAATCCATAATAAATTTTATAAACTCTGATCACAGTGGACAGATGGCTGTTATCGACTGTCATCGAACTGTTCCGTCTACTAGTTTCACATGTAGGCCCATTACTAAGGGGCGTGTAAAAAAGTTCAAGAAGAATATTTGTAATAAAATATCCTCAATTCCATGTATTGAAAATAGTGTTGATGAATTATATGAAAGCCTTTTCGAAATTGTTGAAAAGGAATTTAATGGCATCTTCACAAAGAAGACCATTAAAAATAATTCTAAAAATCAATTTAGTGACTGGGCCACTACAGGTATATACATAAGCAGAAGAAAATTGTTTGAATTATATGACATTAGGGCTAATTCATGTGATCATACAGTAATAGAATATGTAAAAAACTATTCTAAATGCTTCAAGAAAGTATGCGCTGTTGCTAAATCAAACTACATTAAAAACAAAATAAGTAAAGCAACTAACAAAATTAAAATCACATGGAATATCATAAACAAAGAGACTTGTAAAAACAAAACACAAGAACACAAGGTCTCTCTAAAAATCAATGGCAAACAACTTGACTCTGATGCTGATGTGGCAAATGCATTTGAGTCTTTTTTCACTAATATACCAGTGACAACGACAAGTACATTAAACTCAACTTCACATCTTGCTGTCTCCTTGCTAAAAGCAAAAGTTGACGAATGTAAAACACCTTTCAGATTTACCCATGTAACACCTGAGATAATAGTAAAAACTTTTAAAGATCTGAATATAAAAAAAAACTGAAGATCTTTGGGGAATATCCGTAGACATTTTAAAAAATATAATACTGCATATCGCACCCCATTTGTCAATGATATTCAACAGATGTGTTGACGAAGGCCAATTTCCTAACTTAATGAAGTATAGCAAAATCATACCGTTATTCAAATCAGGTGATAAAAGTAATCCTTCTAACTTTAGGCCTATTTCTATATTACCAGCACTGAGTAAGATTTTTGAAAAAGTCATATTCGTTCAGTTGCTGTCTCATTTTAAAGTTAACGACCTGCTTCATAATAAACAATTTGGGTTCACTAAAGGTAAGTCAACAACTGATGCAGGAGTTGCACTTATCAAGCATATTTTTGATGCATGGGAAAACAAGCAGGATGCTGTTGGAGTATTTTGTGACCTATCGAAAGCATTTGATTGCGTTACGCACCAAACATTGTTGTTAAAATTAGCTCATTATGGTGTGTCCAAGATTTCACTAAGTTTGATAAATTCTTACTTGTCTGATAGAATTCAGAAAGTAAACATTAATGGGACATATTCTTCAGGCACTCCTCTATTGATGGGAGTGCCCCAAGGATCGATATTGGGGCCTCTGCTTTTCCTGATATATATAAATGACCTTCCTTACTTTACACAAGACCTTTGTGAGGTAGTGCTATTTGCTGATGACACTTCGTTGATCTTTAATGTTGACCGAAGAAAAAGTACGTTTGACGATGTAAATGACGCTCTGTCACAAGTTCTCCATTGGTTTACCACTAACAACTTACTTCTTAATGCTAAGAAAACTAAATGTGTAAAATTCACAATGCCCAATGTAAGACAGGTCAATACTAACATCACTATGAATAATGAACGTATTGAAGTCATTGATTCAACAGTTTTCCTTGGCATTACCATGGATGCCAAATTACAATGGGGACCCCACGTCGCAGCCTTGGCGGGAAGACTTAGTTCCGCCGCGTATGCGGTTAAGAAGATTAGACATCTGACCGATATTGAAACCGCGAGATTGGTTTATTTTAGTTATTTTCATAGTGTAATGTCTTATGGTCTCTTGTTGTGGGGGTCTGCTGCTGATATACAGACTATATTTGTATTGCAGAAGAGGGCCATCCGCTCCATATACAACCTTAGACCTCGCGATTCGCTAAAAGAATTATTTAAGAGCATTAACATCTTAACCGTAGCTTCTCAATACATTTTAGACTGTATTTTGTACGTGCGAAAGAACATGGATATTTTTTCGAAAAAATCTGATTGTCATGGTTTTAACACTAGAAATAAACACAAGCTCGCGATTCCAAATCTGAAACTTCAAAAAATTAATAATTCATTTGTTGGTCTAAGTATTAAAATGTACAATAAGTTGCCACAAAATGTTATTGAGTTACCAACGCATAAATTTAAATCTCACGTGAAAGCCTGTTTAATGAGTAAAGGATACTATAAAATTGTAGACTACTTAAATGATAAGGATTCATGGACATAATGACCTCCATGCTTGCACACTTGTAACATTTTCATATATATTAACAAAAATCATTAATATTATATAATTACTGAATTTTAATTAAATTAGGCTTAGCCATTTATTACTGTATAAAATTGATTTATATTGATTATTCAATAATTGACAAGATGCTAACCACCTACTATTGTACACCTCGTCCTGCAGTTTATTAGTATTAGATTAAGTAACTACTACTCTTTGTGACCTATGAGGAGAACCTAAGTAGTCATGCTCACTCAAATGTCTCTAAGGTGGTGGCGTTATGTGGCGGGTCATTACATTCCCTCTAATATGGTTGAGTGAAATGATGGCTGACACATACGTCATACTTGTGAACAGGTGCCACCTTTGGGGACTGGTCCGCTTCGGTTTACCTCATATTTAGCTTTTAATTTGCTTCATTCTATTTTGTGTTGCATTAGACTGTATGACTTGGTATGAAGATAATAAACCATTGTAAAAAAGTTGGCGATTAAAAAGAGTAACTGGCGAGTTTCTTGCCGGATCTTCTCGACCAGAAACAACTTTCCGAGCCGGTGGTAGAATCGCATTATGTTTATTTATTTCTTTAGTATATTTTATGTATCAACATATATATGTATTAACATGTAAATTATACATAAGTACTTATAAATAGTTTTAAGTCATTCAAATGTATGACGATTTGTAAGTGCTGTGTACAAGCCTATGCAAATAAAGAATTATTTGAATTTGAATTTGAATTTGTACAGGAATATAATTGTAACACCTTAACTTCATTCATGAATGCAATAAACGTAATTGACTTTTGACTTTTTTTGAATATGCCCATTTCAGAAAAAACATCACAGAGTGTGAAAGAGATCCAATCGACCCTGACGCAGCTCTATACGGGTGCGGTAGAGAAAGTACGTCATCCAGCACGTCACCCCAGTACTAACTGCTTCGCACGGTTTTCAAGTATTGCTTTCTATGAAAAGGCTCAGTCTGTCTAGGGTGCACGTCTTTGCTCTGAATTCAACATAGACATGCACCCTAAACAGACTGTGCCTTATTTGCTTAGGTGCCCATTTTATTTTGCAAACGAGTGTAGCTTGGGTTTTTAATCACTAATCCGCCTTTGGCAAGAGTGGTAATTACGTCTTATCTTACGTCTAACGCCCTGTTGGTCTAGTGATTTAAGTACCGGGCCGTGATCTCGGGTTCCTGGGTTCGATTCCCGGGTCAAGCGAAAAGTATGTTTCGAATTTTTCGAACATAACTCGGGTTTGTGATCACCAATCCGCATTTGGCAAGCGTGGTGATTAAGCCTAATCCCATCATAGTAGCGATGACTTGATTTCTGTGATGGAGGCCTGTGCCCTGCAGTGGGACAGTTTATAGGCTGATACTTTACTTTTTTTACTACGTCTAAATCACAGTAGCGATGACTTGACTTCTATGATGGAAGCCTTTGCCCTGAAGTAGGACAGTTATAGGCTGATAATTTACTTTACGTAGTTATGGTAAAAAAGCGCCTACGCGAGAAATTAAAAAGGTTGCGGCAGTCAGGTTGTATGAATCCAATAATGGCTATCTGTCAGTACATATCATGCCACAGTATGCCATACTCTAACTTTGATATGCTAAAAGTATTACATAAATGATAGGTAAGTAAGTACGTATAGCAAACTGAACTCTACAAGAAACACAAAATTTAACAGAAAGGACATGACCCACATTACAAAGAGCTCTGGTATATACTTGACTCTTTACGCAGTCATAAAACTTAGACCAATTCTCATGTTAAGACGGTATTTAACATTTTGACTTCTGGCGCAAAATCTGCAGCTGAACAGAAAATGTATAAACGCAGAAAATATTTGGCCTACCATACAATTAAAATCTGGGTCAAACCGTTATTCATTTCGTTATAACGTCTTGTTTTAGCGGAGGAAATTACTCAAAGATGTGTATGCTCGGGAATGGATGAACAAGTCGATTGGACGTCAGCCAAATAGCTAGTATTAATACTGTTTATCTAAATCTATATAAGCGAAAGTTGACTGACTGACTGATCTATCAACACAGGGCCTAAACTATAAGTGCTAAAAACTTGGAATACAGGCACAGATGTATAGGACAAAGAGTATTATAATAGTAATATAAAGGTGCATGTATGGAAAGTGCTGCCACTTGCGACTGGTGGGTGAACTACTAAGTGCTGTAGATAAATAAAGCTATATGGGTATGTATAGCTATATATTTATTTACTTATCTAAGTATGTTTATATAACCTGTTTAAGACAAATTCTTATAACTTTAAGAATAGTACTTTTATACACAATTATGTACATATTTCTCTAGGAAACATATTGTTATGGCCGAATAAGTATAAAATTAAACAATCACTTTTCCATATAAATTGCATCAATCAGCTTAGTAAGAAAAGGCGTATTTATTATCTCAGTTCACCCTTAGTTTCTAAGAGAAAATTATATTCATATTAATGTATAAAACTACCCTTAAAGTTATGGGCATTGGCCTTATACAGGTTAAACATTAAAAAATAACAGAAATTAACCACAAATAAGAAAAACAACTAAGATAAACTCGAAAGTCGCATCAACATCCGAAAGTCAGAGTTGACAATGAATGAATGATGGAGGATGACACGAGATTCTGACAGAAACAAGATGGCTGACGTGTTTTTGTTCACCTACCAGCGGCCAGAGGTCGCTGTTGACTATGAAAACGAGTAACATTCTAAGTGTGCACTATGTAAGGATTTTTGTAAATTCACTCCCTAAGGGGGTAAAACGGGGGTTCAAAGTTAGTATGAAAAATAATATTTGTTTTGGCCTCAACGCCATTATTCAATAAAGAAGAAAACAAATGTAAGAAATTATAATAGGTTAGGTTAGAACTGGTGAGAGAGAAAGAACAAAGGCGAGACATGATCAAATCCTTACTAATATTATAAAGGCGAAAGTTTGTTTGGATGGATGTATGGATGGATGTTTGTTCCTCTTTCACGCAAAAACTACTAAACGGATTTTAATGAAACTTTACAGTAATGTAGCTTATAGATCAGAATAACACATAGGCTATAATTTATAAAGATATCTATAAGACCATGCTTTTATTCGAATTACACGCAGACGAAGTCGCGGGCAAAAGCTAGTTATAAATAATAATATCCTCCAACCGATTACAACTACGGCGCCGCCCAATCTCAACGATCAGCCACGTACGCAGGATATATTATAGTGCTCAAGTGTGTGCGCTCTCTATTCCCTTACCATCATATTCCGATGGGACACCAGCGTGACACTACCGGAGAGGGATTGGGCACAGCACCAACGGCTTGACGAGCTTTCCGAAGGATGGGACTACTTGACCGCCGACTTCCAGACTCCGGGCTGACACTAAGAATTTCTGTCTCTCACCCTTCGAAGACCGAGAGGCCGTAGTCCACAGCGATATTCAGACCAGATAGCGAAGCAGCTCGAGATTCCGATAAGCGGTGACCTACACCGAGCGGCGAAGCGCAGTCGATGGCGACAGCTGGTCGACAAAATCGGGAGGAGTCACATTCCTCAGCAGTGAGGGAATCGACCGAAGCTTCTATTCTGCGGATGTCTATTATTAAGCTTTTAAAGTACCTGGAAGACCACCAGCTCATCAGTGATTGCCAATACGGCTTTCGTGGGGTCGCTCGGCTGGTGATCTTCTAGTGTCTTAATTTAATTTAAACTTAACTCACAGATGGGCAAGTGCTTTTGAGAGCAAGGGCGAGGCGTTGTCGGTCAGCTTAGACATAGCAAAGGCCTTTGATCAGGTGTGGTACAAAGGGCTCCTGACTAAACTTCCATCTTACGGAACTGGGGCCGACTTAATCTAGTCAACTTTAACCCCACAAAGACTCAAGCTTGCGCGTTTACCGCAAAAAAGTCACCCTTTGTCGTGTCACTTCAATTCGACTCAAAACCCCTAACTCTTTCTGACAGAGTTCCAATAGCTCCAAGAAGCTCAGCGTGCTCAATAGGTCGAGGGGATATTTCATGCCGGGGCATCTCTTGCAGCTCTGTAAGGCGCAGGTTCGGCCTCACATGGAATACTGCTCTCACCTCTGGGCTGGAGCTCCCAAATATCAGCTTCTTTCTCTGGATCGTATCCAGCGAAGGGCGGTCAGAAAAGAAGAAACGACCAGGCACTTTCCGAGCACTTTATCCTCTGTAATTACGTAGAGATGTAGCATCACTGAGCATCTTCTATCGCATTTACAATGAGGAATGTTCCAAGGTGCTGTTTGGCCTTATTCCAGCTGCAATTTTTCGCCACCGCCAGAACGCCACATTCCATCCACATCAACCGGATGGATTTATGTCGACTATAGTGCGTTTCTCACGTCATTCCTACCACACACAGTAAAACTGTAGGACCAGCGGTCATTCGTGATGTTTCCGAACAGATACGACCTGGTGACCTTCAAGAAAAGGGTTTATTCCTTTTTTTAAGAGCCGGCAACGCATATGTGATACCTCAAGTGTTGCAGGTGTCCATGGGCGGCGGTGATCACTTTCCATCAGGTGTGCTGTCTGCTCGTTGAAAAAAAAAATATTACTTCTATATAATCGCATTCTGAAAAATTACAATTGTTTCTAATCCAGACTCGAGTCGAATGATACCACATTTCGACTCCTTATCCCAACCTCATACTGTAGTCGTATACATACGTGTACTCAAAAAGAAATCGGGTTACTGACAAAGTATTACCTGTAACAAAAAATAATACTTATTAGATCTAGTTTAGTTACCAGTACAAAGTAAAGATAATATCCTCCATCCGATTTCGGCTAAGGCAGCCAATGTCAACGATCAACCACTTACGCAGGATTCAGCTTGCAAATCCGATAAGTTAAGTCTAACAAATATAGTTCATTATTTGATGATGATTGCCATTAATGACAGCGATCATCAGCAGGTACAATACACTGTCACTATTAACATAGCAATTAATTTCAGTAAACAGCACACAATCGAATAGTTTGGGATCAATTACACAAAGGTATTGTTTGTATAACAATTTAATTAATAGTTCAATCACAAGTTACCCGGGGGATAAGTTTTGGGCGAAAATGTATTGATTTAATATAATTGTCTTAACTAATTACAGATAAAATAATCCAATTAGCCTTTGTATGTGGATTGAGTTTATTTAAAAAGTCGATTTAGTTGTTATTATTTTTCAAATATTTACTACCTGGTCTGTGTAGCCAAATGAGTGAAGTCGGATCTTCTCGACCAGAAACAACTTTTCGAGCCGGTGATAGAATCGCATTATGTTTATTTACCATTTTAGTATATTTTTAGGATCAGAAGCGGTAATTGATTAAAAAAAAACAAAGTTTGGACCTAAGTCCGTTATAGCATTTATTTAAATAATTTAACTAAACATAAACGAAATAACCAATCTCAACAGACGACAGAATTAGAAAGTAAAGTAAATAACACGTGTGACCTTCAACGACCGTTGTGGTTCGAACGCTCCGTCCGCTCCGAGCGCCAAGAAGCAAATGAGCTTTGACTTCGGACAGCGTTCTATTTATAGAACCTGAGGGGTTGCTCAGTCTACAGGAGGGGGAGATCCTTATAATATATATATGTATGGGGTAAACGAGTTCTAGAGTGCAGACCGCGTCTTGGCAAACGTAATTTAGGGCGCCCTCTGGTTAGGTGGAGGGACGTTCTGCGAAGGATGGCTAGCAAGAGCTGGATGCGAGAAGCTATGGATAGATCACGGTGGCGAACAATTGGAGAGGCCTACGTCCAGCAGTGACCTCCGATAGGCTGATGATGATGATGATGATGATGATATATATGTATTAACATGTGAATTATACATAAGTACTTATAAATAGTCTTAAATTATTCAAAAGTATGACGATTTGTAAGTGCTGTGTGCGAGCATATGCAAATAAAGAATTATTTGATTTTGATTTTGAAGTTTGTTTTTAGGGTACCTCACACAAAGAGTAAAAACGTTATCCTATTACTAAGACTTTTCTGTCCGTCTGTCTGTCACCAGGCTCTATATCCAGAACCGCGACAGCAATACAATCAACATTTTCACAAATTATGTATTTCAGTTGCCGCGATAACAACATATGCTAAAAACTGAATAAATATTTCCTTTTTTTACTTATAAGTACTAAAATAAATCAATTACGAAATTGTCCGGCCGTTATTTCGACTCTTCATTTTTCCCAACCAAGAAATTTCAAATGATGTTAATTTTAGGGTACTGTTATGCTATTGAAATAAAAGGTGGACTGTACAATAGGTATAATGATATTGCCAAAATCAAAGAAAGACGCGATTGGTCCCTTGCCCGTTGGGTCACAAAGTAGGAGCAATTGATAAGAGAAGAAAATGTCGAAAAAGTTTTAAATACTTCAAATCGGATACCTAGAACAAAATGCAGAGACATATTTCATAGAAGAATAGACGATGATCTATCTAAATTTTCAAATGATTGTTCAATTTTTTTTATGTGATAGGTGGCACACGAGTAGGCAGATAACCTGTTGGTAAGCGCTTGCCGCCCATGGAAACCCGGAGCAATACCAGTGGAGTCAACCTTTAAACCCCCCTTTCCCCCAGATTTATCATCATCATCAGCAACCCACACTCGTCCACTGCTGGACATAGGTCTCCCCTAATGCACGCCACTGCTCCCGATTTTCGGCCACTCTCATCCAGCTCACACTAGCCAGCCTTCGAATGTCATCATCCCATCTTGTCGCAGGGCGTCCTACACTACGCTTACCGAGTCGCGGTCTCCACTCAAGGACTTTACGGCTCCAACGGCTGTCAGTTCTGCGGCCAATATGACCAGCCCACTGCCACTTCAGTTTGCTAATTCGGTGGGCTATGTCGGTGACTCTGGTTCTCTGTCAGATTACATCATTTCTGATGCGGTGCTTCAGAGATACTCCGAGCATAGCCCTTTACATAGAGCATAGCTCTTTGAGCGACTTTGAACCGGTGGACTAGTCCAGCCGTGAGTGTCCACGTCTCGGCACCGTTAGTCATGACCAGAAGGACGCACTGGTCGAAGACTTTCGACTTAAGACTTTGAGGGATGGGTGACGAGAAGACTTGACGAATCCCCAGATTAGGTTAGATTTTCCCCCAGATTAGGCCTCCGGTACCCTCACTCACGCAGTGAAATAGCACAGCGCTGCTTCACGCATGATTTTTATGAGGCCGTGGTATTACTACGATCCCATCCGGTCCGGCACTTGTGAGTGCTCTGGTGTTGCAGGTGTCCATGGGGGGGGTGATCGCTTACCATTAGGCGATCCGTCTGCTGGTCTGCCCTTTATCTCATGAAAAAAAAAATAAAGCGAAATAAATTTACAGCCACAAATAACTCTTATCTTGTAAGGAAGAAAGGACACCAAATCTCAGATTCCATTCTGTATGGGTGACCATCTTAAGGAACATTAATCAGCCGAAGAGATTGATGTACTTAGCTCAGACATTTTGTTGCTGCAATAGATCATATATGAAAGCCACTGTTTTTCTGATTAAAGACTGCATGGGGTTATAAGTTATTCTGAAGAGAAGAAGACTTAGACTTCATTATTGATTCCATCTCGCCTTACCCTGTAATTCGTGGTATTTGACCGTGGGTGCCACGCTTCAGCATGAATGGGCCGGCTCGACCGGAGTGATACCACGGCCTCACTGAAAACCAGCGTGAAGCAGCAATGTGCTGTGTTTCGCTGCGTGAGTGAGGGTACCGGAGGCCCAAACCGGAGGAAAGGAGGTTTTAAAGGTTGGTAGCGCAGTTGTGACTCGTGTCGCGGATGGTAAGGGCGGCGGCAGTCGCTTACCATCAGGTGATCCGTCTGCTCATCTGCCCCATATCACATAAAAAAGTGTGTACTTCCTGGTCACATCTAAAGCAATCGTTCTGGAGCCCAGGTTACGCTTAAACCATGATTCAGGATCTGGGGAGTCTAGTAATCACAAAGGGGCGACTGCTGTCCCACCTTCGCAACCATTTGACAAGGGAACTGATCATGGTTACACGTTTTCAGAAACTAACCGGTTTTGGATTCGAACCCGGACCCCACTAAAGAAGGTGGGTACAGAACTACTGAGCTACCATCGCTCTTTAGCTACATCGGTCTTTACTTAATGTTTTATTCCCAGTTGCATCCAAAGCTGCCGCTCTGGAGCCCGGGGTACGCTTAGACCATGATTTATAATTTGGGGAGTCTGGTAATTACAATGCAGCGACTGCCGTCTGACCTTCGCAACTCTATAACATGGGAACCAGGCTTACTGAATAATTTTTAGACTACTTTGCACTGCCTTCAACTATTACGAATACGTTATTTCTCTAGTTGAAATCGCTACAAGTGACATGACCGCCTTATTGTCCTTTCTGTTATTGTTGTATCATACTTGTATTTTGTTTTTGTGCAATGAAGAATATCTATTATGGGTACACGTTTCAGAAACTATCCGAAACGAGCTGGTTTCCTCACGATGTTTTCCCTAACAGCCGAACTAAGGCTAGAGATAATTAGTCCACGGTTAAAGGTAAAAGTACGACCCCACTTATGAAAGAATCGTTCTTATCGAATAAGCTACCATTGATAAAGAGTAAATAATAAAACAGAACTTTGTTAATCGAAATACACAAAATTTCAACACAAAATGTCCTACTACGCACAGTAAAACTGTGGAACCAGCTGTCATCCCTGGTGTTTCCGAACAGATACGACCTGGTGACCTTCAAGAAAAGGGTTTACTCCTTAAGAGCCGGCAGCGCATATGTGTTACCTCAAGTGTTGCAGATGTCCATGGGCGGCGGTGATCACTTTCCATCAGGTGTGCCGTCTGCTCGTTTGTCCGCTATATATATATATCAGTCTAAGAAAAGAATTATTTAGCGATCATGGAAAACTGTTCGAAAATCTATGGTAGGGAGCTTAAATCGTATGTTCTAAATGCCTGTGATACAGGATTTGTCTAAGTACAGGCAAATAATAATAGGTAGATTATTATTTGCCTGTACTTAGACAAATCCTGTATCACAGGCATTTAGAACATACAATTTAAGCTCTCTACCATCGATTTTCGGACAGTTTTCCAAGATCGCTAAATTAATTCTTTTCTTAGACTAAAACAGGTATCACTTTCATTATATTCTAGTTCGAGATCACAAATATTGTCACAATATTCTGTATACCTATCAGTGGACTTATTCCTTTCAATAAGATATTACGAACCTCCAATAATACGAAGATTACGAAAATTTTTGGATCAACAATGTCGATATTATTTGCTTTTGTTATCATGTGCGCACATACTACCTTCGTTTATGACGTCAGCAATAAAACTAGGGGAAGAAAAACAAGTTTAGGGATGTGACATACAGCAAACATCGAAAAGATTAACTAACCGATTCTTTTTATCTTAAAACCGTAGCAGTCTCCTTATCCTTGCATATTAGCGTGTAAATCCCAATAATGCTCTTGAGCCCGGGGTACGCTTAGAGCATAATTCATGATTTAGGCCGTCTGACATTTGCAACCCTTAAGCAGGGAAACCAGACAAACTGAATTATGGTTACATGTTTGACAAACTATCCGATACGTACAGTTTGCCTCGATGTTTTCTCTCACCACGGTGCTAATGGAAGAAATATGCACTTAGAGACGTCATTTAAGCTAATGTTCATTAACTTTAGTATCGGTAGTCTTTATGCGTATCAAAATAAGTGTCAATAGTTTTTCTTAAGTAGCTGACTAAGTCAATCAACGACTCAGAGTGTGGCAGTTAGATATGAAAAATACCGAGATGCATGCTCGGATTTGAACCACGAATACCCGCATGGAAGGCGCGTTTTTATCCACTGAGCTATCATGGATACCATTTAAAAAGGTAAATTAGTCAAATATTGATGATACTATCGTCGGCTCACGGCGAAGCAAAATGCACTTACAAAATTCGTCGACATACCAACCGTCGTCTCCGGTACCTTAGTCGGTAGTTGCCCGATTAGCAAAATATCATGAGTTCGAGCACCCGAAGACTGTCGAAAAAATTTTAAGTTTAAATTTACTTAGGAACAATATTGAAAAAGATTGCTATAAAAAATCGTTTGGACTTAGGCGGTTTTTCCTTCATTAAAATTGTTATTCACTTCCCTACAAGGATTCCATACCAAAGATTGCTATAGCCAAAAAAAAATTTCGTTTGGACTTAGGCGGTTTTTCCACCATTAAAATTGTTATTCACTTCCCTACAAGGGCGATAACAGAGATTCCAATATTGACATGTTTCATAAAGGTTTCGCCGCCTCCAGAAAAAAAAGTGCCTGACGGTTTTATAGCCGCTTGGAACTTTTTATCACATTTCTACACCCCAATTAGCGTCACTTCAGTCACTTGTTAACGTCAAATAGTCGGCGGCCGCTGCCCGTTTACTTACCTCATTCAGTTCATGGAAAATACCAGGATACGAAAAATAACCTAAAATAATTTCAGAAAAATTGGTGCGAAGAAAAACAAATACCTAGGTAATTTTATACTTTATATGGGATTGCCAAGTTATCAATACGCCCTGTTGGTTTTAGTGTTTTAAGTACCGGATCGTGATCTCGATTCCCGGATCGAGCGATAAGTATGTTTCGAATTTTTCGAACATAGCTCGGGTTTGTGATCACCAATACGCATTTGGCAAGCGAGGTGATGTATGATGGAGGCCTTTGCCCTGCAGTGGGACAGTTTACAGGCTGGTATGGTAGGTGCATAAATAACTTGATAGTAAAGTAAAGTAAATTACTTTACTTTACTTTACTATCTAACTAACTACTAATATAGTAAAGTAAAGTACTATACTTTACTTTACTTTACTATCTAACTAACTACTAATATAGTAAAGTAAAGTACTGTACTTTACTTTACTATCTAACTAACTACTAATATAGTAAAGTAAAGTACTTTACTTTACTTTACTTTACTATCTAACTAACTACAAATATAGTAAAGTAAAGTACTTTACTTTACTTTACTTTACTATCTAACTAACTACTAATATAGTAAAGTAAAGTACTGTACTTTACTTTACTTTGCTTACTAACTAACTACTAATATAGTAAAGTAAAGTACTGTACTTTACTTTACTTTACTATCTAACTAACTACTAATATAGTAAACTACTGTACTTTACTTTACTTTACTATCTAACTAACTACTAATATAGTAAAGTAAAGTACTTTTCTTTACTTTACTATCTAACTAAAGTTTGACGTGTCTGTGTGTGTGTGTGTGTGTGTATGTGTGTGTGTGTGTGTGTATCTGTGTGTCTGCCTATGACATCGTAGCTCCCGAACAAATGAACCGATTTTGATATGGTTTTTTTTGTTTGAAAGATGAATAAGGGGAGAGTGTTCTTAGCTATGTTGGATAAAAATCGATCCAAGATGGCCGCCGTCACAAAGATATGGAATGTATGTTTTAACACAACTCCCACAATATGGGTATCATATAAAAGGGCTTGAGTAGCAGAATACATTTACTGTGACAAATGTCAAATCGAAGATGGCCGGCGTCGAGAGTTTTCTAAATTTTCAATTTTTTTAATTGAAAGGTGGCAGATGAGCAGCCGGATCGCCTGATTGTAAGCGATTGCCGCCGCCCATAAACACCCGCGACACCAGTGAAGTCACAAGTGCGCTGCCAACCTTCAAACCCCCCTTTCCCCCGGATTGAGTATCCGGTATCCTCACTCACGTAGCGAAACTTACGGACAAGACAAGACAAAAAGGACAGTGCTGCTCACGCCGGTTTTATGTAAGGCCGTGATCGAGCAGGCCCATTCAAGCCGAAGCGTGTCGCTCCCACGGTTGTAGTACTTAAGTAAGTAAATCTAATAACTAAGTACCTACAAAAGTATAACCTTTATCTCATCACAAAATTCTTCCCCAACTTCATAAAAATCTGGTCAAAGACACAAAGCGATTTTCAAATTACGCAATTCACTTTATCAATTTTTGGGTCAACCTTGATTCCGGGATCTAACAAATCGTTTTACGTGGCAACTTCTAATTCCTCTCAGCCGACCCTTTATCTCCATTCTAAGCGAAGCCAGATAATGTTGCAAGTATCAAAAGATTATGAGGGTTTAAAAATATCCCCTCTTTTGTTTAATATTATTGGGAGGCAAAGCTGTTCAGCAGGATTATTGTGATCTGTTAAACAAATGTTGTTGATATATGTTTTGTAATTATATTTCATGCTAGCCTGACAGTAGCATCTGTATCTGTGAGTAGGCCGTATCTGTAAACATTCCTCTAACCACGTGTTCTACCAACCATTCTGAACAACATTTGTTCAACGACTTTTCGAAATTTATCGAAAATTTTTGCGACTCCCCATACAAAATGACGAAGTCACGTGGCCGATTGTATGTAGGTAAATTTGAAATTTTTTCATGCGAATTTCTAAAAGTGATAGAACCAATTTTGTTCAGAAAAGTTAATAGAACACGTGGTTAAGGGATGTAAATATTTACAAATACACCCTGTATACCACAATAACTATAATGGGTTGGAATAGTATGTAAAAGAGAAAGGGATTGTATAGAAATAATGATTGAATTAATGAATATACACTTATTGCACTCAAAATTATGTATAGAAATTTAAAACTAGGTATTACAGGGTATATAAAACCAAGTCGGCTTTATCCTATGAGCGATCTCTTTCAGGCAATCTTCCTTCTCTTTCAGGCAGGTAAATAATAATAATATTTTCCAAATAGCCAATATACTGAATATTTCCTCACAGAAAATCGGCGTGAGGCAGCATTGTGCTGTGTTTCGCTGCCTGAGTGAGGGTACCATAGGGATGGTTTACCTATATACTGTCCCACTGCACACATACAGTATATAGACTGATACTAAACTTCTTGTTTTAGTTTTGCTAGCGAGATTACGGGTAGCATGGTGGTTTTATGGACTTTTTGACAAATTTAAGCAAAGAATAGCAAATTTCTACACCGAACAAAAAGGCGAAATAAGGTGCCCGTCGATTTAAACTCATTTAAAACTTATAAGATGCTTAAAAGGCTTTCTTCTACTTACTACTGGCTTACATATAGCTTAGGAAGTGCTAATAATATTAAAAAAGAATAAAAGTGCCAGATAAGGGCTTAATAAGACTTAAATGTTTAAGAATAAGTTTTTTTTTAAAGTTACTTACTAAGACTTACATTGCACTAGTATTTCGCCTTTTCAGTTTTGGTATTAAGTAGAGACAGCCCATGTAAGCAAATATCCTCCAAAGTAAACACAAAAATCATTTCGTTTTTCTTCGGAGGACGGCTAACTTTTCACCAAACGTTTTCTAAATGTTGGCTAAAGATTCAGGCCAAAGATAAAATGTATGTAACAAGACTCCCTAACTTGGTTTTTCTTTGTTAGTGGGTAACACGAGAAATCGGAAGTTTGCCCTCCCGGTTTTTTGTATAATTAACTTTGTGCTTTGAATTATTCCACAGACCAATGGACAACATTTCAAAATTGCTAAGCTCTGAAACAAAAAATACCAATTCTTTGTTTACTTTTCCGCTGCTCGAATATATATTTATTAATTTTTTATATTGCTTATTTACTGAGAAAAAAATTAAAAACTAAAAAACGTAAGATGACGTCATCGGACGGCAGAATGTAAAATATTTCTTTGCTTAGCACATTATAGTTTTAAATTTACGTAATGCCAAACTCATGACATGTAACTGTCAAAAAAAAAGACAACTTGTCAACGTGGAATTTATGAATGACGTTGACAATGTTGACACTAGTATTATTTACCTTTGACAGTAGTACCTTTTTTTTATTAAAACAATGATAAGCAAAGGAATATCGCTGTATTCAGCCGTCCGATGACGTCATTTGGCGCTTACGTCTATTTAGAATAAAAAGAATTTCAATAATTATTTTACGCATGAAAATGGACAAATTTTGAAAAAAGAAAAAATATGGGTCTGTTCATTTTATGTCTACTTTCATATAAAAAATCAATATGGACATGTTAAAAATTTGAAATGTTGTCCATTGGTAACTACCTAGTTACCAATGGACAACATTTCAAATTTTTAACATGCCAATGGATCAAAACAATGTCGTATACCTACCTAGGTATACGACATTGTTTTGATCCATTTTGTCGTACAAACAAAGTTTGATATAAGATGAAACATTAGCAAACTTTTATAAGCTTTTACTTTTATAAAAGCGAATAATTTATTACTGAGTACAGAATATATCTTTACTCAATAATAATATTACTCGCTTTTGGCCGCGGCTTTGATAGACTCAGCTTGATATATTTCATAGATGAAGGTAATACATTTTTACATTTTAGAGGACATACGAGCAGATGGGACACCTGATGGTGAGTGATCACCGCACACGCGAGGTATCAAATATGCGTTCCCGGCTCTTAAGGCAGGAAAAAATCACTAAGTCGTATCTGTTCGGGAACACCGATGACAGGTGGTTCCACACTGTAATAAAAATAAAAATGGACAACAGTGATCCGTAAGTGTTAGTAACATACAACATAAATATTTAATAATTAGTGTTAGTATTTAATAACTATGCGACCGAGTAAATTTCATTCAGATTCACAGCCCGGCCCTAGCAGACGACGCCGTGCTCCGCCAGTCCGCTCGTGACCAAGGCTGCTGTAACGGAGCCGTAACGTCGAGCAAAATTTGAGAGTACACAATGTTGTATCACATAATAACAAATTCCCGTCTTGATAAATTATAGTTATAATGCAACGCGACAATCTAAAAAACTATTTGGCATAAGTGCACGAGAAGTGGATAGTCCCCACCATCGGCGATGGCCTTCAGGACACTTATGCGGCTGACGCGCGTAGGGCTCTGCGCGGTAGGAAATCACGTGAGAAACGCAGTGTAATCGAAATAAATCCATCCAAATGATGTAGACGGAATTTGGCGTTCGTAATAATACTCTGATTTACATGCAGATTGCACTGCGTCGACACTCTGGCACCGTCTCATCTTCCCGGGACTACGAGGAGTGCCAGAGCTGCGGCTGACGCTGCAGAGAGACTGAAATCTGCAAAGTATAGGCATCTATCTGGTGCCTACCACTTTGTAGCTTTCGGTGTTGAAACACTGGGCCCGTGGGGTTCCGACGCTCTCTCTTTCTTCCGTGACTTAGCTAAGCGTCTAGTTGAAGTCACGGGAGAGCCAAAAGCTGGCAGCTACCTCGCCCAGCGAATTACCATCTCTATGCAGCGGGGTAATGCTGCCAGCATTTTGGGGACACTGCCACGGGGACCTACTTTGTTTTAACTTTCCTTTTTATTTACTTTTAGTTTAATTTTATTTCTTAGTTATTGACTTAATTTTCTTGTGTTTTTGTTCAATAAAAATTCTTTTTTACAGATTGCAGATTATAATAAATAAATACATTGAGGAAACATTACATTCGTAGTCCTGGTCCCAAACCAAGATTTTCCCGTGTACTATGGAAACGAAAAACAACACCCGACGGTATAGATGGATAGATTTGATTAATGCACTAAATACACAACTTAAGCACTAGATATTACAGAAATTCTACGTACAATTTCAGCAGCCTTATCGCTGAAAGCTTTTTTCGTTTTTTTACGACTCAACATTTCTTGTTTAAACTGATAAAAATATTAGAAAAACTGTGTGATTTGATTCCTGAAGATGATAGACGGTTGGACCTGCTTCTTTTATTTTGTTTGTTTTACTTTTTTAGTAATTTTGATAGATTTTTGTTTTTAAGTAAATAAAGTCATCATCATCAGCCCATTTAGGCAGTGGGGACTACTGCTGGGGCACGGGCCTCCCTCAATCACATGAGGAGTAATTGCCATACTCACCACGCTTGGCAGACGGGTTGGCGAGGGTTTTGATATAAATGCAGAGTTTTCCTTCTCTGGGTGCTGATGATCATGCCAGCAGCTTTACCTTAGTCGCCTTTTGCGACACCTCGGTAAGAGTGAGGGTGGCCTATTCTACTCTGCCGGGGACCACACGGCTGAAATAAAGTATCAGCCTATAAACTGACCCACTGAAGGGCAAATGCCTCCATCATAGAAATCAAGTAATCGCTACTATGATGGGATTAGACTTAATCACCACGCTTGCCAAATGCGGATTGGTGATCACAAACCCGAGCTATGTTCGAAAAGTTCGAAACATACTCCCTCCACCCGGGAATCGAACCCAGGACCCCGAGATCACGGCCCGGTACTTAAACCACTAGACCAACGGGGCGTTAAGTAAATAATGCACTTAAAAAATTTTTCGTCAGTCTTCGGGTGGGACTCAAACCCACGATCTTTTGCCAACCGAACAACTGCTTTACCGACTAAGCTACCGAAGACCATGGTGTGTCGACAAATTTTGTTATGTGTTTTTTGCTTCGCCGTGAGTCGACGATAGTTGCATCAATATTTGTATGTACCTACAAATAAAAATTTCAAAAGATTGCTATACCCAAAAAAAATCTGATTTTTGTTTTGATTGTATTGTCTTGGTGTCAGCGTCTGAGGAAAGTTTTCAGGACAAAACTGAACAACAGATAAAAGTAATTCTTTAAGTGGAGATAGTTGAAGAAATCGTTCATCAAACGTTTGTATTCCTTTTGCGAAAAATATAATGTACTAGCTTTTGCCCGCGACTTCGTCTGCGTTCACACAATATCTTTATAAATTATAGCCTATGTGTTATTCTGATCTATAAGCTACATTACTGTAAAGTTTCATTAAAATCCGTTTAGTAGTTTTTGCGTGAAAGAGGAACAAACATCCATACATCCATCCAAACAAACTTTCGCCTTTATAATATTAGTAAGGATTTGATGTGTACGAGTCAACTCGAACATTTTATTGTATGACGTGTATTTTGATGATCCCGATGTACAACATGCCAACCTACTTTTGCAACTTTATGTTAAATCAATTAATTAAAATCAGTGCAATAAACACTCATTCGGCAGCATACACGTCTTTTTATTGGGCGCCCCTGCCCAAAGATGAGAGCAGTATTCAATTTGCGGCCGGACTTGCGCCTTATACAGCTGGAGGCGATAGGCCGGAGTGAAATACCATCTCGATCTATTTAGGCGATGCCCCTAGACATGACATTCCACGAAATAAAAATAATCTTGTACAAATTAACTCTATATAATGCTACATACTTCTGGTCCCTATCCGATGTCAATTAAAATTTACAATAATATCCCAAACAATATAAAAAATGAAAACAAATTCACAAAATTAATAACCCTCGTAAAACACTTTCTTATTAAGAAAAGCTACTACTCAATAAATGAATACCTTGACGATAAAATAAATTATTATTTCTCTGATCGGTATTTTCAAAGCCGTTAGCTTATTATTAGAAAAACATGTTACATTTCGCCGATATACAACCTATAAAATGTCTGCCCCTCTCTCTTCCGCTTTGCTATGCCTGTCAAGGCGCATATGATGTAAACTGTGTTCCTTTTGTAACCTCTATGTATATCATGTGCAATGCAAATAAATAAATGAAGACACAATGTAGCCATAAATTGTGTCTCTTTCTCACGTAAGCTAAGACGCTAGTAGGTAATTTAAAAACATCCTACGTGTTGAGTACTCATTGGGAGTCCGGATCGTATTTGATTGTTTTTTAGGGTTCCGTACCTCAAAAGGAAAAAACGGAACCCTTATAGGATCACTTTGTTGTCCGTCTGTCCGTCCGTCTGTCAAGACCCTTTTTCACAGGAACGCGTGGAGGTATGAAGCTGAAATTTATATCAATTACTCAGGTCTACTTTCCTTTGAAGCTGTGAAAAAATCAAACTTCTAAGCCAACGCAATCAAAAGATACAGCCGTTTATGCCGCAAATTTTCGACACTTGCAAGGGAATTAAAACCTACAGGGTGCTTCCCGTGAACTCAGAATCATGAAATTTGGTACAAAGCAACGTCTTATAGCATAGATAAAGGAAAAATTACGAAAACCATAAATTTTTCGTTACATCACATAATATATATTTTTTTAATAATTTTAAACTTACTACCCATTTCCTCATAAACGCGTAGAGGAATTAAATTGAAATTCATACCAAATACTCAGGTCTATAATACCTTTAAGCTGTAACAAAATCAAACTTCTATGTCAACGCAATCAAAAGAAACAGCAATTTAAGCTGCATATTTTGAAACTCGCAAGTACTCGCAAGGGAATCAAAACCTAAAGGGTACTTCCAGTCGACCTAGAATCTTGAAATTTGGCATGAAGCAACGTTTTATAGCACACATAAAGGAAAAATTCCGAAAACCTTAAATTTTTAGTTACATTACAAAATATATATTTTTTAATAAATATAAACTTATTACTTTTTTCCTCATGAACGCGTAGAGCTAACAAGTTGAAATTCATATCAAATACTTAGATCTAATTACCTTTAACCCATGAAAAAAAAAAACTAAGTCAACTCAAAAACGCAAAAGTACAACCATTGATACCGCATATTTAGAAACTCGCAACTACACGCAAGGGAATTAAAACCTAAAGGCCACTTCCCGTTGACATAGAATCTCGAAATTTGGTAAGAAGCAATAGCTTACAGCACAGGTAACAGAAAAATTCCGAAAAGCTTAAAATTTTAAGTAGTTATACCACCAAAAAAATTGTGATTGTAAACATAATTGTAGTTACAGCAATGACCGCGAGTTATTATACTATGTATGGGGAGGGCAACATTTAAAGAAGACGAAATAGCCTTCTTCTTTATATTTCGACGTTCTTTTATCGAAATGATATGTGTTAATATAAAATAAAGGATTACTTAAACGATAAAGAGATCTTTGTCTTAAATTTATGCTCCTCCATCTTTCCCCATTGTAATGTTATGAATTTCATTTTGCAATAAAAATACCATAGTTATGACTCGATTGTCGTAATGAACGAACTTTGTAAGCCTTGCAGGTTTGTACGGAACCCTCGGTGCGCGAGTCCGACTCGCACTTGGCCGGTTATTATTAAGGAAAATCTCTTTGTTTTGAAAAAGGTGATCACTCTTCAGCATAAATAGGCCGGCTTAACTGGATTGACTGGCTTTACAGAAAACCGACGTGAAGCAGAGCCATCGCTGTTTCGCCGAGTGAGGGAGAGTACCGGAGGAAATTAATAACTTTATGAAATAATTCTAATATCAGTAAATTAAAATATTGGAATTAGTTTCAAAGATGGAAGTTAAGGACTGACATTGTAATTTTGACACATTAGATGTATTTCGATACAAGAGCCGTGATGTAATATAATACAACATATTAATTAGGTCAATTCAGTAGGGGTTGAGTAGCGGTGCCACAATTAATTAGGTAACAGTGAGAAAAGTCTGTACAAACTTAAAAAGAACGTAAACGAGTCATCATTGCGTTTTTGGTATCGATGTATTTTGTATCACTATAAAGTTGTTAGTTCATATTTATATTGAAGTGATTTTGATAGCATTTATACATTATAAGTGTTTAAAAAGACATTAAATTGAATAAATTGAATTGAAATTACAACCAAAACGTTTACACAGGATACAAGCCTAGTTTGATTTTTACCATCAGCTCGGGGGTGATGCAAAAGATCGTGAGGGAACCTGCCCGTTTCGAATAGTTTCTGATATGTATAACCGTGTGGTCCCCGGCAGAGTAGAATAGGCCACCCTCACTCTTACCGAGGTGTCGAAAGGCGGTAAGGTAAAGCTGCTGGCATGATCATCAGTACCCAGAGAAGGAAAACTATGCATTTATATCCAAACCCCTCGCCAACCCGTCTGCCAAGCGTGGTGAGTATGGCAATTACCCCTCCTGTGATTGAGGGAGGCCCGTGCCCCAGCAGTGGGGACTTAAATGAGCTGATGATGATGATGATGTGTAACCATGATCCAGTAGATCTGGTTCCCCTGTTGTAGGCTTGCTAATACCAGACGGCGCCGTCGCTTCATTGTAATTACCATACTCGCCAAATCCTGAATCAAGGGAACCAGACAAACTGGATCACGGGTACACGTTCAAATGCATAATCTCAAATATTGTAGGTATACACAAATTTTAAGAAACTATCCGACACGTGCTAATTTCCTCACTGAACAGCTAATGGTAGAATCATGGAAACTGTTGGGATATCGTCCTACGAGCGGAAAGAGCGATGCGGAAGACAGTGCATCGGTGACGTCACTGCAGCCGCCGCGCCTAACCGCCGAATATTTAGGATACTAACACACATAGATTTGAAAAATCCAAAAGTTGCATGCTCGGCTTCGATTTTTTTTTATGCTAGAGGCGGACAAACGAGCAAGCGAGTCACCTGATGGAAAGTAATCATCACCGCCCATGAACATCTGCGAAATCAGAGAGATCGTTAATGTGTTGCCGGCCTTTTTTTAAAAAAAGAGTACGCTCTTCTCTTGAAGATCCCTAAGTCGTAGCCGTCCGGAAATACTCCTGCAGCCAAACCGTTCCACAGAACTGAGGTACGTGGTAGAAAGTTCTGGGAGAAACGCACAGTATTAGACCGCCATCCATCGAGATGATGAGAATGGAATGACAATCGCTTGCGAGTGGTTCGATGTAAGAATTCGGCCGCAGGGAGTAGATCAAACAGTTCTTCAGAGCACTCCCCATGATAAATGCGGTATAGAATGCTGAGGGAAGCTATGTCCCGCCGCAATGCTAGAGGATCAAGTCGACTAGAGAGAGTCAGGTCACCAACGATTCGATTAACGATCCCCGTATAGAAGGCGCTTTCTTATCTTGAAATACCATGAAATCAAACTCACGACCCTCTGGGAAAGTCAGGGTGTCCACCCAGGTTTCCTCGCAATAATGCGCAAAAGGGTCGCGTGGATAATGAACCGGGCGCGCAACAGCAAAAAAAATATCCTTAAGACCATAGCAACCCGTTTCGACTACCCGATCCAAAAACATTGGGTAGAGGTGATGGGTCTAATTTAATATTATTGTACGTAAAACTGTTTTTCATTTTTTTATCTGTATGTATTTCCGTGTCGTAACGATTTTTTTGTTTTTAATTGTATATATTAATGTATTTTATTTTTGTAACTTGTACTATGGATATAATTCCGAAATGAAAATATTTTTATTTGTATCACTCCTGCAGGAAATCACGACACAAGGCCAGTCCTTTCGGAAGGCGTACGTAGGGATACAGATCCAACACGAAGAGCCCCTTTAAGACAGATAGATAGATAAATATAACGTTTATTGGTTACAACAACATACACACATCAGAGCATAAAACATATAAAAAGCATCTAGTAACAAATTTAAAGAAAGAAAAACAAAAGACAACTTATATTATGTAGGTAGTTACAACCTATTGTGTGTCTGATGCAGCAACCAGTGGGTCAAGGCTCAGTGTGAAGCATCCGCACGAGGCCAAATCACTGATTTTCAGCCGTCACCCAGGCTGCTCGGGTACACGGGGATATATATAGAGACACAATTACGAAAAATAAAAAATAATTAAACGTGTGGTCCCGGCAGAGTAGAATAGGCCACCCTCTCTCTTACCGAGGTGTCGTAAAAGGCGACTAAGGTAAAGCTGCTGGCATGATCATCAGCACCCAGAGAAGGAAAACTCTGCATTTATGTCAAAACCCTCGCCAACCCGTCTGCCAAGCGTGGTGAGTATGGCAAATACCCCTCATGTGATTGAGGGAGGCCCGTGCCCCAGCAGTGGGGACTTAAATGGGCTGATGATGATGACAATAATTGCTTACTATCAAAATCAAAAATAAAAATCTTAAATTACATTGCATTGTGGTGAGAGACTGAACTGAAGTGGCAGTGGGCTGGTCATATTAGCCGCAGAACTGACAGCCGTTGGAGCCGTAAAGTCCTTGAGTGGAGACCGCGACTCGGCAAGCGTAGTGTAGGACGCCCTGTTACAAGATGGGATGATGACATTCGAAGGCTGGCTGGTGTTGGCTGGATGAGAGTGGCCGAAAATCGGGAGCAGTGGCGTGCATTAGGGGAGACCTATGTGCAGCAGTGGATGAGTGTGGGTTGCTGATGATGTGGTGAGAGACACCTTTGAGACATAATAATGAAAGCCTCAGTTTCGGTGTACACGCCTTATTATTTGCACAAGACGGGTCCCTCCAAAATCGCCATCGAGCCAATCTAACTTTACTATCACCGTCTTAACTGTGTCTTCGAACACCCAAAGAGCGTGTAAGTGCTTATACGTGATATCTAATGGGTCCCGTAATGATTACACGTCTCATATCATGGGAAGCCTTTATGGTACCAGGAACGTGGTCTTATTGAAAATCTTAACCCATGAGGGGTTCGTTGTATTTAATGGCTTATATCGAGGTATTGAGGTCAGTTGAATAAGAGGGTAGTTACGTTTACCTTTGCGAGAGATATACGGGCATCCCACGTCTATGGGTCATGAAGGGAAATTATCTTAAATCCTAAAGTTAGTATTTTTTCCTAAAAGCAAACTTAACTTTGATTATTAAGGGAAATAAACCTGCATTCAAATTTGTTTTGGATTGTGCTTGTATTGCACGGGAACCGAAGCGAATAAAATTAAAAGAAAATAAATTGCTTTTTTTTTACCAATCGATACAGTCATTATTACTAGCTATATTTTTTCTTGAAATACCATAGGTATAAAATAAAAATTAAAAAAATAGAATAAAAATATTTAATCAGTACAGACGTGGTTTTACACTAACCTATTACAATGATAGGATATTAGGGAATTACAAAGTATCATTTGTATAGTACAGCGTAACGCTGGCCTCCACACTAGAATTCCCTGTGTTGTGGAGACCTGTGTCTTCCCATTTTTTTTATTCTTTAACAGATAGTTTGACACGTGCTATGTATCTTTGAATGCTTAGGTGCGTGTTTAGTGTGTGTGTGTGTGAGTAGGTATATGTATGTGCATGTGTGTATGGGTATGTTTATGTGTGTGAAGAGGAGAGAGTGCGCGTGTGTCTTAGGTTAAACCATAGATAGGTCTTACTAAGAATTTCTTTTGCAACAGATGATTGTAAGACCTAAGGTTTCTTAGAGAAACTTTATCGTTAGTAATGACTGTATCAATTGGCAGTTTCTATTTCATTTAAATAATAAAGTGATGTTATCTTTAAATAAAAAATACTAACTTAAGGATTTATAGTACTTTGACTTCATGTCCGATAGTCATGGGACGTCCTTTATCATCATCATCAGCAACCCACACTCGTCCACAGCTGGACATAGGTCTCCCCTAATGCACGCCACTGCTCCCGATTTTCGGCCACTCTCATCCAGCCTACACCAGCCACCCTTCGAATGTCATCATCCCATCTTGTCGCAGGGCGTCCTACTCTACGCTTACCGAGTCGCGGTCTCCACTCAAGGACTTTACGGCTATCAGTTCTGCGGCTAATATGACCAGCCCACTGCCACTTCAGTTTGCTAATTCGGTGGGCTATGTCGGTGACTCTGGTGACGTCCTGTATAGAAATGTGTAATAAGAGAGCTCAGCAGATGGTGCTCCTAATGTTTTTATACAGCTATGTTTATAAAAACTTTATAGGCACGCAAAAATAATAAATCAAAGTAAAAAATGCAAAAAACATGATAAAAGGCCGACAAACACTAATAAACGTGACGGCTATAAATTTAAAACAACTGCTGTGTCAATGGGAAAAAAATTGCGCAATTTTTCAGGCGAGTGGTTTAATGTCAGAATAGGGTGATGAATATTTTATACGATGTTATCAAAAAATTATTCAGCTAACACTAAATTTTGAATAGCGGATGTATTTCACATTGTGTTCATACACAATTTGATTTTTGGTAACAGTGCCTACATGCCATCAGGGCTGACCGGTGTGGGCCGACGCCCAGCTGGGCGACCTTGGTGTTGCTGGAAAGACGTCGTCGAGAGATCTGCGAGAACTTCAGGTCAATGACTGGCAAGGAGTAGTCCAGGATCGACCAAAGTAGCGCTCTCTTGTTTTGGAGGCCAAGACTCGGTTCGGGTCGTTGAGTCAGCAGAGTGAGTAAGTAGCTACATGCTCTCCTTCTTGATAATATTTCGCCTAAAGCAGCCAATCTGAACAATTAGCTATCAACGCGGACATACAATTATAGTACACGAGAGTATGCACAGCCTTACTATTAGCTCGGCAGTGAGAAAAAACATCGTCAAGAAACGGATTTACGTTTCGGATAGTTTCCATATCGTGTAACTATGATTCAGTTGGTCTGGGAGCTACCGACAGAGACACTAAAAAGCATGAAAAAATATTTCTACTTAATATTTCAAAAACCCTGTTGAATAATTGAATGTTGTATTACAAGATCGTATCGGGCGCCATCCACCTTTTCTCGAGTGAAATGTTATTTGAAGTGTTAAAAATATTATTTTATACTTTTTAGTCAGAGAGCAATGGAGAGGGCTACGAATATGCTAGGAGCCTCCCTGCATGATCGTATCAGAAATGATGAGATTCGCAGGAGAACTAAGGTCACAGACATAGCCCAAAGGATTGCATGCCTCAAGTGGCAATGGGCAGGGCACATAGCGAGGAGAACAGACAGCCGTTGGGGCGGAAAGGTCCTCGAGTGGAGGCCACGTACAGGAAGTCACAGCCGTTCCAGGCCTCCCACAAAGTGGACGGACGATCTAGTAAAGATCGCAGTAATCCATTGAATGCGGGCGGCATAGGACCGATCTGTGTGGAGAACATTGGGGGAGGCCTATGTCCAGCAGTGGACGTCTATTGGCTAAAATGATGATGATGATGATACTTTTTAGTTCGAGATTTTTGAAGGCGGTTTCTTTTTGTAGATTTTTTTATATTATGGTACCTACTAGCTACAAACCAGCATTCAAAAGTACAGAAGCGTTATCATACGCAAACAATGGTTGAATCGATACCAACAACTCGAAACATTGCAACTTTATTCAAAGCATAACAGATCAATCGAGTTTTTATTGCTAGCAAACCGCCAACTACGTTTTGAGCTGTGTTCGACGGTTGCACTGGCATCGAGCCAAGAAGAGGCACGGCGAAATACGATAGAATGCTATTTTGTGTTAGGTTACGTGTATGGAATATAAAGTGACAAACGTCAGTGATCTTATTGTTGACTTCGACGCTGAAACTAAAGGCGATAAAATCAGTTGAACTTGGTTTACGTGCTACTAAGCACCTCAGCATTCTATACTGCATCTAAGTATCACGGGAAGTGCTCTGAGGAACTGTTTGATCTTCTTCCTGCAGTTGAATACCTACATCGAACCACACGCAAGTGATTGCCATTCCATTCCCATCATCTCGATGGATGGCGGTCTAATGCTGTGCGTTTCTCGCGGATGAGCAGACGGATAACCTGATGCTAAGCGATTACCGCCGCCAATGGATACCCGCGACGCCAGTGGAGTCACAAATACGCTGCCAACCTTTAAACCTCCTTTTCCTCCGGATTTAGCCCTCGGTACCCTCACGCAGCGAAACACAGTACAGTGCTTCTTCACGCCGGTTTTCTGTGAGGCCCTTGTATCACTCCAGTCGAGCCGGTCCATTCATGCCAAAGCGGGGCTCTCCCACATCGTCATCATCATCATCATTTCAGCCAATAGACGTCCACTGCTGGACACAGGCCTCCCCCAATGTTCTCCGCACAGATCGGTCCTGTGCCGCCCGCATCCAATGGATTTCCGCGACCTTCACCAGATCGTCGATCCACCTTGTAGGAAGCCTGCCATGGCTGCGACTTCCTGTACGTGGCTTTCACTCGAGGATCTTTCCGCCCCAACGGCCGTCTGTTCTCCTCGCTATGTGCCCTGCCCATTGCCACTTGAGGCATGCAATCTTTTGGGCTATATCTGTGAACTTAGTTCTCCTGCGTTTAGAATACGGCCAAGGTATTCCCACCTTGTCGTAAGAGGCGAATAACCAGGTATTTGGAGTATGACCATTCCTATTACTAAGGAGTAACTTGCTCAGAATTCGACTGTGCGGGGGATTAAGTTACTGGGGGTCCTGCCCCTGTGCCCTGCCCATTGCCACTTGAGGAATGAAATCTTTTGGGCTATGTCTGTGACCTTAGTACTCCTGCAGATCTCATCATTTCTGATACAATCATGCAGGGAGAATCCGAGCATAGCCTTCTCCATTGCTCTCTGGGTGACTTTCCGGGTGGCTCCCACATGCAAAATAATAAAATTAAAACACAACGACGTTTAACAATATTACTTGTATTACCGATATCAGCCAAACTCTTCAACAAATTGTACATTGCAGAGGCCTCCAAGATACAGGCTTAGCCTAGTTTGGGGCCCACCGACATAGCTTATACTGTAATTTTGGCTTAAATTATAAAACTTACAATAGTGTTATGTATATGTAAGTGTGTGTGTTAAATTAATCATTTTCATTTTATTTTTATTTATTATAATAAATAAAATCTTTATTCACAATCATTATGTTACAAAATAATAATAAAAATATTATTTATTTAAAAAAGGTCCCTGTGGCACTATTTCTAAATGCTAGCCATCTCGATGTTATAAAATTTCATCATCATCATCATCAGCCCATTTAAGTCCCCTACTGCTGGGGCACGGGCCTGCCTCAATCGCATGAGGGATAATTGCCATACTCACCACGCTTGGCAGACGGGTTGGCGAAGGTTTTGATATAAGTGCAGAGTTTTCCTTCTCTGAGTGCTGATGATCATGCCAGCAGCTTTACCTTAGTCGCCTTTTACGACACCTCGGTAAGAGTGAGGGTGGCCTATTCTACTCTGCCGGGGACTACACAAAATTTCATATTCTGATTTAATTATGCAGAGCTACCACTAGAAGGCTAAGTTGAAGTCAAACTAGTAACTTAGTACATTCGTAGGCCTGTGCTGGCTCTCTGCCAGGAACTGTGTTAAACGTATGTGTGGTCATTATTCAGATTCACTAGCATTTTATATGACGTAAGAGCGATAATATACATGGTGTAAAAAGACCCTTAACGAAGCCGAAACCTACGTATTCAGCACATCTGCATCACCAGGACCAAATATACATAAATAAATTTTAAACATTTTCACCTAATTTTTGTCCAAAGAAACTTGTTCAAAATTTTAAGTAATTCTTAGGGAAAAATGGATTCAAAACGTACAGCCCGCAATGTAATGTTTAGGAGCGGGGAGCGTGTGCGGCGGACGCGCCTAGGCGACTGAGGCGCGAGCGCCCGTGCGGAGGATTAAATTTGACACCAAAAAATCAACTTCGTTTCCCATCAATATTTTTTTGTTCTAAGACTTGTTTTAATGGTCTGAGTGCGTAGACGCCGGCTTCGTTAAGGGTCTTTTTACACCCTGCATACGATACACCTAATTTGTCTTACAATAGTGTTCATCATCGGGACAAAATTCTAAGATGATGATGATCAACTTAGCGTTTTGTCCCGGTTGCGTCTCAAACTGTTGCTTTGGAGCCCAGAGTCCGCTTTCCTACTTCGACTTCTCCACTTCGCGCGGTCTTGTGCATCCGTAGTGGTCAGTTTATTAGCACGCATGTCACCCGTGTAGATGTCAAGCCACACCATTTTAGGTCTACCCCTTCTGCCGGGACCCGGCGGTGCTGCCATGGCCAAGCATTTGTTTCCCACGTAGCTGTCCGATTCTCGCAGGACATGAAAGTTTAAAGGTTGGCAGCGCACGTGGGATTCAACTGGTGTTGCGGGTGTCCATGGGCGGCGGCAATCGCTTACCATCTGGTGATCCGTCTGCTCATCTGCCACCTATTACACAAATAAAGAGATTTTTTAAAACTACTATTAATACAACAAAACACAATGCAAAGCAGCGTTTGTAGGTACTGTGTTTTGCTATATTAGTGAGGGTAACGGAGGATTCAAAACTTCGAATAAGAGGGTATCAAAGGCCCAAATCCGGGGGAAATTGTGACTCCATTGGTGTTGCGGGTTTCCATGAGCGGTGAAAATCGCTTATCATCAGGCTATCCATCATCTCGTCTACCACTCATAATAAAGTACCTATACAAGTTTATGCGCAGACACAACTTAATTCTGGTTATTTTAATGATACCTACCTAAAGGTACAATATGTTCTTACATTTGAGCACTAAAATTAGTATCTTGGAGATTTTTCATGTTCTCCAAATAACCATATACACGAAGACTTAATCGGTGATCAGGACCTACTGATTCCGACTAGGTGGATGATGGCCATTGCTATAGTAATAGTAGTTACATGTTTTCTTTTTGTTTAGGTTTTATTTTAAATTTTATTAGATATCTAAATTTAATTGGAATGTATGGTCTTCCTACATTTTTATGAAGTGAAAGAAAGCTATTTTAATTTTCTTTAATTTGTTTTATTTGGCGTTGTCTGCCATTTGACAGTTTTCTACCAATAACATGAAAAACTTTAAATCTCTAATGAGGTTTGTTATCATCACTGTACCTGTACTTATGAAGAGGTTTTATTTGTAACAAGGAGGAGTAGGATTTCCATATTCATAGTTATTAACTGAAAGTCCCAGACAAGAAAAAAAAATGGAACGCTGACATGTAACTACTATTACTATAGCAATGGCCATCATCCACCTAGTCGGAATCAGTAGGTCCTGATCACCGATTAAAAGTCTTCGTGTATATGTCTATGAGTTAAGTCTAGATAATTCAATTGTCTAAGTATGCAACTAACTCATTCCTAGCATGTGCAATATTCCTGCAATATTTTTGTTTAATAGCATGTAGTTCGTTTTTAATTTATTTTTAAACATTTTGAATTCGAAGCGTATTTGTGACGTCATTAATACGCTTAGTGTTCCCATATGTCATTTTCCCCAATTTACTAGAAATATATCGTAAGAAAAAATATCGTACTACTAAAAATGCAATTTTGATCAGGAGAATTTTAAATCACTATCTGGTAACTTAACGGTAAAATAAAATTAAGACAGCCCACTGTCTTAGTTTTGGTGTCACCCAGCAACTAAACGTCAAACTAGAGCCATCTGTTACTTGGTCCGGGTGAATAAGTCACTGAGATATTGTTGTCACCTATATGTAAATCTTCTGAATACAACCTGTCTGAATAGCTAGCGTATCAAGGGTGAAATGAAGGTCAACGCTATTTTATTGAAAATATCCTTGATTCAGTGGTTTTAAAATATTAAAATATGTTATGAAATACAAATGCCGCGAAACGGTTTTCGGATTAGAACATGTTTCATTTTTTTCCCATACCCCATTGTCTGAGAGTTAAGTACAATAAGATGATATGAAAATCAACATAAAACTGGACTGTAACCTTCAGATAATTTTCACCACTTTTTTTATATCCTAGGTGGCAGACAAGCAGACGGATCACCTGATGGCAAGCGATTGCCGCCGCCCATAGACACCCGCGACACCAGTGAAGTTACAAGTGCGTTGCCATCTTTAAACCTTCCCTTCCCCCGATTGGGCCTCCGGTACCCTCACTTACACAGTGAAACACAACAAGCACAGTGCTGCTTCACGCGAGTTGTCGTAGAGGCCGTGGTATCACTCTGGTCGAGCCGGCCCATTCATGCCGAAGCATGGCTCTAGCACGGTCAACGGTCACGGTTTATGAAGTTGATTGTACCACAGGACACGAGTTCCAACCATTACCTTACATACCCCACTTTGATTGTAAACATCTTGCCACAACCCTCCAATATAAACATGTTTACCAAATGTTTACCGATTAAACTAGCTCCGCAAAGTTCCAATTCATTAATTTAACAGCACAAACTCCTGGACTTACAACGAACCTGACATATAACTGATTCGGAGTTCTCTCTTTCACACGAGCTGTTTGTCTCCTTTGTTTGGATGCGACAGGTATCTTCTCGTTCGTTACGAGACTATTATACGACGATACTAGCGCCGAAAAGTGAGCAACAAATACTTTAAGGAAAGTATTAACTTATGTAATAATTACTTCCTACAAGTAACAATAAGCTCCATCCATCAAGCTAAAAGTGGCCATTAAAAAACAATATGTGTTATTCGCCACATTATCAATATAATCTTCTAATTGTCGGCGGTGTTTTCCTTTGGGCTACATATACCTAGTTGGATTAACTTTTAACGAATAACTATTTACAAAACAGGGTTCTATGACGATGCGATATAATATATCGATATTGATATTATCAAATTGTAGACGGATAATGAAGTACAGAGGGCATGCAACAAAACCGTCCTGTAAACTTAGATAAAATTAAATTGTATTAATCTAAGCCCGTAAACAAGGAGAATATTCTTGTTGTTTATAAACAAAAGAAACGCACAGCGTGTCTGATAAGGATGAGGATAAAGCTTTAGTCATGGATTCGGTTTCACTGCAAGCCCTCTACGATTTACCTTAAGAGAAAGTATAAGTTCGTTAAAATATATAGATCAGATACTTACTCTTTATAATACAACAAACAAATCTTGAAAAGTACAAATACAGATATTCAGTGTATTATTGCTAGAAGCTAAGGGTCTTATTCATAAATGTTTGTGAAACCTTTGTTAATTAATATCCTCCAACCGATTACGGCTACGGTGGCCAATCTCAACGATCAGCCACGTATCCGATATATTATAGTGCTCAAGTGTGTGCGCAAACACAAGTGCACCCTTACCCTCATATTCAGATAGGACATCAGCGTGACACGACCGGAAAGGGATTGGGCGCAGGCTTTCCGAAGCACGGGGGTACAAGACCGCAAACTTCCAGACTCCGGGCTGACACTAAGAATTTCTTACTGAAAAGTTATGTACAATTTTTTGTCCCGACCCGAGAATTGCTCTCGGGACCTCTTGCGCAGCCTTCGCTTTTAAGTACGATCCACTCCACTACGCCATCGAGGCAGTTTTGTTTTCGAAAATTTTGTATGCATTTTTTGTTTCAAACAATAAGCTCCATCCATCAATCTAAAAGTAGCCATTTAAGAAAAATATCTGTTATTCGCCACATTACCAATATAATCTTCTAATTGTCAAAACTGCTCTATAACATCGTTTTAGCTAACAAAGGTTTATTGAACATTTATAACTATAAATCATCGACAAAAACTTCTGTGTTTTTATTTATGTCTCCACTCATCGAAGCAGGTCAAACAGCTGCCAAAACCGTTACCTTTAATGAGTTACTCTAATTCCTCCCTCGTTACCTTAGGTCACAGTCTCATCAACATTTCGGAACCATCTGTCGTTCTAATGTTCATGACGTGAAAAATAACGCTCAACACATCAAAGCGAAATTCGTTCATTTCCGCCACTCTGAGATAACATCGCATCGTGTTGATTCTTACACCGAGGAGCAACGGGCATTTTCTGTCTTTTGTCCCGGAAAAAAGGTATGTCCTTTTTTATAATATCGTTTTTAGCGTTCCGCGTAAGAAAAGTCAAGCCTGCATACAATTTGCGTCTTTCATTCATTTGATACCACGGCCTCACAGAAAACCGGCGTGAAGCAGCACTGTGCTATGTTTCACTGCGTGAGTGAGAGTACCGCAGGCATAATCTGGGGAAAGGGGGGTTTAAAGGTTGACAGCGCACTTGTGACTCCACTGGTGTCGCGGGTGTCCATTGGCGGGAGCAATCTCTTACCATCAGACTTATCACCGTCTGCTTGTATGCCACTGTTATTAAAAAAATCCGGCCAAGTGCGAGTCTGACTCGCCCATGAAGGGTTCCGTAGCAGCAAATAAGATATATGAAAGGTAAATAATGGCAGTTTACGGTTTATAACGTATTAAAAAAACTACTTACTAGATTTAGTCCAAACCAATTTTCGTTGTTAGTTTTTATGGTTATGTACATCATATATTTTTTTAGTTTTATAATTCATTTATTAAAGAAGTTAGTGTGGGGAGGACACACAATTTACCACTTTGGGAGCGTTTTGTGCAAAGTATTGTATTTAAAAAAAACCTCAACATCATTTTTAAAGACCTATCCATAGATACCTTACACGTAGTTATAAGTATGGAGCACCCCCCCCCCCCCCCACCCTCCCCAATTTTTTCCAATTTTTGTGTAAAAATCATAATGCGGTTAACAAAATATATCAATTTACCAAGTTTCAATATTCAGTAGTATAGTTCCTATAGTTTCGGAGAAAAGTGGCTGTGACATACAGACAGACGGACAGACATATAAGTGTTCCGTTTTTTGCCATTTGGCTACGGAACCCTAAAATTGCTTCATCGCCAGCCCGGACCTCCCTCAATCACAGAGGGGTAATTGCCATACTCACCACGCTTGGCAGACGGGTTGGCGAGGTTTTAGATATAAATGCAGAGTTTTCCTTCTCTGGGTGCCGATGATCATGCCAGCAGCTTTACCTTAGTCGCCTTTTACGACACCTCGGTAAGAGTGAGGGTGGCCTATTCTACTCTGCCGGGGACCACACGGCACAAAAATTGCTTACGCATTCAGAAACTATCTGAAACGTGCAAGTTTCCTCACAATATTTTCCCTCATCGCCGAGCTGAAGGTAGAAATAAGCACATAGATTTGAAATGCAGAGGTGCAAACGTTTAACCATGGTTCAGTTGCTCTGGTTCCCCTGTAAAGGTTTGTGAAGGTCAGACGGCAGTCGCTTCATTGTATTTACCAGACTCTCCAAAAGAATCATGTTCCAAGCATTCCCCGCGCTTCGAAGTGACAGCTTTGGAGCAAAATTAGGAGGCCCTCTCTAAGCGATACCCGCTCGCTCGCACTTGCCCACTCTTTTTAGGGTTCCGTTCCGGGTAAAAAACGGAACCCTTATATGTAGATTCGTCATGTCTGTCCGTCTGTCCGTCCGTCCCTACGTCACAGCCACTTTTCTCCGAAACTATAAGAATTATACTATTGAAACTTGGTAAAAAGATGTATTTTGTTAACCGATTTACACAAAAATTGGAAAAAATAAAAAATTGGGGGGTCTCCATTATTATTCGAAGTTCTGGGGAGCGTTCGTTGCCGAGTGGTCACTGCGACCAAATTTGATCTATTGTGACCTCCGCTCCCCCTTACAGATCGTCTCCGAGGCCCACGGCTTGCATAAACCGTATAATGGCCTTGGGAGCGATAGCCTTAACATCCTCCGGGCAGATGTGGTAACTGCCCAGGGTGCGGCTTCTTGGGTGCCCGAGGGCATCGCATTGACAGAGGACGTGCATCGGTGTTTCGTCCTCTGCTTTACAGAACCTGCAGGTGGGATCTCCGGCCAGCCCGGTTCTGGTACCGTGCTTGTTTAGCCTGCAGTGACCAGTAATGGTTCTTGTGAGGATACTCAACTGTCCGCGAGATAGCGCTAATATCTCTTGCGTGTATTTGTTGGAGAATCCTGTCATTAAGGTCTTGGCGTGAGCCTGACCTGTCGACCTGAGCCATAGTTGGTTACTTTGTTCGATCGACCACTCTTTGAGATTGCGTCGGGTGGTGCACTTGGGTATGCCCAGTACCGGTTCCGGGGTTTGTACCGGGCATAAAGCCCCCTCCCTTGCAAGCTCGTCGGCTTTTTCGTTGCCCACGATTTCGGAGTGTCCTGGTACCCAGCGAAGGGTTACTCTGTTGTTGGAGCCCAGACAGTTTAGGGTCTGTGCTCCCTCCGCTATTAGTTTGGAGGTAATCTCAGCAGATTCAAGTGCCCTTAGAGCCGCTTGACTGTCTGATAGGATATATATATCTTTATCCTTATAGCCGCGTCGCAGATTCTCCTGGACGCAGCGTATTATAGCAGCCACTTCGGCTTGGAATACTGTGGCGTGTAACCCCAGGCCCTGTGATATTTGGGCCCTGGGTTTTTCGCCGTATACTCCGAAGCCAGCTCTATTGTTGAGTCTGGAGCTGTCCGTGTACCACACGATATCCCCAGACCGGAACTCAGCGAGCGTACCATCAGTCCACTCCTGTCTGTCCGGTATCTCGATTGAATACCACTTTGTGAAGTGGTATTCTTTGATCATGCTGTCCCCTGGCATAAGCATGGTCGGCATGACTTGCAGTTTTTTTAGAAGGGTTCTCATGCCGTAAGAGTGCCATGTCTTGTTGTGCCACACTACACAGGCATAGGCAATCATGGGACGTACCACTGCCGTGTATAACCAAAGCAAGTACCTTGGTTTTAGGCCCCATTTGGGTCCCACCATCCTGTAGCAGGTTCCAAGTGCCATCTTGGCCTTCTTGGTAACGTAGTTGAGGTGTGAATTCCAGGTCAACTTTTGATCTAGCATCACCCCTAGGTATTTGACTTCTCTAGAAAACTCTATGGTTTTCCCAGATAAGGTAGGCTTTCTTAGTTTATCCAGAAGCCTTTTTTTGGTGAATGGGACTATGATGGTTTTATTCCCGTTCACGTTGAGACCAACATCGTTGCACCATCTTTCAACCATACGTAGAGCCTGCTGCAGTCGATCAGATACTGTGTATTGGCATTTGCCAACCACCGTAATCACCAGATCGTCCGCATAGCCCTGGGTTGTAAAGTGAGCCCCGTTTAATTTGTGAAGCAGCTCGTCAACTACGATGGACCATTCCAGTGGGGACAGAACTCCCCCCTGGGGGCATCCTCTCGCAACTTTGAATTCTGCTGTGGTGTCCAGAAGTGTTAGTTTAGCTACTCTGGATAAGAGCATGGATTCGATCCATCCTAGGGTGGTCTCATCTACGCCCTTATTTCTCATGCACCTTATGATGACTGACGCTGAGGTGTTGTCAAACGCTCCCTCCACGTCTAGGAAGGCGCATAGGGCAATTTCTTTCTCTTCTACAGCCCTTTCTAGTCTATCGGTAAGCTCCATTACGGCTGTCTCGGTAGACTTGCCTCCTTGGTAGGCATGTTGACGTACATGCAAAGGACACGATTTGATGAAGTTCTCTCTGATGTACATATTTAGTACCTTTTCCATCGTTTTCAATAGAAAGGAGGTGAGGCTAATCGGTCGGTAGGATTTAGGCTGTGACTTGTCTCTATCTCCGGCCTTGGGTATAAACACCACCCTTACCTTTGTCCATATAGCCGGTAGTGATCTCCAGGCAAAGCTTGCCCTAAAGATTTTAACTAAAAACGGGAGGAGCCCTTTAGCCCCTTTTTGAAGGAGGGCAGGAAAAATGCCGTCCTCCCCCCCAGACTTGAATAGTTTGAAGCTATTTATGGCCCACTTGACCTGGTGGGGTCTGAATATCAGAGTGGCTTTGCGCCAGTCCTCTGGTCTGGGCCTAGGCTTGCCCTGAGGATGTGCTGGTTCCTCTCTTTCTGATATTGGAGTGGATCCTGGGAAGTGTATGCTAGCTAGCAGTGCGAGTGTTTCTTCCTTGGAGTTCATGAACGACCCATCTGGGTTCCTTAGTAACCCTAGGTGTGTCGTTGGTGATTTTGACATAATCTTGTGGATCCTAGATGTCTGTGTGGCGCTATTTATGTCCTCACAAAATTTCCTCCAAGATTGTCGTTTTGCCTTTCTTAGCTCCCGGTTATATTCCGTAAGTGCCTCATAGTACAGCTCCCAACCTCCCGTCTTTTTGGCTTTATTAAAAAGTCCTCGAGCTTTTGTCCTAAGGGCCGCTAAGTTTTTGTTCCAGCCTTCAACGTTCTTCCTCCTTCTCGCATTGTTGGCTTTTTTGAGAGGGCAATTGTCCTGGTATGCCTCCAGCATAGCCTTCGTGACGCCTTCTACCGCTGATTCGAGTTGTTCCCGAGATCTAACGGTTTTATCGAGAGTGTCCAGGTTTGCTTGCAGACTCTCTCTGTACCTTCCCCAGTTGGTGTTTTTGGGGTTTCTATAAGGAGTAGCATTGTCGCTGTCGAACAGCCCTATGTTGAACCTTATATGCCTGTGGTCAGACATTGTGACCTCATTTGATACAACCCACTTACCTACTAGCCCTGCGATGTTCCGTGAGCAAACCGTGATATCGAGCACTTCTTGTCGGGCTCTAGTGGTGAAGGTAGGGGTACATCCTTTATTAAGAATTATGAGGTTGTGTTTAAGAATGAATTCAAGAAGCAACTCACCCCTCGTGTTGGTATCCGTGCTGCCCCATGTGGTGTGGTGAGCATTGCAGTCGCTACCTAGGATGAGCTCTGACTTGTGCTTTCTGCAGTGCTCTACTAGGGACTCTAATTGTAGCGTCGGATCTATCTTGTCACCTGCCAGATACGCCGAGCAGACTATTAGCTTCTTGGACACGCTCGTCGGTGTAGAGACGTATGCTGCCACAAGGTCGTCGTCGCATAACTCTGTAACAGGTAAGAATTTAGTATCTCTGTTGAATACTATGCATGCTCTGGGCCTAATCCCGCTAGTATTGTAGAGGACATTACCTGCATTGTTCAGGCCCAGCACCGTGTTCTTATTGATCCACGGTTCTTGGATCAAAGCTATGTCAATGCTATTTTCGGCGATGGTTTGGCACAAAACTGTGCTGGCCGCTTTTGCATGTTGTAGGTTTGCTTGAATAGTTTTGATCATTATGTAATATGTTGTGTGTTAAGCGCGTGTGTGTGTGTGTTCGTACTATATATAAATATATGTGTGTATCTGTGTGGAAATACTATGTATATATAAAAGGTATAAATAAACTTATTTGCCTAGTTCAACCTAATCCCTCCTGAGGTTTAGGTTGAAGAAGGCTTTGCGGCTAGAGTGTCCTCTGGCGAGAGTGGGACGGCTGGGCCTCCCTGCTCTTCCCATGGTCTCCCCTCTTGACCCTCTAGTCGCCCCTCTAGCCGAAGTAGGGGCAGAAGGATGTGACGATTCCGCCCCCTGTCCTCCTTCCCTACCTCTGTAAGCATCTCGCCCTCTAGTCCCTCTGTGGACCATGGGCCTGCTTGGGCCTCTCCCTTGGCCTCGCGTCCCTGGGAGACTCCCGCGTGAGGTGCTAGCGGTGGGTCTGTGACCCACTGTTCTCCAGTCGTTGGGGTCTCCATACTTGAAACTGAAACTCGAAAAAAGTTTTTTCATCAAACTTATACGTGTGGGGTATTTATGGACAGTACAGTCTAAACACAGTACTCTGCGCAAGAGACGCTCCCAAAGTGGTAAATTGTGTCGTCGTCGTCGTCCCCCCCCCCCCCCCCTCCTCTAACTTCTAATAAATGAATTATAAAACTAAAAAATGATGTACATAATCATGAAAATTAACAACAAAATTGGTTTGAACTAGATATAGTGAGCAGTTATTTTTAATACGTTATAAACCGTAAACCGCAATTTACCTTCCATATATCTTACTTGCTGCTACGGAACCCTTCATGGGCGAGTCCGACTCACATTTGGTCGGTTTTTTTTTATAATATCGCTTTTTGTCGCCCAGCTTCATTATTCAAGTGACGAGTGACAAGCCACGACAGGCGGGACAGTGACAAATATATTTTTGTTGTGAATTATGGAGTATTTGACTGGGATATTGGGTATCACGTGACGGGCGATAGCAGTCACGTACAGTTAAGGCCAGGGTAATTCATGAATTAATAATAATAATACATTCTAAATACCAAAAAAAACATCTTACTGCGACATAGTCTGCACTCAGCATCTGCCAAGGACACGCGAAGTCCCCGTGGCGCTGGTATTCTCCAGAGATCTTTCTTGAAAGGGCCCGTGCCTTTCAAGAAAGATCTCAAAGAGAACAAAATATTTTGTTAAAAATTAAAATAAGTACATTATGTGGCACATGAGAATCCAATAAATAAAATAATTTGGGATAAAAAACATTATTAAAAATTTATTGACAAATAAATTTATAAATTTTAAACGATTGCAGATTAAGTAAATTAAAATTGAATTGAGGAATGATTATAAACAAGAATAAAAATTCATACTACATCTCATACATTGACCTGATTCCGTACTAAGTAGCTTAAGCACTTCTGTTACGAATATCAGATAGCAGAGGAAGTCACAAATATATACTTAAAATATAATAACAAACAGACACTAATCGAACACAAGCGTGTATCACACGTTATCACACATAATGGCGAAAAAATTGAATTTTGAGCTCATGCGAGTTAAACTACAATAAATTTACTGTAGACTGAGAAACAAAAAAAAGATAACTAAACTTAATATTTAAAAAAATACTTGGCACCTCTTTAAAACAATTTTTTATTGTCACTAATAAATAAACTTCCATGCTATTTATTTCGTTATTTCGTAATTTTTAAGAAACTATTTTTAAAAACAGAAATGATAGTTTTTTTATTTGAAAAAAATACCTGCTACATTTTGAATTAAAAGGCCAGTATTTCAACTTACTAATAAGTAAGTACTTTTTGACTCTCGCGGCGATATAAAAACTGTTTGTGTGGGACAACTTGGCCTTAAAAATGTTTCGTGATTCATCCAGGCGAACGTCAATGCTGTTATTTATACTGTGTAGAACTAATGGATTTAGATTTTGCCATGGAACTAGAAAATGGAATATGGCATTTTTGAAAAAAAAAACAGAATGAAAGAGATCCAACAGGGCCCTGACGCAGATTCTATACGGGCGCGGTAGAGAAAGAACGTCGCCCAGCACGTCACCCCAGTACTAAGGGCTTCCTGCAGTTTTTCAAGTATGGCTTTCTAATGAAAAGGCACAGTCTGTTTAGGGGGCCTATCTATGCATTTTGCTTCATTCAATGACTGCGCGTTGCGTAACATTAGGAAGGAGTTTGATTGATGTGGAACTGCCCGAGCGCAAGTCGCTTGTGTTGTGGTGTTTCACGCCCCATTTGGGGAGAAGTGACATTGAGATGGGAAACAGACACAGACTTTGTAGGGAGTGAAGAAACGCACCGGGGAAAGAGCCCTTAGCAAGTATCTGGTGAGCGTCTCCCAAGATTCGGTCCGTATGCCGAGACGGTAGGAAGGACCATGGGCTGGTGGAGGGACTGGGCGTTGCGTTTCTAGAACACGAGATCTTGTTGAAACGTGCGCTTACCATAGAAAGGTCGTAGCATAGAGTAAAATGGGTCGTTGATTCGAATCCGAGCGAGCGCAGATGTGCTTGAGATTTTCAAATTAATTTTTTTATCTGACAAGTGGTAGACGAGCAAACGGATCAAATGGTAAGTGATTGCCGCCATCCATGGACACTTACATTAATAATGCTTTGTGCGCATTTCTACCATTCACTCGGTCATCAGTTACGACTAGTTTCTTAATCATCGACATACATATTTTTTGAACTGAATGAGTCTGGAAGTTGCGGGCTTGTACCGCCGTGCCTAGGAAAGCACGTTAAGCCGTTAGTCCCATGTCCGATTCCTCTGCGGTCGTGTCACACTGCTGTCCCATCAGAATATCAGGGTGAGGCAATAGACAGTGCACTTGTGTTTGCGTACACACTTGGGCACTTTTATATATCTTGCGTACGTGGCTGATCGTTGAGATTGGCCTGCCGTAGCCGTAATCGGTTGGAGGATATTATTATTATTATTATCAAGAACAATGTGCCATTCGGGACACGCGGTCGTTGTGTCCCAAAGGCATGGCAGTTGGTTGTTTAATTTTCATTAACTGACGTCCCATTCCGTGATTCAGCACTATATAATTAGTTAAGATGTCGTCGCTTCAGCCTCGGCTCTGCCTTTGTTAAATTGAGAAGCCGCAAAATGACTTTGTTGCTGTGTATAACAGAATTTCACATTCAAGTAAATGCATCCTGCATTTCCATGAATGTGACTGGTTGGTAAGCAATGAACAAAACGACAAACAATCATTTTCCGAAATGAAATAATTTCTAGATTAGACTCATAGAAACTTAAGAAAAATATTTTCAGATTTTTCAAACAGATATTTATGGAGAAAAAAAATTAAATGTCAAAATCCACCACTGGTGTCGCGGGTGTCAATGGGCGGCGGCAATGGCTTACTATCAGGTGATCCGTCTGTCTGCCACCTATGACATAAATGAAGAAAGAAGGAAATCCTTCTGTGACGTCATCACTTGCCACTATAACGCTTATGAACCCACGATCTTTTGCTATCCGGGCAACTGCTTTACCCACTAAGCTACCGGAGACCTTGGTAAGTCGACGAATTTTGTAAGTGTTTTTTTTCACGGCTCATGGCGAAGAACAAAAAGCACTTAAGTGTATTATTCACTTAAGTAATAAATTGAAAAAAAAACTGTATACCCAAAAAAATAATATAATATTAATTATATTAAAATCACTATTCCAGTAAAAACACACATATAATAAAAATAAAATAATATGGGTCATCTTTTTTGTTCTTTCTTTATTGGAAAAGCGTGTTTTTATGTGATACGTGGCAAACGGGCAGACGGATCACCTGATCATGATGGTAAGCGATTGCCGCCGCTCATGGACACCCGCGGAGTGGAGATATTTAGCTCTTTGGGAAGATAAGAGCTATGTAGCTCTTTACCCTGTCAAGAGCTATATAGCTCTTCTAAATCAGTAACTCATTTAGCTCAATGTAAAATAGTGCTCTCGCCATTTAAATCTCTACTCATAGTAGACTAATAAAATTACTATAAATGTCACTAGGTAACAAACATCAGGTAAACAATTACTTAATGTTATTCGCGTTTAAAAATTGTAAACGTAAATAAACGCCATATTTTGATAGAAATACAAAAACATTATAAGTTATTTTTATAATAAATTATTTTTTGTATTTAAATTTAATTTAAATACAAAAAATAACTTATAATGTATGCATTCGCGCCTAAAATTTGTACTTTTAAATAATCGTCTTAACTTGATAATATTGTAGATGAAATTTCAATGAACCCGTATGTACGTAGAGTTAGAGAGCTAAAGCAATAATGTGTTCTCTCTTTCTTTACGCCGCGTCACGTGCCGCTGACTCGCTCTAGCTCGCCGATGATGAGTGACTCCGTCTGAGCTAGATATGAATTGAACAAGACTGAGCTAGATTAGGTGAGCTAGCTCTTTTTAGCAACTCACTGGCGAGCTACTCATCGCTAGCACGAAGGCGGTTAAATTATGCAGTGCTACCGTGTAAATCCCTCTGCAAAAATGTTCCACGTTGTTTACCCGGCAGCGGACTCATCACAACTTCCCGATTAACTAGTTACAAACTTCCGACTCAATAGTGCGCGCTTATTAAAGTTCTCTGTTCTTCCAAGTGGGACAAGAAGACTTACAGTGAAACATTTTCTAGGGCTAGCAACATCTTTAGAACTAGCACTATCTTCTAGAGGCTAGCACTATCTTCTAGAACTAGCACTATATTCTAGGGCTAGCACTATCTTCTAGATCTAGCACTATCTTCTAGGGCTAGCAATATCTTCTAGAACTAGCACCATCTTCTAAATCTAGCACTATCATCTAGGGCTAGCATTTTTTCTAAGGCTAGCACTATCTTCTAGGGCTAGCACTATCTTCAAGGGTTAGCACTTTCTTCTAGGGATAGCCCTATCTTCTAGAACTAGCACTATCTTCTAGGGCTAGCACTATTGAACCGTGGGTGAGCCACTCTTCGACGTTTAAAGGTTGGCAGCGCACTTGTGACTCCACTGTTATTGCGGATGTCCATGGGCGACGGCAATCGCTTACCTACCATCAAGTGATCCGTCTGCTCGTTTGCTCTCCCCAAATCCTGAATCATGGTCTAAGCGTGCCCTGGGCTCCAGAACAGCAGCTTTAGTTGCAACCGGGAATTACACACTTTTAGCGTATATTTGCGTAGTAAGATGAGGAGAACATGTCTTACGGCCCGCTAGGAGCTGGAACACCCATTCACCCATTCATTATATAGAGAATGAAGTGACTACATCTGTAGCGCAGTGAGTGATTAGTGGGTCGCACTTTAAAGCGACGGCTGCGAAAGAGGTCCCGAGTCGGACCAAAATTTTTTACCTTCATTTTCGGTAAGAAATTCTTAGTGTCAGCCCGGTGTCCGGAAGTTGAAGGTCTCGTACCCCATCGGAGCACGTTAAGCTGTTAGTCCTGTGCCTCATCTCTCTCCAGTCTTGTCACACTGGTGTCCTGTCGGATTATGAGGTTAAGAGAATAGAGAGTGCATTTGTATGTTGCGCACACACTTGTGCACTGTAATATACCCTTCGTATGTTGATCGTAGCCGCGTGGTCCTCGGCAGAGTAGAATAGGCCACCCTCACTCTTACCGAGGTGTCGTAAAAGGCGACTAAGGTAAAGCTGCTGGCATGATCATCAGCGCCCAGAGAAGGAAAACTCTGCATTTATATCAAAACCCTCGCCAACCCGTCTGCCAAGCGTGGTAAGTATGGCAATTACCCTTCATGTGATTGAGGGAGGCCCGTGCCCCAGCAGTGGGGACTTAAATGGGCTGATGATGATGATGATGATGATGAACCGTAAATCGGTTGGAGATACATCGCGAATTCAGCTCAAAGAATTAAGACTCTCAAAGCATAGCTCAGCCAGATTTACAACCTGAATAGTTCTAGGAACAGATTTATATAATTGCCCTTTAATACCGACAGCTGGACAGTGCTACCATAAATCCAGAACTTTGTTGGAAGTTGTCCTTAATCGACATTTTGTTCTTGAAGGAATTGTGTAGGACCAGCTAAACTGGAGTGATACCAGTGCTTCACAAAACATCGGCATGAAGCAGCGTCTGTACAGTGTTTCGCTGCATGAGTGAGGGTACCGGGAGGCCATTCAGGCGGAAAAGGGTTTAAATGTTGGCACTTGTGACTCCACTGGTGTCGCGGGTGTTTAAATAGGGTAGTGTGGATAGGAAAAATTAAAGTTGAATTTTGATTAAAAAAACATCGCCATCACCATCTTCTTTTCCAAGGGAACTAGTCTTCTTTTCCAAGGGAAGCCATCATAGCCTTCACCTTGTCACATGTAGGGAATAAGATGGGGTCTGGGACTCTATCCCTAATCAAAACTCCTGGGGTGTCCATCTCAGCGCAATCACGGTCGGAAACCCCACAGCCTGGATCGTACCGGTAATCGCGCTCGCTGCGCTAGCCCTTCTCTGATGTATGACGTAACAGGACACCCAATAAAGCCACTCCCCAATAGTGGTTATGCTAGCGTACTCCGAAGGCCCTATTAGTTTCCTCTTACAACAGGCTGGGAATACCTTGGCAGCATTTTAAAAGCCCATAGCCACGGGGCACACCATCACTAACCTAACGTTGCATGCATCTCGGAAAGCACATACTACCTACAAAGCCCCAATGAAGGTTCATGATCTTAGTAATAAACGATTAATTCTAAAAAGTGCATAGTTTGGGACTGACTGACTGACGTTTGATGGTGAAGGTTGCACGAATCCATGGTGATGTCCAGCAGTGGGCGTCTATTGGTTGAAATAATTGATTATTAATGATGATGATGAAAAAACCTGTGATCATGGCGCTTGCAGCAGCGTCGAAATATTGAGAGCACAAAATTAGATAAATGGTTGCAATCTTAGATTAATAACGCCTAAAGGATAGTTAACTTAGCTGACTCGCACATAAACAAAGTATTTTGTCGGACTCCACGCCGCCGCCAAACGCCGTGTGGTCCCCGGCAGAGTAGAATAGGCCACCCTCACTCTTACCGAGGTGTCGTAAAAGGCGACTAAGGTAAAGCTGCTGGCATGATCATCAGCACCCAGTGAAGGAAAACTCTGCATTTATCTCAAAACCCTCGCCAACCCGTCTGCCAAGCGTGGTGAGTATGGCAATTATCCCTCATGTGATTGAAGGAGGCCCGTGCCCCAGCAGTGGGGACTTAAATGGGCTGACGATGAAGTGCGGACTCCGCCCTTTTGGCGAAATTTCAAGTGCCTCACTCATAAGTGAAGCACATGGTTTCTAGGCGTTATATTTTTATGGTTGCACTGCCGATATTAACTATTCAGAACTATTATCTAATAATCGAGAATCCTGACCTAATTTCCCGCTTAGAACTTGCACATCCACTGAGCTATCATCCTCAATAAGCTTATTCATATGTAAACAGAAACAGCAATATTAACTAAACCAACAGCCTAATCAAGTTCTCAAACTTCAGACTCGGAACGAACTAGCAATAACGGGTTCGATGCAGTTGTATCCGGTTCGAACCGCTACAAACAAACGCAAACCGGTTCATTTGAAACTGACGTAGTGATGCAACTACATGCAACTTTTATTTATGTGACTTGAGCGACAAAACTTGTATTCTAAAGAAAAAACTTGTCTTGAATGAATAGGAATCGCTGTTTGTCAGACTCCTCATATCTTGAATCATGGTCCTGCATGAGGAGATGCATTGATCCGGCGCTCTATCTACTTGACGAGGTATTCGAATAAAATTGGCAAATTCACTCCTTTCGCACCTCTAAACTAGCAGACATTGCCGTCTCGATTAACGTGTGCGAATGTTGTCTTGTTTCCATGAAGGTAGTCTTGAAGTTTCTAGGGACACTTTGGTACTAGGGGCACTGGGAATATACAATACGCTACTTTTGACATCCCATAACTTTAATGGTAGAAAATCATTCTCATCTTAGTTGCGTCTAAAGCAGTCGCTTCGAAGCCTAGGGTACCATGATCCAGGATTCGGGAAGTCTGGTAATGACAATGAAGCGACTGACGTCTGACCTTCGCAACTTAGACATGGGAACTAGACCAACTGACACGGTTACATCTTTAGACTCATTATCTCAAATTTTGTAGGAATCCACAACATGAGACACTATCCGTGACGTGCAGATATTTTCACGATATTTTCTCTCACCGGCGTGCTTATGGTAGAAATATGCAAAAATTCAGAGATGGGCTCGTATTTAAATCAAGACCCTCGTATGGAAAGCGCGTTCTTATCCACTAAGCAACCATCGCTCACCAAGGGTAGAGTTTATTCTTTTTTACCCAACAAATAAATTCTAATACGTTCGATCAGTGCAATGCATCCTTCAAGAAAGCCGGCAGCACACTTGTGACTCCTTTGATGTTAGACACCGGTCCATGGACAGCACTAATCGCTTGACATCAGTTGATTCGTCTTCTCTTCTGCGTCCTATCTCATAAAATGGTCGATGACTTGGGACTCTGAGGTCTTTGTACGAAATTCTTCTGGTACAGAGGAAGGACGCAGTGGAAAAAAAACCGGAATAATAGCTGCTAGAGTATCCCAAGACGATCCGATTGGAACAGTGGTAGTGAACGCTGCCTCTTATACAAGGGTTGCAGGTTCGATCCCCGCACAGTACAAACATTTGTGTGCATGAACATGTCTGTTTGTATTGGTCTGGGTGTTTGCTATGTATTGTAAGTATGCATTTACAAAAGAAAAGTATTAAATGTATATATTTGTAATCCCACTGTTGATCCTGATAGCCGTAACACAGGTGCTTGAGCTACCTATCTCGGAGTCAGATCAATGTAAGTGATGTTGTAAAATATGAAAAAAAAAAGTTTGTTGTATTTTCATATCAGCAGTATATTAAACATTACATATTTACTAAAGACACTCATATTCAAATTAGTGTCACAAAATTGCCAGTGTCTGATTACAAAAATCAGGTTTTACCTACAAATTCTCTCTCCTTAATCGTCGTTTGATAGGAACCCCAGTGTAACAGTTAACTTTGACATGGTAAAGTTTAGAGTAACTTACACTTCTGAGGTCTAGGACTTAGGTAGTCTCGTGTGTTACTTCCTAACTTGTGTTACAATAGACTATCGATTCAGCATTCTCCACTAAACTCTATATCAAAGACCGAACCAAACGGTAAGGATTAGATGAAATTCTTAGCTGTCTCGAAGTTCCCTCAAATTGCTTTTATGTTCCCAATTATGTCATCTAAGGTTTATAATGGAGCTAGTTTATTCTTTATGTGTTTATCTTTTGATTATTGTAAACCGTTTATATTGAATATATTGTGAGCGCATTAAAAAGAAATTCACCGCTCCGCTGACTTCAATTTGCCCGTAGTCAATATTTATTTTATTTTTATCAAAATAAAAGAAAAAAGATCAAAAAATGTTTCTTGCAAATTTATTATCCGGGGGAAAGGAGGCGGCGGCAATCGCTTATCGCTAATCGGTGATCCTGTCTGCTTTTCTGCCACATAGGTATCACATAAAAAAAAGTTTCCATGAGTCAACTTCCCGACTCTTTATTATTAAAGGTTACGATGCCATAATTCTATATTAGTTTAATTATATAAACTAAAAAATCCAAGTTTTTGAGATTTCCACATCCCAGCAAATATTCAATCAAGCTTAATTTTTTAGGTTTATTAACTTGGTGTAGTTATATTTGAAAAAATATTCTCAAAAGAAAATGTGAACTAAACTCGAATACAACTCAAAACTCACTGCTCAAAAGTTTTAAAACTACTCGCCTTAAAAATTGCAACGTTCCGTTCTACGAACGCTGAAATGCTGACTAATTTCTCCGGCGCAGCTCGATTAAGCTTATCGCAGCCGGTGGAGCGTAAAAAGGAACGTGTGAACACGTTGACGAGAAAATGAATTGCAACTGTGTATCAATATTGTTTAAAAATGCATGTAAGATTTTTTTTCTCCTAGCGAAATATTACTATTCACCTTACGGCCGTGCTGCGATCGAAGTTCAATTTTCCCTTTGATTGTTCCCTTTTTGGGCACGCCAATACGCAACGGCTTTAGGTTTTTTTATGAGATAATACCGCAAGCAATTGTTCATTCCATAGGTTTAGGTAGGTTCAGGAAGAAAGTTTCATGAGAAATGCACAGTTTCAGACTATTAGCTATATCACTCATCATCAGCCCATTTATGTCTCAATCACATGAGGGGTAATTGCCATACTCACCACGCTTGGCAGGCGGGTTGGCGAGGGTTTTGATATAAATGCAGAGTTTTCCTTCTCTGGGTGCTGATGATCATGCCAGCAGCTTTACCTTAGTCGCCTTTTACGACACCTCGGTAAGAGTGAGGGTGGCCTATTCTACTCTGCCGGGGACCACACGGCTAAATCACTCATGGAGGATATATTAATGATTTCTCTATCTCCTGGGCCCATTCACATCATTCAAGAGTTTGCACGAACGTGGGATGTCTATGGAACATTTCAAAATTTACTGTTCCAGTTAGTTCCTTTAAACTGCGTTCCGTTCCACGCTCGCTGATGACTCGGCAAGACGTATTAATTCGTCGGCTCGACCGCGCTCTATTACGCTTATTGCGCCCCACCGATGCGTGAAACGGAGTGCATGCACGAGTTGAGTGAGCCTGGGTGTACAAAATAAATGAAACAGCTAAATGATGATGCATTGGAACAGAATTTAGCTTATCGTGATGTACGACGAAATAGGAACAAAGTCATTTATTTATTTATTTATTTAATTACACAGGTCATCATCATCATCATCATCATCAGCCCATTTAAGTCCCCACTGCTGGGGCACGGGCCTCCCTCAATCACATGAGGGGTAATTGCCATACTCACCACGCTTGGCAGACGGGTTGGCGAGGGTTTTGAACTAAATGCAGAGTTTTCCTTCTCTGGGTGCTGATGTTATGCCAGCAGCTTTACCTTAGTCGCCTTTTACGACACCTCGGTAAGAGTGAGGGTGGCCTATTCTACTCTGCCGGGGACCACACGGCAGAAAACTATTATTTATTTCCTTAAACCTAATTACGTAATTAAAGACGGTAACAAAAGTAAAAATAATAATAATAAAACAATATCAAAAAACAGGCAAACACGTGAATTATCTGATATACCTACAAAGAAAACTAGGCTTATATTACAATACTACGGAGATCTATGCGCAGTGTTCTTCACAGAAGGACTGGCATGTGGACACTATACTGTGCCACGGATCTGCAAATATATCACAATGGGGTTGGTGACCCAAGAGTCATACAATATCTTATACATTAGGTGTTAATTAATTGTGTATTTTGTGTATGTGTGTTTTGGCATTGAATAAATTTTTATTTTTTATTTATATAATCTGATCGTTGTCGTTTACAATGTGCCGATTAAGGAGGCTCAAAGTCACTCAGAGAGCAATGGACAGGGAACTATGCTCGGAGTCCATTGCTCTCTGGGTGACTTTGATTTATCCACGGATAAAGATTAGTCAAATCGAGCTAAAAATACATATTTTCTACCCCCAGGTACAACACATAGCATAAATGTTTGTCCAAATTAATATGCTTACTATCAATTTCGTTAGGTGAGTGATGGACCTTTCCGTTCCAATTTACGTAAATCTCTATAAAACGTTGATAAAGATACGAAGGCTATCACTTTCACACAATTACCGTAATCGCACCGTTGGGTTCGACGCGCCGATGCGTGAAACGAAACGTCGCGTCGCATCGGCTGCAGCAAAACGAGTGCACGGGGGAGGACTTATTGAGAATCCATCGGCTCTGAATTGCGTTATATGTGTTAATACTTGATAGTGTGAAGGAAAACCATCTTGTACCTGTTCTTAATGAAAAATGAACAGAACTTCATTGATTTCTACATAATTTGATTCACCATCGCTTACCATCAGGTGATCCGTATGCTCGTCTACCCCTATCTCATAAAAAAGGTTGTGTTAGTGATTAAGCTACTTACTATTTGTTTTCTCTTCGGTCGTGTCACACTGGTGTCCAATCGGAATATGAGGGTACTGGAATAGAGAGTGCACTGGTGTCTGCGCAAACACTTGTGCACTACAATATGTCCTGCGTCGATGGCTGATCGCTGAGATTTTCCGCCTATGACCGAAATATCGGTTTGGAGGACATTATTATTATTTGTTTTAATGTGATAGGGGGCAGACGAGCAGACGGATCTCCTGATGGTAACTGATTGCCGCCGCACAGGATACCCGCGACACCAGTGCGCTGCCAACCTTTAAACCCCCTTTCCCCTGGATCGGCTCGACGTGCCTCCGGTACCCTCACTCACGTAGCGGAACACAGCACAGCTGCTCCTTCACGCACGCTTCACTTAGTATTTACGGCAATGTAAAATGTTGTATAAATTTTCATCTTCGGTATTTACGACATGAGAGACATCTGAACTATTACCCATATCAAACGACGCCAACGACCCGTTTGGAACAGTGGTAGTGAACGCTGCCTCTGGTGCAAGGGTTGCGGGTTCGATCCCCGCACAGTACAAACATTTGTGTGCATGAACATGTTTGTTTGTATTGGTCTGGGTGTTTTCTATGTCTTATAAGTATGTATTTACAAAAGAAAAGTATTATATGTATATATTTGTAATCCCACTGTTGATTCTGATATCCGTAACACAGGTGCTTGAGCTACCTATCTCGGAGTCAGATCAATGTATGTGATGTTGTGAAATATTTATTTATATTTATTTATCAAAAGAATAAAAAAACTACTTTAAAGAAGACTAGAAGCCATCGAGGTAGTTATATTAAATCTATGCTATGCTAGAAGGTACTTTATCACTTTCCTGTCAACAATTAACGTGAATGCATTGGCTTCGACGCGTCGATGCGTGAACCGAAACGTGCCGTCGATGCAGCAGGATGAAACAAACGCATCGTCGAGGGAGGGTGTATTGAGCTTGTTAGATATTGTTCTGAATCTCGTTTCCACTGTAAAGGACTTGCCGTGACGTTGGTGTGTCTTATGTTTATTTATTTATTTATTTAATTAGAACACCAACATAAAATACATTTTGACAATACATATGGGTTTATATAATGTGGTATAAAGCTTAATGCATTTACAATTACAGATGCAGACTGCATGCTATAGAAATAAGTAAAGAAGCAACAAAAAATGTATAAAGAAAATAATATTTAATAAAAACACATTTTACGTAGTATGGCTGTTAGGCAGCCAATGATTCTTTAAAGTTGCGAATGTCACCCGCGAATAAATCGAGACCCCTTGATCCAGTCAAACTGATGTATGTTTCAAATGTGGGAGAGCCACGCTTAAGCATGAATGGGCCGGCTCGACCAGAGTGATACCACTGCCTCAGAGAAGACCGGCGTGAAGCAGCGCCTGCGCTGTGTTTCGCCGTGTGAGTGAGGTTACCGGAGGCCCAATGGGGGGGAAGGGGAAAAGGTTGGCAGCGCACTTGTGACTCCTCTGGTTGCGGGTGTCCATGGGCGGCGAAATTGCTTGCCATCAGGTGATCCGTCTGCTCGTCTGCCACCTCTCATATAAAAAAATGAAGTCTTTAACAAGACGGTTCAATGGAGCATTTTGACCTAGGTTAGAATTGCTACTTTGCTGAACAAGAATGTAGAATCTAGATGGGCGAGGAAGTTTAAGTGGCGCTGAGAAGGTTAGCCGCTGTAATAGCTCCGGAGCATCTTATAACTAGACTGCGCCCGCGGCGTTACTCACGCAGTTTTAGTCTTTATTACAAAAGTCTTCATTCAAACTTCAAACCCGCGCAACTACCCCTTAGGGGTTGAAAGTTCACTCACTTTTTTTATTTAAACCCGTGCCCAAACATAAACGTGAAGTTTCTTACTTTACTAATTAGCAAACCCCCATACAGCATTTCACCCCCTATTTCACCCCTTCAAAGGGTAATTTTAAAAAACGTTGAAGTGAATTTCTGTTTTTTTTTTATGTAATAGGTAGGCAGACGAACAGACGGATCACCTGATGGTAAGCAATTGCCTCCGCCCATGGACACCCGCGACACCAGTGGAGTCACAAGTGCGCTGCCAACCTTTAAACCCCCCCCCCTATCCCCCGGATTGGGCCTTCGGTATCCTCACTCACGCAGCAAAACACAGCACAGTGTGCTTCACGCCGGTGTTCTGTGAGGCCGTGGTATCACTCTGGTCGAGCCGGCCCATTCATGCCGAAGCTTGGCTCTCCCACGGTAACTTTACTAATTAGCAAATACAGCACATACAGCATTTCACCCCCTATTTCACCCTTCAAAGGGTAATTTTTAAAAACATTGAAGTGAATTTCTGTTTATTTAAAATTATACGTATAAGTACAAATTTTCACATTCCTAACATCAAAGACGACGGACTATCATACCAACTTCAATCCCTTTTTACAATTCCTTTAGGGTTGAATTTACAAAATGTTTTTGATTCAATATTAGGAGCCCAAAAAATGATTTTCAAGATTAAACTCTGGCGTGTACACCGTCTGTGTTTCGCTACGTGTAAATCGGGGGACAGTGGGGCTTAAAGGTTGGCAGCGCACTTGTGACTCCACTGGTGTCGCGAGAGTCTATGGGCGGCCGCAATCGCTTGTCATCAGGCGATCCATCTGCTCGTCTGCCCCTATCACATAAAAAAATGATACAATAGGCGAACTTAATGCCCAGATTAAATTAGATTAGAGAGGTGTTAATTATTTTCAAAACATCAAAACATAACCATCCATCAATTAAACCTATATTTTAATTTTCTAATTTATACCTCAAATATAAATACTTTTTGAGGACTCTAAACTATACTGTTGATTTAAAGATAATTAAATAAAAGAACCGTGTGGTCCCCGGCAGAATAGAATAGGCCACCCTCATTCTTACCGAGGTGTCGTAAAAGGCGACTAAGGTAAATCTGCTGGCATGATCATCAGCACCAAGAGAAGGAAAACTCTGCATTTATATCAAAACCCTCGCCAACCCGTCTGCCAAGCGTGGTGAGTATGGCAATTACCCCTCATGTGATTGAGGGAGGCCCGTGCCCCAGCAGTGGGGACTTAAATTGGCTGACGATGAAATAAAATAACAATATTAATTTGAGCCCATTCACGTCCACTACTGGACATAGGCCTCCCCAATGACCTCCACACAGATCGGTCCTGCGCCGCTCGCATTATTTATAATAATTTTATATATAACTAATAAATAATTATTTCACTTTATCACAAAATTAGTTAGACGTATCTATCACATAAATAACGTTGGATTATAATAAATTTCGGTTAGGCTCCGGTTTTTGAAAAGGCCGGCAACGCATCTCCACCCCTTCTGGTGTGGCTGTTGTCCATAAGCGGCGGTGATCACTTACCATCCTCCCTTTATTATAAAAAATAAGTCATAGCTGCTGTGGCATAAGCTATCTGAGTTCGCTTGTGGTTCCGAAGTGATAGCGTTACACGTAACTACTAACAGGGAATAAATGACACGCTTTTAGGATGATGACGACGTGAAATTAACCCTTACAAAAAGAAACCCTATAAATAGTATAAGTATTTGCCGAGAGGTTGAACCCGGAAATTATTTAAAATAGATCCGGTTTAGTAGCTAAAAATTAGAATCCATTGGCGTCGCTAGTGTGCCCTACCCGTCACTTTAAGAAATTCTCAGTGTCAGCCCGGAGTCTGGAAATTGGCGGTCTTGTACCCCCGTGCGTCGAAAAGCATCCTGCGCCAGATCCGTCTCCGGTCGTGTCACACTAGTGTCCCATCGGATTATGGGAGCATGGGAATAGAGAGTGTACTTGTGTTTGCGCACACACTTGAGCACAATAATATATCCTGCGTAAGTGGCTGATCATTGAGATGGGCCGCTTTAGCCGAAATCGGTTGGGGGATATTTTATGTACAGTGGAAACTTGGCATGTGCGAGTATAATATTGTGACAACAACGTTCCGTTTCTATTTATTTATATATGTATGGTATACACAACAACTAACGATCGGTAAAATACAAGCCAAATCACAGATAACATAATATAGGCCCTTTGTTGCGTTTGCTTCGTGTTTCTGTTAAAATCTTATCTATTACATCAAACTTTCGCATGGCGCCGGTAGGCTAATTAAAAACTCTACAGGTATCGAGGCAATTATAAAGTGCATTCGGTCGCAATCTCATCAATGAAAAGTTAAAATGTTGTCCAAAAGCAGCGGCAATCAATGGACAATACGACAAAAAATTTGCAATTTTATAGGCTTTTCGAATAAAGAAAGATAAAAAAGATTACCCATATTTTTTAGTTATCATTAAATGTGCTTTTTATTAAAATATTTATTTTTTAAATTATTTATTCATATTTCGGAAGTGACATCGTACTGAGTAGTGTTGCGGAACTATCGATAGTTTTGTACTATCGATAGTCAGCTGTGTTTCGATAGTAATGCTGCCTGATTAAATGTATCCGATAGCATCGATAGTAGTAGCATTATCAACAGTGTTGATATAATTTTATACTATCGATACTATTAACAACCCCCGATAGTCGACTATCGATAAGCAACACTAGAGTCCTGAACATATTGTGATATCGGTTATAGGACATATATCACCGATATCACAATATCTAGTAATAGTTTAACTTTAAGTTACTAAATGTCACTGTCATTCTTTTGTCTTGTCATTTAAATAAGAGATTTTACTTTTTTTTAGTCAATGTGAGCAAGAGCGTTATTAATTTGTCATGCCGAGTAATGACGTCACAGGAGGTTTTTTTTTTGACTTCACAAATTTCTATTTAAAAATTCTGAAATTATTTTTCTTAAATTTCTATGCGTCGAATCTAGAAATAGTCGTATTGTCCATTACCATCAGGTGATACGTTGGCTCGTCTCATCATCATCATCATCATCATCAGCCCATTTAAGTCCCCACTGCTAGGGCACGGGCCTCCCTCAATCACATGAGGGGTAATTGCCATACTCACCACGCTTGGCAGACGGGTTGGCGAGGGTTTTGATATAAGTGCAGAGTTTTCCTTCTCTGGGTGCTGATGATCATGCTAGCAGCTTTACCTTAGTCGCCTTTTACGACACCTCGGTAAGAGTGAGGGTAGCCTATTCTACTCTGCCGGGGACCACACGGCCACGACGACGTTGGCTCGTCTATCACCGACTATATTAGAAAAATATCGAACGCAAAAGATCAAAGTAGAACAGTGACTCAAATGCAACAAAAAAACTTTAACAGAACATAACGCACACTTAGTTCTTAAAATTCATTTTTGCAGTTACACGACAGAAAGCGTAATTAAGTTTTGTAAAACATTCCGTAACAGGGAATTTCCATGAACTCGTAGTACGGAATTAAATAGCGCAACTTAAACTATTACTTTTGAGAGATGTTCCGATTTTTGCTGGAGTGTCTTCTCGGAGAACTCTTGTTGTATAAACTGTTTTTGATATTGCATTTCGTATCTACATGTTTGACGAAATAGTAGTAAAAACCGATTACGGCTACGGCGGTCAATCTCAACGAACAGCCACGTACGCAGGACATATTATAGTGCTCAAGTGTGTACGCAAACACAAGTGCACTCTCTATTCCCTTACCCTCATATTCTAATGGGACACAAGGGTGAACGCGACTGCAGAGGGCTTGGGCGCAGGACCAACGGCTTAACGTAGTTTCGAGGCAGGGGGGTACAAGTCCGCCAACTTCCAGGCTCCGGGCGGACACTAAGAATTTCGTACCGAAAACTTAGGTACAAATTTTTGGACCTATTGCGCAGCCGACGCTTTATAGTGTGACCCACTAACCACTACGCCACCGAGGCAGTCTTTCTTGTACCTAATATGCAATTAGTACCTAAGCACCTTGTCGTAATAGCTGATTCTTCCATAATGTAAACACAGAAAATCAGGTCTAGCTAACCTTGATATCAAAGAGTTCGTAATAGTCATAGTTAAAGTTATATATCGTATCTTTAGACTCACACCGTTACTTGAGTTACTCCGTGACCATGGCACTTGCAACAGTGCTGACATATCGGAAACTCAAAAATAAGATACATGGTTGAAATCTCCTAAATAACTATTCTAATGTGTAACCATGAAAGTTTAAATCAATATATATCGTTTCGTGCCCGCGATGGTTTGATCCAGTTGGTCTCTTTCCCCTGTCTATGGGTTTCGAAGGTCAGACGGCAGTCACTTCATTGTAATTACCAGACTTCCGAAATTCTGTATCCAGGGAATTACGCGCTAAGATGAGAAGGAGAAGGATCGTATCGTGTCCGCAAATCTGTCTTTGTCATGTACACCGAAACACGCTGAGATCACACCACTAAATACGGCTACTTTTCGACCGTGGGAGAGCTACGCTTCGACATGAATGGACCGGCTCAACCATATACTATTACTGTACGAGCGCATGTCTTCGCGTAGTAGTGTTGCGAAACTATCAATAGTCGACCTCAAAAATCATTCAGACTATCGATAGTATTATCGACACTATCTATAATAAAATTTGATCAATACTATTGATAACGCCAATACTATCGATACTATTGATTGTTTAATGCCCGATACTATCGACAGTATCGATAGTATTGTATTTCCTAACAGAATCAATAATAAATTATCGATACTATTGATTTTATCGTTATTATCTATTTTATCGATACTATTGACAACCAGCAATACTATCGATACTATTGATTTTACTTTACCTATCGATAGTGGACTACCGATAAGCAACACTATTACGTACGCTGTTTAGCCGTCGTTCTGGGTCAAAGTATTTTGTGCTTCCGACTCCTAATTTTTTACTCGAAAGCAAAAACAGGAAGGCGAAATTGTGACAAAGTACTAACGTGTATAAATTTCTGCAGGATTTAGGGAGTCTGTTTATTATAATGAAGCGACTGCCGTCGGACCTTTGCAATCCTTTGACAGTAGAACCAAACCATATGAATTATGGTTACACGTTTCAGAAACAATCCAATATTTTCCCTCGCCGCCTAGCATGTATCGAATACGCACAGAGAGAAAAAAAAGTCTAGACGTTCATGATCCTGTGCCGCCCGCATCCAATGGATTCCCGCGATCTTCACGAGATCTTCGGTCCACCTTGGCTGCAATTTTCTGTACGTGGCCTCCACTCGAGGGCCTTTCCGCCCCAACGGCCGTCTGTTCTCCTCGCTATGTGTCCTGCCCATTGCCACTTGAGACATGCAATTATTTGAGCTATGTCTATGACCTTAGTTCTCCTGCGGATCTCATCATTTCTGATACGATCACGCAAGTAGACTCCGAGCATAGCCCTCTCCATTGCTCTCTGGGTGAATGTTTGAGCCAACTTAATCGTACATTGTAAGGGGCCACGTTTCGGTTCATTCGAATTCGAACTGCCATCGCTCTTAACAAATACTACGAGTAAAGTACTTGACGATCAAAAATGGCGATCGGATGCCATCCTCACTATTGCACACTGCTAAAAATTCTTTTCATAAACGAATTTGTTCGCACAATTGTCAGTTTTGCTGGCGAAATCTTTTGGAAGAGTACCAAAAGCTTCGCGATTGTATTTCATATTAACAAGTGCAAAGTAGGACGTGTCTTGTTGGACGTACAACTTTGTGAGGTCATTTTTTGTTCTAGGAATTGCGTGTTTTGTACTGTATGGTTGCAAATAAATGTTCAGTACCTTGTCATAATAGCTAAGTAACATCAGATTTTTACTTTCGAACATGGATGTGGACGGTATTATTGTGACAAGGAGCTAATATATACATACATTTTTTATTACCCTAAGTAGCTTAATTGCTTTAGTTACGAACGAATATCAGACAGCGAAGGAAACAGAATAATAGTCAAATGCACTGTGCTTTTTTTAACCGTCTTAGAGACTTCTCGAGGGCTTACTGTTATTATTTGTAGGTACATCAAAAGAAGGCGAAGCTTTTTTTAAGAATAGATTTTTTTTATTTATTTATTTGAAAAACAAATAATTACATAAAACTAAAATATATCTTTGGGGAAATAATATTGCTTTATAAGTATAATGCCCCGTTGGTCTAGTCACTCTAGTGGTTTCAGTACCGAGCCGTGATCTCAGGGTCTTAAGGCGACGGGTAGGGTCAATTAGCGATGCAAATCGATTTTAATTTTTAGCTGCTAAACCGGATATATTTTTAACTATTCTCGGCAAACACTTATACTATATTATTAAATAACCATGCACAAATGTTGGGTCCGTTTTTGTACGCGAAAAATTAATTACCGCCAAAAGTCGCCGCTTTTGGCGTGAATCAATTTTTCGCGTACGCGTTGGACCCAACATTTTTGCATGGTTATTAATATATAGTATAAGTGTTTGCCGCGAGGTTGTAACTCCGAAATTGTTTAAAATAGATCCGGCTGAAGCTAAAAATTAAAACCGATTTCGGCGCTAGTGTGCCCTACCCGTCGTCACCTTAAGTTCGATTCCCGGGTCGAGCAAAAAGTATGTTACGATTTTTTCGAACAAAGCTCGGGACTTGTGATCACCAAACCGCATTAGGCGAGCGTGGTGATTAAGCCCAATCCCATCATAGTAGCGAGGACTTGATTTCTATAATAGACGCCTTTGCCCTGCAGTAGGACAGTAATAGGCTGATACTTGAGTATGATGGCCTCGAAAAGTTTAAAACTAGTAAAAAGCATGGTTTATAACACCCAGATACTGAACAAACACATGGTACTTACTATGCCAGTATGAATGTAGATTGGGAATGAGGCAGAATAACAAAAAATGTGCCATTGAAATTGTAACCTAATTAAAAATCAAATCAATTTAAACTTGGACTCCCTTTCACTGACAGCTCTTGAAAATTCAAATGTTAATTGAATAAACATTGTCAAAATGCTCCATTTTTTTCCTTTTCAAAGTTCTTTCTTAAGAAAAGCCTTACGAAATAATTTATTTGCTGAAATAATTACGTTATGTCGTTTTTAATTTAATTCCTTAACGTTCTTATAATTACAAAATCTAAAAATAGACTTTTCTTCGAAAGGAAAATCTGCTTAGTAAAGAATGACGAGAGTGCGTTCGCACTCGTGTAATTATTCAAATTTATTGAATAATTCAAATACACTTGCGAGCAAAAAAAGCTTAAACCCTTTTTTTATACCATTTGTATCATATTATCTATTGTAATATGTGCTGTTCTTGTATCATACTTGTATCTTGTTTTTGTGCATTAAGGTGACGGGTAGGGCACACTAGCGACGCCAATCGATTTTAATTTTTAGCTACTAAACCGGATCTATTTTAAATAATTTCGGGATTACAACCTCTCGGCAAACACTTATTCTATTTATTAAATAACCGTGCACAAATGTTGGGTCCGTTTTTGTACGCGATAAATTTATTCACGCCAAAAGTGGCCGCTTCTGGTGTGAATCAATTTAACGCGTACGCAGTTGGGCCCAACATTTGTGCATGGTTATTAAATAAATAGTATAAGTGTTTTCCTAGAGGTTGTAATCCCCAAATTGTTTAAAATAGATCCGGTTTAGTAGCTTAAAAATTAAAATCGATTGGCGTCGCTACTGTGCCCTACCCGTCACCTTAAGCCACATTTTCCCTCGTATTGGGCCTCCGGTACTCTCACTCACGCAGCGAAACATAGCACAGTGCTGCTTCACGACGGTTTTCTGTGTGGCCGTGGTGTTATTCTGTTCGAGTCGGACCGTGGCTCTTCCAGGGTCACGGCTTATAGGAGAATCGAAAAGGCGAAAAACTTGCGCGATACAATCGACACCTACCGCCATCTCTCGGTACGGTTTTTAAGTGATAGGTGGCAGAGAAGCCATGGTGCCCTACCCGTCACCTTAAAGAATATCTATATTTACGACTATTTCATGTTCCAATCGACTGCTCGATAAAAACACTATCCAGCCCACATGTCACAAAAATCCAGCGCTGCTGCGGCATTGTAGTGGAAGCCGCAACATCATATTTTTTTTGTGATAGGTGGCAGACGAGCGAAACCGCGATAGCCGCCGCCTATAGACACACGCGACGCCTGTGGAGTCACAAGTGTGCTGCCCACCTTCAAACCCCCCTTTCCCTCGGATTTGACCTCCGGTACCCTCACTCACGCGGCACAGCGCTGCTTCACGCCGGTTTTCTGTGAGGCCGTGGTATCACTCCGGTTGAGCCGGCCCATTCATGCCGAAGCGTGGCTCTCCCACGGTAATAATAATATAAAATATTGTGGTTGGGAACTGACTGGTCAGTTACATCACACCTGGAGTATTTCGATTTTTCAAGCGCACTCCGCCCTCCCCCCTCGCGTCCCGCGGGCCATGGGAAGGTCGGATTTGTAGCAGCAAAGCTATTAGCTTACGTCATTCATCATCATCAGCCCATTTAAGGTCCCCACTGCTGGGGCACGGGCCTCCCTCAATCACATGAGGGGTAATTGCCATACTCACCACGCTTGGCAGACGGGTTGGCGAGGGTTTTGATATAAATGCAGAGTTTTCCTTCTCTGGGTGCTGATGATCATGCCAGCAGCTTTACCTTAGTCGCCTTTTTCGACACCTCGGTAAGAGTGAGGGTGGCCTATTCTACTCTGCCGGGGACTACACGGCACGGATATTATTATGCTAATATGTAGAGCGGTCCCCCCACGCGACAATATTTAACCAAAAATGTTCATTTAGCTTACGTACTTTAAGATAAAGTAATTTCATAATTTTGGTTTTGTCTGATATCAGTTAAAGGGCATGCACAGATTGAAGCCCGTGTCATGCCTACTTTAATACTTAAAGCCAATCTTTTCATCCCTTAAAAGCTTTAGTTGCTTTTTATTACTTAGTAGGGTCTAGAGAAAACGCCTCGTCATTTTGTATCGTAAAGTGCCTTTTAAGAGATGAAGACGTAAAGGATGAATAGTTTTCTCAGGTGAACCTGAAAATATCGTCTAAAAAGTTGACAAGTGCGACTTGAAGTCGCGTGCAAGGGGTTCCGTTGTTCTTTTATGTTTAGACTAGCGACCTTTTTTTTGTTGCTGTGAAAAATACTTGCCTTATGCATACCCGAGATAGCAGGGGCCGTCAGGGGTTATGTCGGGCTTTCCTTTAGATAGATAGATAGATATACTTTATTGCACAAAAAATACACAACTTAAAAAAAACTAGGCATTACAGAAACTTAATTGTACAATTTCGGCGGTCTTATCGCTGTAAGCGATTTCTACCAGACAACCTTCAGGCAAATGACATTTGATAGTAGAGAAGGGTAGGTGGTGAAATATTGAAAAGATATATATATACATATATTGAAATATTTATAATGCTAATACATAAATAAACACAATATTATATATTAATAAATAAATATGTTATGCTTGGATAAAATAATATAAAGGACTAGATATACATTCATATAAATTAGGATCTTAGACGGACCATCGACTATTACCGATGACTGGACCTGTAAAGTCTTAAAGGGATTGCTATTTATTTATTTAAAGGTGAGTTTTGACACAGCGGTGTTCCCTTATTGTCCAATTGAGGACAGGTTATGGGTATCCGGCAAAGGCTTCTGCCCCAGCATCTCACGGGTGGAATAATATGCATGTATTATAATATTATATTATAGCGAAACGAAGTCAGCGAGACTGTGCTGGCTCGGCCACGTGGTGAGAATGGAGTCGGATCGAGCTGCGAAGAGAGCATACCTGGGTCGACCAACTAGCAGGCACCCGGTAGGACACCCAAGGTATCGCTGGATAGACCAGGTCGAAAAAAATCTTGCCCACCTACAACAGACCGAAATGGCGAAATCTCGTGTCGGAGGCCAAGGTCCACTTCGGGTCACTGAGCCAGCGTCATCGTCAGCTCATTTAAGTCCCCACTGCTGGGGCATCGGGCCTCCCTCAATCACATGAGGGGTAATTGCTATACTCACCACGCTTGGCAGACGGGTTGGCGAGGGTTTTGAAAATATAAATGCAGAGTTTTCCTTCTCTGGGTGCTGATGATCATGCCAGCAGCTTTACCTTAGTCGCCTTTTACGACACCTCGGTAAGAGTGAGGGTGGCCTATTCTACTCTGCCGGGGACCACACGGCAGTAAGTAGTGTATTTTAATATTATACATAAAACCTTCCTCTTGAATAACCTTATCTATTAAAAAAACTGCATCAAAATCTGTTGTGTAGTCTTGAAGATAAGCATACATAGGGACAGATAGAGTAAGCGACTTTGTTTTATGCTGATAATAAGCAGTGTTGCGGAACTATCGATATTTTCCGTATCGATATTTGACATCAAAGTAATTCTGACTATCGATAGTATCGATAGAAAAATTTGATCAATACTATTGATAACGCCAATACTATCGATACTATCCTAATGCCCGATACTATCGATAGTCAACAATTATTCGATAGTATTGCTGCCTGATTAAATGAATTCGATACTATCGATAGTATCGAACATTAAACAATCGATAGTAGGTATTAGCGTTATCAATAGTATTGATCTAATTTTACTATCGATACTATCGATAGTATCACTACTAATGACAACCAGTAATACTATCGATAGATTATCGATACTATTGATTTTACTTTTACTATCAATAGTCTATCGATAGTGGACTATGGATAAGCAACACTACCACTGACATACAAAAAGATTTTATTACGAAAACTATCAAAGTTTTTTTTACCATTTTGTCACCCTTGTAAAATATGTCCATAAATGATCAGTACTATTATGGGATTCAACTACAGAATCCTGCATTGCCCGTGGCCCGACATGCACTGTAACATTTTATATCGACAGGACAAATAGAGTTCAAACGGACGGCACTAGTTGGCAGCACCGTCGATTTTTTTTTTTTGTAATAAGTGGCAGACGAGCAGATGATCACCTGAGGGTAAGCAATTGCGGCCGCCCATGGACACCCGCGACACCAGGGAAGTCACAAGTGCGCTGCCAACCTTTTAACCCCCCTTTCCCCCGGAATGGGCCTCCGGTACCCTCACTCACGCAGTGAAACACAGCACAGTGCTGCTTCACGCCGGTTTTCTGTGAGGCCGTGGTCCCCCGGTCAAGCGGGCCCATTCCTGCCGAAGTGTGGCTCTCCCACGGTCAAATCGATGTGTACATTCCCTAAAAGAAGCCACTTTTTGATGCTAGATGTAACAAACGAGCAAGCGAGTCATCTGATGGAAAGAAATTAACGCCGCTCATGAATGAACATCCGCCAAATCAGAGAGATCGCTAATGTGTTGCCGGCCTCTTTAAAACACTTCTGCAGCCAATCCGTTCCACAAAACTGAGGTACTTTTTTATGTGATATGTGAAAGAAAGAAAGAAAGAAAGAAAATATTTATTATTATAGACATCACAACACAGAACATATAGCAATTATGAACAGAACACAATTTGGTACAAACAGAAAACAAAACATAAAACAATTAAAAATACATAAAAATAAAACAAAATGGAAAAAAAAAACCAAACTATATTCAATCATGTCCAGACAGTGCCAAATGAATATAATGATGTGTTATGACGTCTAGTATAAATGGCCCTCACTCAGCTTATGTCACAGCCCAGACAAAGGCCATGACGCTGGTTTTCAGTGAGACCAGCCGAATGAGTGCCACGGACGCTTGTCTAGTGTATTTTGTGTACCTAACGTGTGACGTAACGTGTAATGTGGCAGACGAGCAGACGGATCTGTGGAGTCACAAGTGCGATGGCAACCTTTCAACCCACTTTTCCCCAGGATTGGGGCTCCGGTACCCTCACTCACGCAGCGAAACACAGCACAGTGCTGCTTCACGTGTCGGTTTTCTGTGAGTGCGTGGTATCACGGTACGTAGTGCGCTTTTCCCTTTTGTAGTACGAAACCTGAAAAACGACATTGTAGTTTTTAATATTTGTATTGTTCAAAAGCGTATCAAAGCCAGTATTGTTGTAAAAATAGTGCAACAGGATTCTAGATGCAATGTGCCTACGCAAACTTTCTATTACAAAATACATCAAAGGGACTAAAAATTCGACAGGTATTTTACAATTTTTTTTTGTATTGTACATAGACTCTCGAATTGGATAGAATTTAGCTTAGTTGACAACGGATGGGTTCAAAAATTGGAATTGGGTTTTTAAACTAAAATTCGATTCTTTAGGAGCCACATAGAATTAGAGTTGGCAAAACGGCTTAAAAAATTTAAACGTTGAAACGATGATTTTTTTCTCATACGCTTTTTTGTCACGTTTAAGGTGACGGGTAGGGCACACTAGCGACGCCAATCGATTTTAATTTTTAGCTACTAAACCGGATCTATTTTAAACAATTCCGGAGTTACAACCTCTAGGCAACCACTTATACTCACAAATGTTGGAATCAACTCGTTCGTGAAAAATTGATTCACGCCAAAAGCGGCCACTTTTGGCGTCTTTCTATGACACGACCGGAGCGGGATCGGGCGCAGGACCAACGGCTTAACGTGCTTTTCCGAGGCACGAGGTACAAGAACGCCACTTCTAGACGCCGGGCTGCTAAACAATTTCTTTCCGAAAACTTAGGGACAAATTTTGGCCCAACCCGGGGATTGAACCCGGGACCTCTTGCGCAGCCGTCACTTTAAAGTGCGACCCACTAACCACTGCGCCACAGAGGCAGTCACATATTAACATAACGTTTTGTAAAAGCACACATTTTATAGGTAGGTAAGGACCGGTCCCCCGACGCGATAACATTTAAGCAAACGTAGTGATTAAGTCTAATCCCATCATAGTATGTAGCGATAACTGATTTTTATGATAAAGGCCTTTGCCCTGTAGTGGAATAGTTTATAGGCTGATATTTTACATTTTTACTCCTAATATTCTGTCAATAGAAGCTTTTCAAAGCATATTAAATGTTCCTATTCCAAATTTAATTAACAATATTGTCAAACATGGCAGGAAAAAGGCGTGGCCCGGTATCATGTGAGTATTTGTTATGCAAAATGGATTGTATTTTTTGTTTGTTTTGGCCTTGTGGCTATTTTAATCTGCCAGCAAAATTGGACAAGGATCAGGTATTTGTTGTTAAATTGGGTTTTTAACGTGACAAAGTCAGCGATTTTTATTGTAACAAAAATTTTATAAAACAATATTCCACCAATATCCTCGAATACGTGGCCATTTTCAACGATTTGAAAAATAATTATACTATTTTTAACTTCCATGGTCACTAACATTAGAATAGTTTGTACCTACTTGTCAGTCAGTAGTTACATCGTGAGTGCCATTCAACAACACCGAAGTATCGGAAACTCAATAGTAAGGAATATCTACTAGCTTATGCCCGCGCGGCTTCGCTCGCGTTACAAAGACAAAGTAGCTTATGTCACTCTCCATTCCTTCAACTATCTTTTATCACGGCTTCACAGAAAACCGGCGTGAAGCAGCACTGTGCTGTGTTTCGCTGCGTGTATGAGGCTACGAGGCGGGTGTCGCTTAACATCAGGTGACCCGTCTGCTCGTCTGCCACCTAGGCATAAAAAAAGACTTAAAATATTACGTCAATCCGTCGCTTCGATTTGGCGTGAAAAATGGACGTTTGTCCGTTTTTCAAGCCAAATCGTTTCGTGTTTGTCTGTCTGTATGTTTATACAGAAAGACAAACACACTCTCACGTTTATAATATTAGTCCTTCTGACCTTAGCGTATAATTCCCGGTTGTGTTCGCCGCCGCTTTGAAGTCCAGGGTACGCTTAAACTATGATTCATGAATTTGGGGAGTCATGCCAATTACAATGAACTTACTGCCGTCTGGCCTTAGCAAGCCTTTAGAAACTATACGAAACGTGCAGGTTCCCTGACGATGTCTTCCTAGGGTTCGGTTACCGAATAAGTTGGAATTCACAAGTAATTTTCATAAACATTTTCAAACACAAAACAAACAAGGAGAGTATCGATTCGAGAGAGACAGCGACAAGGCGAGACGCGCATACGAATACCACGCATTATCTAGAAATCAGTGAGGCGACTTCGAGTGCCTCGGAAATATATGACTCAGTAATGAAATTATTTGTGTTTTGCCAGTGATGTCATACGGAACCGAAACGTGGCCGCTTACAATGTGCCGATTAAGGAGGCTCAAAGTTACCCAGAGAGAAATGGAGAGGGCTATGCTCGGAGTCTCCTTGCGTGATCGTATCAGAAATGATGAGATCCGCAGGAGAACTAAAGTAACAGGCATAGCCCAAAGGATTTCCTCAAGCGACAATGGCAGGGCACGTAGCGAGGAGAACTGACGACCGTTAGGGTGGAAAGGACCTCGAGTGGAGGCCACGCACAGTAAGTCGCAGCCATGGCAGGCCCCCTACAAGGTGGACCGGCGACCTGGTGAAGGTCGCGGGAATGCATTGGATGTGGGAGGCACAGGACCGATCTGTGTGGAGAACATTGGGAGAGACCTATGTCCAGCAGTGAACGTCTATTGGCTGAAATGATGATGATGATTATTATTATTATCAATGAAATGTTTAAATTTCATGTGAGAAAAATGTATCATGACTTTTAAAATAAAAAAGTATTTGTGATATTTAAGCTTAATTTGCTCACGCCATTCTCAGCGACGCTCAGCAAGATTCCACTTTTTTTTATTTAAAAATAAGCTTGAAAAATAACGAATCCTTTTTATTTTAAAAGCCTCGATACATTTTTCATTTATTGTCTTAATTTTAATACAATCAGTAAAAATCTGTTGGTTTTACTGAACGGTAAAAGGGATCTTAAGATTAATTTAAAACAGAAAGTCAGCTCTTACTGACATTGATATGGAAGAGTTCCTTGACCTTACTTGCTAGTGCTAGGCAGTATATCGCCCCTACCGCACACATATCGTTTAGTCTATCTCTATCTCATATCGAACCACGCTATCTATGCGATGTATGCCGCCTGCGTTCAGTGTTATATATTTTGTGTATTGTTAAATGACTCAGGTAGCCTTTTACTAAGTCACATCACTAGTATTAATCTAGAATTCACACGAGAATACGTACACATCTCTAAAATATTCATAACGCCTCAACATGGGGCCAACTCATTCAAATCTAAGATATTTCCCCGAGTCCGGGGCAAATCTGGGGCCAAACGGTTATTTTGTCCGTTAACCTAGAAACCTCCACTGGATTTTTAGCAAGGCGATTCGTTTGTTCCTATTTTGTTTTCTATTTATGCATTACTAAGAAATTTTCGAACAAGGTGGACCGATGATCTAGTAAAGGTCGCGGGAATCCCTTGGATACGGGCGGCACAGGACCGATCTGTGTGGAGAACGTTGGGGGAAGCCTTTCTCCAACAGTGGGCATCTACTTGGCTGAAATGATGATGATGAAGAAATTTTCTATGAGAGCCTCTCCGGTGGTCTTGTAATTTTTTTCTATTATGTGATAGGTTGCAAACGAACAGACGGATTTAATGGTAAGCGAATACCGAACACCCGCAACACTAGTAGAGTCACAAGTGCGCTGCCAACCTTTAAACCCAACTTCCCCTTGGCCCTCAGATCAGACCTCTACCCTCACGCATTTGAACACACCGCTGGTGCTGTTTCAGTTTCAAGTTGAATTCATATTTTGGTCGGTATATGCTAGATGAGCCAAAATACGTGAAGCATTGATTGACACGAGCCTCGAGTGCTGGACGTAAAGTCAGCCATAACTCACACACTGCAATATTAATTTTTCAATGGAATCGCCCTTTGGCTCTAACCAAAGCGGCTTACACTACTAAAATGTTCTAGTTATAATCCACGTCTTGGCTGCACTAGTTTGTACCTAAGCCTAAAATAGGTGAACGTCAAATCCTTATTAGCAGTTCAGCCAATAGACGCCCACTGCTGGACATAGGTCTCGCCCAATGTTTTCCACACAGATCAGTACAGTACCGGCCGCGTCCAAGGGATTCCCGCGACCTTCACCAGGTCGTCGGTCCACCTTATGGGGAGTCTGCCACGGCTGCGACTTCCTGTACGCGGCCTCGCTCAAGGACCTTTTCGCTCCAACAGCCCTTTGTCATCAATAAAGATTCCTTAGGATTTATAAGGAATTCAATGTTTTTAAATCCTCGTTTAAACATTATTTGGGGGAGATGATCATATCAACTTCACAGGCTCGCACGTGTGGAGGGAATGGGCGAGAACTGAGTGGCTAAAAGAGCTTATTTGGGATGAGCAACGGGACGCCATCCTGTGGGACGTGCAAGATATTGCTGGAGGGACAAAGTTGCTAAGGGCCTTAAAGCCCATTGAGCAAAACTGGCAAAGAGTCGAATAATATGGCGAACTTTGACGTCGAAGGCCAAGACCCATTTTGATCGCTGAGCCAGTGTCATCATCATCATCCACTGCTCTTTTCCTAGGTTATCTGGTCGGCGCAGTATCTCTTCTTTTTCCATATCCCTGTCATTCGCCATCGAATCATCCACCTCTTTTCCTATCATGTAATTTTTCACACAATGCATCCATCTCTTTTTCGGCCGAGAACAGAGGGTTCTTCCACCCACTTACATCACTCTTTTGGTTACATGTTCTTCCCCTCTTCTCATTACTTGGCCATACCAGGACAAAGGATTTTCTTTCAATGATCGCCGAGCGAGCGTAGTAATAGTAAATCCTCGTTTGGCAAACTGCGAATATTAAACAAGTATCTGGGTGTAGATATTATAGTCAAGTATTAGCCGTGTGGCCCCGGCAGAGTAGAATAGGCCACCCTCACTCTTACCGAGGTGTCGTAAAAGGCGACTAAGGTAAAGCTGCTGGCATGATCATCAGCACCCAGAGAAGGAAAACTCTGCATTTATATCAAAACCCTCGCCAACCCGTCTGCCAAGCGTGGTGAGTATGGCAATTACCCCTCATGTGATTGAGGGAGGCCCGTGCCCCAGCAGTGGGGACTTAAATGGGCTGACGATGATGATGATGATCTGGGTGTGCTGCGACGCCCTAGCTATCGCCACATAGTACTCATACTTCAGGGTGCCATGTACTCACGTCCTATTGAGAATAACTGATATACAGTGGCGACGCTGGTAGATCCTCCTGTCCAGATCCACATGTGAGCCCCTGGGGCTTGGCCTTCCTTACGCAGAAAGGGCCTCGAGTGGTGGCCGCGTATAGGAGGTCGAAGCCGTGGCAGGCCCCCCACAAAGTGGAACGACCATCTGGTGAAGGTTGCAGCAATCCCTTGGATGTGGGCGGCACAGGACCGATCTGTGTGGAGATCATTGGGGGAAGCCTATGTCTAGCAGTGGAGATTTATTAGCTGAAATTATGAGGTAGCAGACGAGCAGACGGATCACCTGCCGCCCCTTACCATCAAGTAAGGCATGGACACCCTTAACAACAATGGAGTCACAAGTGCACTGATAACCTTTGAACCATAATAACATAATAACCATAATCGCTAACCATCAGGCAATCCGTCAGCTTGTCTGCCACCTATCACATAACAAAACCCCGGATTGGGCCTCCGGTACGTAAGTGAGGGCACTTACGCGGCGAACAGCACAGCACAGTGCAACACAGCTGCTTCATGCCGGTTTTCTATGAGGCCGTGATATCACTCCGGTCGAGCCGGCCCATTCATGCCGAAGCTTGGCTCTCCCACGGTCGAAATCTCTGGCTCTGCCAATGCTTGACTGTGAAAGGAGCCTCCTCCTTCTTCGCTAATCCAATTTCACCGACGTCCACAGGCATTCTAACACACTGCTGGTATTCTTTGTCTGCTACGCTACTTTTTTACGGTGTGAGTAGAGGAATGAATTCATTCACACAACATCACTTTCATTACCTAAAAGCTATCTAAGCGAATGGAATCCAGTTAGCTAAAAGTTAACTCCCGGATTAAAACAAAAACCATGATCCAACTGAGTGCATGCGTTTGTCATCATTTTAAATTTTTCGGGAAAATGAATTCTCTTCCCGGTTGATGCAGTTTGTCGCTGACACACATGCACTGGCGAGCAAAAATATGGGGCCAATTTGTTAAACGGAAACTGAATAAAGCTAGAACGTGTTATATTCTTGTGCTTTTTTTGCTGGAAATTTTGTAACTTTTTATTTTTTGAGGAGAAACTTGAATATATGTGTACCATTGTATAAAAAGTTGGCGATTAAAAAGAGTAACTGGTGATCCGGCAGAAAACCAAAGTCATCGACATTGCTCACAGGATTAGCAAGCTTAAGTGGCAGTGGGCTGGCCATAGGGCGCTCTCTGGCTAGGTGGAGGGACGATCTGCGCAGGATGGCTGTCAAGAGTTGGATGCGAAGAAGCCAATGGATAGATCACAGTGGCGAACAATTGGAGAGGCCTACGTCCAGCAGTGGACTGCGATAGGCTGGTGATGATGATCCAACGAATACTAATAAATATCAACTGTGCGTTCTACATTATGATACACTCAACTTCTTAACTGCAGTTTCACGAAATAAATAAACCATTGATTTATCTCTTACAATGTACATAGGTTTAATACATAGTGTATAATTATACTAAGATACTGTTCACTGAGTGTAACCGTAACGTATTTCCTTTATGAATGGCCAAACTTATACGTTGGCCCAGAAATACGCGAGCTCTCTCACCCGTAGCTACTACCAGCCTCTGGGTGGTACCCTGGGCTAGTTCACAGTACACGTGGTGTGCTCCCTTTCCCCACGGTCTGATCTGAACTCTGAAGGTCTTAATATTCTATACTATACATAAAAAGATAAATCCTACAGATAGCGGCAACGCTTATAGACAATCCGAAAACACGAAACGCTTGCGTGATGTAATAAACACCTAGCGCCATCTATTGGTATAAAGTAGAACTAATGCCCCGAAACAAAGTGAGAGCGGGCCACTAGTATTAATATAAAATCAAATCATAACATACGTCACTCAGCAAAATATTCTTCGTAAAAGAATGTCCATAACAATAAAATGCCAATTTTACTTTTTATTTGAATACAAGACTTCAGCAATAAGACATATTTTTTTTGCTAGCAAATGTAGTTAGTAGAGGGCAAAAAACGTAAATGTTTGGCTTGATCTCCTCGGATCCATTTTTTTCTTCTCACGACAGAACCTCCTGAAAATAGCTCAATGGAAGTTATAAAATATAACGTAAATTATGGTGGATCTAATAACCACAGTGTAACATAATACTAGAGACTCGGCGAGCAATGGTAGCTCACTAGTGGATAACCGCTGGATTTTTCGAATCTATGTGCGTATTTCTACGATGAAGGATGTGCCATTAAAGGTACTGTTACACATGATTATTTTTATGCTTAAAGAATGCTACTTTTGAGCAAGTGCTACTTAGTAGCACTGTGTGGACGGACGTGCTACTAATAAGCATGCTAGTTTTGAGCATACTCAAAAATCGCACGCCGGTTGATTTTTAAGCATGCTACCTGTAGTGCGGGTAGAAAGAGGAGTATGGCGGAGTACTTTAGCACGTGTCCCAAATCTTAGACTTCATTAAAATTGGAAATTCATTTGTAGGATTGAGCATTAGAATGTTTAATAAGTTACCTCAAAAAATATTGATTTACCGCCACATAAGTTTAAGTTGCATGTAAAAAACTGCCTAATGCAGAAAGGCTACTATAAAATAGATGATTATTTAAGTGATAAGGATTTCTGAACATGTTTATCTCTTCGCCTCTCCTCTCTGTAATTTCATGTGATAATTTTACTTTGACGATTTATCTAAACGATACAGATTATAAGCATTGTATATCATACTATCACTGTAATCATAATGTATATAAGAATGAAAATTGTAATTACCATATTATTTGAAAAGAGTAACTACTGAGTTTTTTGCTGATTCTTCTCGGTAGAAATTGACATACCGAATCAGCGGTAGATTACATAATATTTGACATTCATAAATGTTCTCTATGGACTTAAATTGAATAAAGACTTTTACTTTATTTTACGTGTAAACATCTTTGCTATTTTAGGCATGCTAATAGATGCCTAATAGCCTGCTTATTTGGCATGTTTTTTAAACATGCTACACATCAGCATGTGTAACAGTAGCTTAAGGGATTACAGGAGAAAACATCGAGAGGAAAACTGCACGTTTCGGATAGTTTCGAATCCGTACAACCATGATTCAGTTGGTCTGGTATCTTTGTTCTGGCTTTGTTTCGGTAGATGTTACTATGGGGTATTACATCGCGCTAGTAAAGCGTACTACCGATATAAAGATGAGCCGCCTGCCTAGCTTAGTTAGTTTCAGTAAGTTCAAAATGTGATAAAAAAAACCGCTTTTAAAAATCACGAACATTGGTAACACATTCTTTATGTGTCATTTTTTGGCAGCATTCCATTGCGTCCGTTGTAAAATTACAATGGACCCGTATTGCAATGGGTTCTTTTTTTTTGACATCAAGCTAAGATGGTCTTGTTATCACCGGAGTGGCATCTGTTGAAACATTTTGTGTCTTACCACTATTTTTATACTATGTTGTGACGAAACGACGCATGCCTAATGTTTGCAGATGACAAATAAGGGTCAAAGGGTGAAAATATGGTCCAGACATTGGTGGGACTTACTCATGTTTATGACATGTAGACTTTGATCTCAACTGTCAAGGTGGATAAATTGAAATACGCTGCACGTTCGCTCACTTGCAACGCAAAAAAAATGATATTTTTTTGTTATTTATTAGTATTATAAACTAGCTGACCCGACAGACTTCGTCCCGTCAAAAAAAAATTGTACTGCAATGTAAATGCAAGGCAACAAATATGAACTTTATATAATAGCAATAAAACTCAAATTGATTCTACGTTTTAGTTAGAAAACGTTTGTATGTGAAAAAGAAAAGGACTGTTTTTAGGGTTTTCCCGACAATTATTCGATTTTTTCTCGCCGTAAGAACCATCCTTGGACTTCAACGAACATTTTAAAAAAAGAATTGACCAAATTGCTCCAGGCGTTGTTAAGTCATGCGCTTACCAACACATTTTGCGATTCATTTTTATATTATAGTAAATATTTTCACAAATCACGTACCTACATTGATCTGACTCCGAGATAGCATCTGCGCCTAGAAACTAATTTAAAACCTTTAAATTCATCAACCTACGCGGAGTGATTTAGTCCTACCGCCAGAATCGGCTGCAGCGCTGGTTTCCAGGTTTGACTTTTAGTGACGTCGATTTGACATAATAAATGACAGTAAAAACGAAACAAATTAACGTTATAGTAAATACACGAACAACATATTCAATAATGTTAACATTTGCCGTGTTATATGAATTCAAATAAATAAACACAAATAATACAGACGACCCGTTTGGAACAGTGGTAGTGAACGCTGCCTTTTGTCCAAGGGTTGCGGGTTCGATCCCCGCACAGTACAAACATTTGTGTGCATGAACAGGTCTGTTTGCATTGGTCTGGGTGTTTCCTATGTATTATGAGTATGTATTTACAAAAAAAAGTAGTATATGTATATATTTGTAATCCCACTGATTGATTCTGATACCCGTAACACAGGTGCTTGAGCTACCTATCTCGGAGTCAGATCAATGTATGTGATGTTGTGAAATATTTATTTATTATTATTTAAATAATAATTCAGTGCTAGTGAATGATGCCTCTGGTGCAAGGGTTGCGGGTTCGATCCCCGCACAGTACAAACATTTGTGTGCATGAACAGGTATGTTTGTATTGGTCTTGGTGTTTCCAATGTATTATGAGTATGTATTTACAAAAGAAAAGTATTTAATGTATATATTTGTAATGCCACTGTTGATTCTGATATCCGTAACACAGGTGCTTGAGCTACCTATCTCAGAGTCCGATCAATGTATGTGATGTTTTGAAATAGTTTATTTTTAATATTCTACATAATTATACTGTGCTTTTGGACTTGAATCAGCTGGCTGTCCGAAAATACAATATGGCGTCTTCGGAGACTGACAACAGAACGAAACCATCCCGTAACTAATAGAAAAACCTCCTCATATTAGCGTGTAATTCCCGGTTGCGTCCAAGACTGTCGCTCTGGAGCCCGGGGTATGCTTAGACCAGAAGTACAACCTGTGCGGATAAAGAATGGGATCAGATATGGCGGCGCATCTATTCACTTCTCGCTCGCCATTATTTGCGTTTATACTCGCACTCGTGGGGTGCGAGTATAGACGCAAATAGTGTGCGAGCGTGAAGTAAATAGATGCGCCGCCATTTCTGATCCCATTCTTTATCCGCACAGGTTGTAGATGATTCAGTATTTGAGGAGTCTGGTAATTACAATGAAGCGACTGCCATCTGACTATCGCAACCCTTTGCAGGGGAACCAGACCACCTGAATAATGACTAAACGTTTCAGAAACTATCTGAAACGTGCAGGTTCCCACAGGATGTTTTCCTTCACTGCCGAGCTAATTGTAGAAATACGCACATAGATTTGAACAATCCAGGGGTGCATGCTCGGATTTGAAACACGACTCTACTGCTGTCGCGGGTATCTATGGGTGCAATCGCTTACCATCAGGCGGTCTGTTGTTCGTCTGCCACCAATCCCATAAAAAATGAAAGGCGCGCTCAGAACCTCTGAACCTACCATCGCTCAAATTAATGTTAAAAATAAAACCTGTCGCATTCAAACAAAAGAAGCCCATAGCGCGTATGAAAGGGGTAGGGATAAAAATGAGTGAATATACTTTTACTGCACTCATCATCATCATCATCATCATCATCAGCCTATCGCAGTCCACTGCTGGACGTAGGCCTCTCCAATTGTTCGCCACTGTGATCTATCCATGGCTTCTCGCATCCAGCTCTTGCCAGCCATCCTGCGCTGATCGTCCCCCCACCTAGCCAGAGGGCGCCCTACATTACGTTTGCCAAGACGCGGTCTCCACTCCAGAACTCGTTTACCCCATCGGTTGTCGGTTCTGCACTCATAATAAACTTAAAAATGTGGTCGTGAATTTCCTCAGATTTGAACAGTCCTCGCTAAAAGAAAAACAATCCTTTAACCCGAAAATCTGGAATCCAACCCTAAACGCCACTATAACTTTTACCCCATTACCACATCTGCTAACGTTCATGTCTTAGCGAAATATTTTCGAGCAAACGCTGCAAAAATGCAAGAAAAAACCCGCCATTCTATTTCAATTGAGTCGAAACAGAACTACATCGTTTCACACACGAGTTGAGGCATGAATCTTGAAAATGGTTCCAGTGCGCAGACGATTTGTTGTAGAGATGTACTCTATATCGATATAACTTTCTTCATTATTTTTTGTAATCAGGTTACTCACTCGATTGTTGGCTTTCATTTCCCATCTCAAAAAAAATATTTCTTCCCATCGTCATATTACGTAAATGTTAGACTCAGACGTGTCTGAAATTGACTAGCGATTTTCTAAATTTCTGAAGCATAAAGCCATTTTGTTTCTGACAGGAAACTGTACGATCTAGGTGACTTATTTAATTTCCTAGCCAGTAATACTGAATCAACCAAAAGCCTGTATGTTTCTTTTTTCAGATGTTGACAAGTGAACAATTAAAGAGCCTTACGGCAATTGAAGAATAATTTTGTGTCTCCATCCGAATAGAAATCGAAGAATAGAATCGTATAGAAAGAGAAATTGTAAAAAAATACTTCTCAAACTCAGTTGGCTCCTGATCCAAGAAGCCTCTAGCTTTAGTGCGTTTATTTCATTTGAATATTTTTAAACCCCCGACGTAAAAACGACGGGAACTCGCCAGTTACTCTTTTTAATCGCCAACTTTTTTCCATGGTTTCATTATCCTCATACCAAGTCATACAGTCTAATTGCTAACACAAAAATAGAATGAAGCAAATTAAAAGCTAAATATGAGGTAAACCGAAGCGGACCAGTCCCCAAGGTGGCACCTATGTTCACAAGTATGACGTTATGTGTCAGCCATCATTTCACTCAACCCATATTAGAGGGATGTAATGACCCGCCACATAACGCCCCACCTCAGAGACCATTGAATTGAGACATGACTACTAGGTCTCCTCATAGGTCACAAAGAGTAGTAGTTACTTACATCTAATACGAATAAAGCTTGCCAGGACGAGGTGTACAATAGTAGGTGGTTAGGATTCTTGTCAATATTGAATAATCAATATAAATCAATTTTATACAGTAATTAAATGCTGCTAAGCCTTATTTATTAAAATGCAGTAATTATATAATATTATGATTTTTGTTAATATAGTGAAATGTTACACAGTGTGCAAGCATGAGGTCATTATGTCCATGAATCATTATCATTTAAGTAGTTACAATTTTATAGTATCCCTTTACTCATTAAACAGGCTTTCACGTGAGATTTAAAATTTAGCGTGTGTAACTCAATAACATTTTGTGGAAACTTAATTGTCATTTTAATACTTAGACCAAAACAAATGAAATGTTATAACTTTTTTTGAAGTTCAGATTTGGAATCGCGAGCTTGTGTTTATTTATAGTGATAAAACCATGACAATCAGATTTTTTCGAAAAAAATAGCCATGTTCTTTCGCCGTACAAAATACAGTCTAAAACGTATGAAGAAGAAAGCTACGGTTAAGATGTTAATGCTCTAAAATTATTCTTTTAGCGAATCGCGAGAGTCTAAAGGTTGTATATGGAGAGGATGGCCCTCTTCTGCCAATACAAATATAGTCTGTATACAGCAGCAGACCACACAACAAGAACCATAAGAATTACACTGTGAAAAATAACTATAAGTTTGACATGTCTGTGTGTGTGTCTGTCTATGGCATCGTAGCTCCCGATGAAACGATTTTGTTTTTTTTTTGTTTGAAAGATGAATAAGCGAAGTGTTCTTAGCTATGTTGGATAAAAATCGATCCAAGATGGCCGCTGTCACAAAGATATGGATTGTATGTTTTAACACAACTCCCACAATATGCATATCATATAAAAGGGCTTGAGCAGCAGAATATATTTATTGTGACAAATTTCAAATCCAAGATGGCCGCCGTCGGGTTTTTCATATTTTTTTATTTAATTTTATCATTAGATTCTGCTTTAGAGCTAGTTAAGTACCTATCTATATGTGTAGTAGATCATCCTATTATAGCCTTGTATTTGTATTTGTCAATTTTCATTTTGTTCTCTGTTGTTGTTTTATTTATCTGTATTGCATGTCAATCTTTATAATTTTTTTCTAATGCAAAGGTGTCACCCAAGGTCCAGCCTGAAAACCAGTGCCGCAGGTGCTGCTTGCGACAGTTGCAGCATAGGCTGAGCGTTGTTGGCCGCTATTTTTTATGACTCTGTGCCGGTTTTTTTCTGTTTTGTTGAATGTATAATGTGTTGTGGTCAATAAATTGTTTCTTACTCTTATTTTCTAGTGAGATGTAGTTTATTAAAATTAAATTCTAACGTGAGGCGGCATACGAAAGCCTTCATCCTGGGAGGGGGTCTTCGGCCGCCCGGGGACCCCAACGCTACGCCACTGGCCCCATCGGAAGAATTAGCACTGCCCGAGAAAGTACAGTTACGCCACTGAATTTATCGATGAATTCTAACTTCACCCAACCCCTAATCCCCACAACATTTCACTGTGCTCACATCCCTTCTGGGATTCGAGAAATATGAAAACGACAGCATTGATTTTGTTTAGGAAAGTCACAGTAATTGATCCTTTTCATACCTCATTTTTGTTGTTTTTGCGATTGCGAAGCAAATTCCAAATTAGTGTTTGATTCGGCTCAATATTTCTCTCATCAGCAATTCGAAAATCAACGTCAAAAAGTTTCTTTCTCTCCGATATTTCGGCGATGGCATGGCCAATCTCAACGATGAGCCATACACAGATTAGATGAGTGAGGGTACCGGAGGCCTAATCCGGGGGAAAGGAGGGTTTAAAGGTTGGCAGCGCTCTTGTGACTCCAATGATATCGCGGGTGTCTATTGGCGGCAATATTTTAACATCAGGTGACAGAAAAAAAACAGATAAAAGTCACATTCAGTGTGTAATTTCCAGGTTTTATTCAAAGCTGTTTCTTGGAGCCTTTGATTCTGGATTTGGGGTGTCTGGTATTTTTTTATGTGATAAGCGGCAGACGAATAATTTATCTATCTACCTTATCTAATGACGCGACTGCCTGACCTTCGCTACTTTTTACAGGGGAACCAGACCAACTGAATCATGGTTACATATTTCAGAAACTAACCTGCTGCGTGAGCGAGGGTACCGGAGGCCCAATCCCGGGGAAATAGGGTTTAAAGGTTGGCAGTTGGCACTGGTGTCCATGGGCAGCGGCAATCTCATACCATCAGGTGATCTGTCTGCTCGTCTGCCACCTACAACAAAAAGAACCGAAACGGGCAGGTGTCACAATGTCTTTCCTCACCGCCGAGTTAATGCTAAAAAGATTTGAAAAATCCAGAGGTGCATACTCAGATTCGAATAAGGACCGTATGGAAGGCGCATTCTTATCCACTGAGCTACCATGGCTCCTCTGCCACCTATCACTTAAAAACCGTACCGAGAGATGGCGGTAGGTGTCGATTGTATCGCGCAAGTTTTTCGCCTTTTCGATTCTCCTATAAGCCGTGACCCTGGAAGAGCCACGGTCCGTACTCGAACAGAATAACACCACGGCCACACAGAAAACCGGCGTGAAGCAGCACTGTGCTATGTTTCGCTGCGTGAGTGAGAGTACCGGAGGCCCGATGCAGGGGAAAATGTGGCTTAAGGTGACGGGTAGAGCACAGTAGCGACGCCAATCGATTTTAATTTTTAGCTACTAAACCGGATCTATTTTAAACAATTTTGGGCAAACAACCTCTAGACAAACACATATACTATTTATTAAATAACCATGCACAAATGTTGGGTCCGTTTTTGTACGCGAAAAATTGATTCACGGCAAATGTGGCCGCTATTGGCGGTAATCAATTTAAAAAAAAACGGACTCAACATTTGTGCATGGTTATAAAATAAATAGTATTTGTAACCCCGATTGTGTAAAATAGATCCGGTTTAGTAGCTAAAAATTGAAATAGATTGGCGTCGCTAGTTTGCCCTACCCGTCAACTTAAAGGCAGCGCACTTATGGCGACGGCAATCGCTTACTATCAGGTGGTCCATATGCTCGTCTGCCACCTATCACATCAAAATGCCGTATTGTTGTCCATAAAATGTACATCTTTATCATTACTATAGTTTTATTATAATTTTTATTCTTACTCGCTCCTGAAAAACATATTTTACGGCACAAACCGAAAGTAAGTAATGTTAGCTAAATAAACACATATTTTATTTGCCAAACTATATCCTAAATAGCTTGGCGACTGCTTTACGTCCAAACTTTGGACAATAGGCGTAAATTTAGCGTTCGTGAGAAACTAACTTTTTTATTGCGACCATTAGCTGAAGGTTAGCTATTTATGGGACAGCTGTGTCATTGCTATTGCTTGCCTATATTGAACTCTTTTGTAAGGAATAATCGAAGAAATATATGGATGGCTGGTCTTATACGACCCGCCGGACTCGTGTCCACACCAAGTTTGTCACACTGGTGTAACTACGGCCTAGAACGCACTAGCAGTAGGCCGCGATGCGGCGAGCCGTAGCGGCAGGCCGCACATCAATGTTTACATAAAACCGCTTGATAACAACGCACTCATTTGCGGCCAGCCGTCAACCGCTCCGATTGTCCTGGGGATGATGTGCGGCACGCCGCATCGCGGCCTACCGTTAGTGAGTTCTAGGCCTTAGAGTGATTTCTATTACACGTGGTCACACCGCTTCGCGCTTTGCCGAAATGCATTTAGTGTCGTGAAGTACTTGATAAATAGGAAGGAGTGCGCTTTTCTCTTTTTTCAAGCCACGCTTCGCACGCACTTCGCCGTGAGAGAGGATTTTTTTATATGATAGGTGGCAGACGAGCAGAAGGATCACCTGATGGTTAAGCGATTGCCGCCGCCCATGGACACCTGCGATACCTGTGGAGTCACAAATGCGCTGCCAACCTTGAAACTCCCCTTTCTCCCTGTATTGGGGCTCCTCACTCACGAAGCATGCAGCGTTTTATGTGAGGCCGTGGTATCACTCCGGTCGAGCCGACCCATTCTTGCCGAAGCGTAGCTCTCCCACGGTCACGGCTTATAGGAGAATCGAAAAGGAGAGTTTTCTTTCGAGATTAGTTCCAATTTCTGCCGCACCATCAAAAAATGGAACTCGTTGCCGGCGCATGTATTTCCTCCTTCCTACAATATGGATTCCTTCAAACAAAGCGTAAAGAAGAACGGAGGTGATGCCTTGACACAGCTTCATCTGTCATCCGTGGTGTTTCCGAACAGATACGACTTGGTGACCTTCAAGAAAAGGGTGTACTCCTTTCTTAAGAGCCGGCAACGCATATGTGATACCTCAGGTGTTGCAGATGTCCATGGGCGGCGGTGATCACTTTCCATCAGGTGTGCCGTCTGCTCGTTTGTCCGCTATAATGTGAAAAAAAAAGCTTCTGTTGTAATTGCAACGTGGGCTCTTCTCTTGCTTAGCTGAGGAGAAGCCAATATACTGAGCCGCTATAAAAAACGTTCGCGATTTGCAATAAGGGGGTATAAGTCTTGGCGAGAGACTAGGCTCTGAAATTGTTAGAAATACATCTGTTGTATTCGTTGGAAATGCTTTAACATTTCAATGTAAATTAAATTTATCAAAAACTCAGCTACGCTTGTTTCAGCTAATAATACAAATGCAAATGTGAAGTTAAATACGAATTACTAGGATACTAGTATGTAAGTTCTATTAAGATTGTCACCGAGGTGATCTATAACGGAATTAGTTCAAGCACTCAACTCCAAAATGTGCACGTTCCGGGTCTATTATAATTCTACCAGGGTTGTCGAGAGTTCGGGATTCTAGTCAACTGTTTGGCACTTTAGTTAGTGAACAATTTCGATGTGTGACGAACTTTACTTGACTTTTTTTTACATTCATCATCATCATCATCAGCCCATTTGAGTCCCCACTGATGGGGCCAATCACATGAGGGGTAATTACCATACTCATCACGCTTGGTAGACGGGTTGGCGAGGGTTTTGATATAAATGCAGAGTTTTCCTTCTCTGGGTGCTGATGATCATGCCAGCAGCTTTACCTTAGTCGCCTTTTACGACACCTCGGTAAGAGTGAGGGTGGCCTATTCTACTCTGCCGGGGACCACACGGCTTTTTTACATTATAGCGGACAAATGACCAGACGGCACACCTGATGGAAAGTGATCACCGTCGTCCATTGACATCTGCAACACGGTTCACTGTCAAGAAGCATAAAATAAGTTAGCATAATGTAATTACTACTAAATGGTAACGTAAATAATACTAATAAGCGTAAACAGGCCGTGATATCACTTGAACCAAAGACTATTGGCACACCTAAATAATTAATTAAACTTATAAATTGCTGTGCCCTGACAGGGTGTCACATATATATTTAATTTTAAATGTACCATCTTTATTTTTGTATGTGATACGCAATAAATGCTTTGAATTGAATTGAATTGAATATGTGATTCTAAACTTAAGTAATAATATAAACATTGTGAAAATATTGTTTCTTTTGTTGATTATACATATAAGAAAGATATTACTTCCTTGTGTTAAAATTTAAATAATGCATAATTATATAATATAAAATTGTCAAATTTAATTTTATAATGAATGATAAACTAGCATGTTACTGATAGTTAGAAAAAAGTTAGTAATAGTAAGATAATATGTAATAGACCCTCTATATTTGCTATGCCCTTGCAGGGCGTCACATGAATACCTTTTTACTTATTCCACCTATGTAATTGTTTTGTAATGTGACACGCAATAAAGGAATTGAATTGAATTGAATTAATGAAATGCTATTCCACTTGCCGACAAGCTACTACGTCATCAAGGTAGTCAGTCGTAATTCAAACTCAGATTTTTGAGTATTGCTGATATTTAATAATATTTTTGCATGATAAGGTCCGCAAACCAAAGGGACAATGGTGGCTTGGCAGTTTTGATTGATTATATATGACTCTGAAATATTTTATGGTTCGGAGAATACGCCATTGGCATTGATCTACTGGCTGTTTGGTCTCAGATTCTTTTAAAAGAACCGCTCTCTGTAATGTGAAATATAATATTTTAGTCACTACATTTCAAAAACGCCTTTTTATGGAGTGTCCCCTTAGATTAAATCAATATCGCGTAAAACACGGCACGTCCATGATAGACAACTGAAAATGGTCCTATTTTTTTGGCATATGCTTGAGGGAGTCATCAAAATTGCTACGCGCATGCTACTCGTCATGTCAAAAGGTGAAGTGTGGTCAACAAAATATATCATTTATTTTTATAACAGTCCAAATTACCATAAATGTAATGTTGGTACTTTTTTAAAAATTTAATGTTATACACACATAGGGACAGTTTGTTTCACTTGTGTCTATAAAAAAAATCTGCGAAAAAAAACCGCCTTCAAAAATCACGGTAAAATCTTTTCTCGAATGAACTGTTATAAAATGTTATTTGACGTGTATAAAGTGTTAAAAATATTATTTTACACTTTTTGTTTCGTGATTTTTGAAGGCGGTTTTTTTTTTCGCAGAAAATTTTTTTTTTCAATGCTTTTAAGTGTCTTATTTTTTGGCACCCCCTCTCTCTTCCACCCTCGCCAAATAACTAAAAAACTAATTGTGAGAACAGTATTGAAAGAGTTATCCTTTAACTCCTTACCGTTGAGGAGTTGACCTTCCATCATCAACAGAGCTACAAAATTAATACAGTCAGGCGTAAATACTGGTGCAGTTTTGAAAAAAGATACAAAAACATTGCGTGTCCCTATAAAATTGAGAGTTCCCTACAATTTTTCCAATATCCCATCATCAGATCCTAATATCCTGATCATGGTACCAATCCGGAACTATCTACTTTCGAACTAAAAAAGAATCATCTAAATCGGTTCATAAATGGCAAAGTAATCGGCGAATAAACACAAAAAAAAATAATTATACATGTCGAATTGAGAAACTATTTTTTTTTTTTAAGTCGATTAATAATCCAATAAAATCTGAGTGTTGTTATCATTATGGGGTCCCATCGTCAGAACACGACATGCTAAGAATGGGACCTTTGAACCATACTCTTTCAAATATAAAAATATGATTCCAAATAATTATATGTTTATCAGATTTTTAGGAAAAATTTCCAGATTTTTAAAAACATACATAATACAGTCAAAAATGTACTGTGATGATGTTACAGTGGTTATCATTTGCAGTCTATGGTCAATGCTTGATTTGGAGTAATTAATAGTGCAAATTTGTTATTGTATGATGAATGTTTATTTTTGTATTTTTCTTAAATTTCCCAAAACGCCATGTTGGTCTAGTGGTTTAAGTACCGGGCCGGGATCTCGAGGTCGAGCGAAAAAAGTATGTTTCGAACTTTTCGAACATAGCTCGGGTTTGTAATCACCAATCTGGCAAAGCATTTGGCAAACGTGGTGATTAAGCCTAATCCCATCATAGTAGCGATAACTTGATTTCTATGATGAAGGCCTTTGCCCTGCAGTGGGACAGTTTATAGGCTGATACTTTACTTACAGCAAATTTTCTTGACTATGTCCGAAGCTCAAGATCATTTGGAGATGGCGGAGCACTGCTGGACGCCCTTTGCCCCTTACCTAGGGGATATAGGATATTAAGTAAGCAAGTACTATGTCCTAACCAATTCTTAGTAATGTCCTTTCCATGTGTTTAATAATTAAGTACTCCCACCGACAATAGTACCGGGTCTATTGTCTGCTAGTACTGGCTAGCTTTATTACCATAGTTTTCCCCATTCATGGCAGGCTTCCCAGCTTAAATAGCCTGAGTTATGGTCGAGAGATGTGTAACATGCATTAGACTTAAGTCTAGAGCTAAGTCCTATATAAATCAACTGAACTATTTTAACAGAAATCGGAGACATCCCTTTAGAAACTGAATAGAATGAGATGTTTTAATTCCGTTTCCATAGTATTTGAGCGCAAATATCAGGTTTCTAGTAAATATTTTCGGCCCATCAGTCGCAGTGTCTCAAGACGAAATTCTTCAATACGTGTGTGTTGCAGTGATGACATACGGAACCGAAACGTGGCCGCTTACAATGTGCCGATTAAGGAGGCTCAAAGTCACCCAATGAGCAATGGAGAGGGCTATGCTCGGAATCTCCCTGCGTGATCGTATCAGAAATGATGAAATCCGCAGGAGAACTAAGGTCACAGACATAGCCCAAAGGATTGCATGCCTCAAGTGGCAATGGGCAGGGCACATAGCGAGGAGAACAGACGGCCGTTGGGGTGGAAAGGTCCTCGAGTGGAGGCCACGTACAGGAAGTCGCAGCCGTGGCAGGCCCCCCACAAGGTGGACCGACGATCTGGTGAAGATCGCCTGAATCCATTGGATGCGGGCGGCACAGAACCGATCTGTGTGGAGAACATTGGGGGAGGCCTATGTCCAGCAGTGGACGTCTATTGGCTGAAATGATTAAATATTTTATCATGAAAGAAATATTAATAGATACATACTCCGAACACTCTTTTCAGAAAATAAAACATTCATTATTCTCAGTCTTAGGTTTTATCGTCAATCAGCATCAGGAGAAATGAAAGCGATTTCTCGTTGTATAAATAGGTAAAAGGCTGGTAGAGTTCCTTTCTGCCTGGTGACTAACAGAGGACGGACATAAGACGAAGTCTTGGTACTTTTTACCCGTTGGATACAGAACCCTTAAAATTATTTCAGCTTTAAATTATTATGTAAACAGGCCACTGAACCTTTATATTTTACCGTTATCTTTATATTTAGAACCTTTAATAAATCTCTGGATTTTTCCACAACCAGACAAGGAAATTTTATTGAACGCGAGAAAATATTAACTCCCATTACTGTGATTTCTCTCGACCCGGGATCGAACCCAAGACCCCGAGATCACGGCCCGGTACTTAAACCACTGGACCAACGGAGCGAATTTTTCGTACATAGCTCGGGTTTGTGATCACCAATCCGCATGTGGCAAGCGTGGTGATTAAGCCTAATCCCATCATAGTAGCGATGACTTGATTTCTATGATGGAGGCCTTTGCCCTGCAGTGGGATAGTTTATAGGCTGTTACTTTACTTTACTGTGATTTCTATAGAATTGATCAATTGAGTATTGAGGTTCAAAAAGTAACTTCAGAAAGAAACACTTACCTAATTAATATTTAATTCACTCTATAATAAAATTGAGTATTAACTTATTATTATTCATTAAATTATTGTAACCTTAAAATGCTTGAATCTGTTAATAAATTAAACGCTGTACAGATTTAGTCCTATTATAAAATATGAATGTTAATTATATAATCATTAATCTACACTAATATTATAAAGAGGAAATATTTGTATTTTTATATGTTTGTAATGAATAAACTCAAAAACTACTGGACCGATTGCAATAATTTTTACACCATTAGAAAGCTGCATTATTCAGAAGTAACATAGGCTATATTTTATCCCGGTACAGGAAGTAGTTCCCTCAGGACGCGGGTGAAACCGCGTGAAACAGCTAGTAAATAATAAAGTGACGTCATAAGTGACACATAATAAGAGATCTCTGGCATCAAAACTGCAAAAATAATAGTTGTATTGTTGGATATGATACGAGTATAATGAAGATATCTTCATTATGGTGACGGGTAAGGCACACTAGCGACGCCAATCGATTTTAAGTTTTAGCTACTAAACCGGATCTATTTTGAACAATTTCGGGGTTACAACCTCTCGGCAAACACTTATACTAGTTTAATTGAATCCGTTAGTCAGTGTTTGTAAATAATTAATTCGTTATTTTATTTGTAATCTCATTAGTATTTTAATTTAATTTACTGACTTTCTTTGTAAGTTTAATTGAAACACAAAATAAAACAGAGGAAATAATAATAAAATAAATATTATGAGGTAAACTGAAGCAGACCAGTCCCCAAAGGTGGCACCTGTTCGCAAGTATGACGTACTCGTATGTGTCAGCCATCATGTCACTCAACCATATTAGAGGGAATGCAATGACCCGCCACATAGCGCAACCACCTCAGAGACATTAAGGTGAGCACGACTACTTAGGTTCCCCTCATATGTCACAAAGAGTAGTAGTTACTTAATCCAGAACTAATAAACTGCAGGACTGCACATATCCCTAGGGATCTTAATAGATAATAATTTACCGGAAGGTAATTATGAAATACAAGCTTACCATATAAGTTCCAAGGGATTCATAATATTATACGGCTGCCGCCTAGCGATATGATTATCTAACTAGATATCTTTAGTTAAATTGTTTTAAGGTGACGGGTAAGGCACACTAGCGACGCTAATCGATTTTAATTTTAGCTACTAAACCGGATCTATTTTAAACAATTTCGGGGTTACAACCTCTCGGCAAACACTTATACTATTGATTAAATAACCATGCACTAATGTTGGGGCCGTTTTTGTACTCGAAAAATTGATTCACGCCAAAAGTGGCCGCTTTTGGCGTGAATAAATTTTTCGCGTACGCGTTGGACACAACATTTGTGCATGGTTATTTAAAAAATAACTATAAGTATTTGCCGTGAGGTTGTAACCCCGAAATTGATTAAAATAGATCCGGTTTAGTCATCATCATCATCATCAGCCCATTTAAGTCCCCACTGCTGGGGCACGGGCCTCCCTCAATCACATGAGGGGTAATTGCCATACTCACCATGCTTGGCAGACGGGATGGCGAGGGTTTTGATATAAATGCAGAGTTTTCCTTCTCTGGGTGCTGATGATCATGCCAGCAGCTTTACCTTAGTCGCCTTTTACGACACCTCGGTAAGAGTGAGGGTGGCCTATTCTACTCTGCCGCGGACCACACGGCCACCGTCCGTCCGGTTTAGTAGCAAAAAATTAAAATCGATTGGCGTCGCTAGTGTGCCCTACCAATCACCTTAAAGCAGCGAGCGGAGGTAACAATAATATAATAAATGACGATAAACAATGCTATGTACTAGGATTTTGTATTCGTTTGGGATCAGGAAAATGTAGGCAAGTGATGTTATCTCCATAATATGACTAAAAGCTGATATTTTTATAGCAATCTTTTCCAACTCATTCTTAAGTAAATAACACGCCCATCTTGTGTTTAGGAGGGACAGCTCATGTTGAATGAAGCACTTACCAATTTCGTCGGTATAGTAACGCATTTAGTGGTGTAATTGGTAGAACAGCCACCCGGATTTTGGAAGATGTGGGTTCGAGTCCCGCCTGAACACGAGATTAATTCTTTAAGTGTGTTTTTACGTGTGACTGCTCCCGAATTGAGACAACATCACATAATTACATTGTCCTGGTCCCAAACTAAGGTTTTCCCTTGTACTATGGAAAACAGAAACAACGACGGTACCACAAACACCCATACCCAGTTTCTTCCTATTTTGTTTTACCTGCTTCATCATTTCAGCTAATATTTCAGCCCTGCTTAAATCCCTGCTTACTTAGGGTTAAGTATTCTGATAATGGAGAACAAGACCAGTTTTTAAACGGGCAAATGCGTGAGGTACAGAGGACAGCAGAAAAATTATGACATGATGGAAAAAGGAGTGGATGATGCAGAACCGACAACCGATGGGGTAAACAAGTTCTAGAGTGGAGACCGCGTCTTGGCAAACGTAATGTAGGGCGCCCACTGGCTAGGTGGAGGGACGATCTGCGCAGGATGGCTGGCAAAGGTGGCTAAAGCTGGATGCGAGAAGCCATGGACAAATCACGGTGGAGAACAATTTGAGAGGCCTACGTCCAGCAGTGGACTGCGATAGGCTGATGATGATGATGAATAAGGAAGATATACTGCGCCGACCCCAGATAACCTGCGAAAAGGGCATGAGGATGATGAATGCCACGCTTCGGCATAAAAGGGTCAGCTCGACCGGAGCAATACCACGGCCTCATGATAAACTGGCGTAAAGCAGCGTCTGTGCTGTGATTCGCTACGTAAGGAGACCCAATCTGGGGAAATGAGGGTTCAAAAGTTGCCAGCGTACTTGTGACTCCACTGCTGTTGCGGACGTCTATGGGCGATGGCAATCACTTACTATCAGGTGATCCGTCTGGACGTCTACTACCTATCACACAAAATAGTCAAAGATGAAGAATGTAAATCAATTCAAACGTGTCTTCAGTTAAATAAGATAATGAGGTGACTACTAAGTGGTGTGACATAGTTATGCTAACAACAAAACCCTTTTCACATTGCGTGTTGGAACGGGATGACATGAACTTTAGTACGGTAATTATTTTGGGTCGTGATTTGTAATAATGTGGATATTTTCACTTTCATGATCCAATTATAAGTACATAAATAAAACCACAGTCATAAAAGCTGTGAGATAAGAGAAAAGAAGAACACGTGTTAAAGTCAATTTGACGTTTTAAGTGCGGCTGTGAGTGTATTTATCTAAATTGGATAGATTAATAGATGAATGTGGCAATGGGCAGGGCACATAGCGACGAGAACAGACGGTCGTTGGGGCGGAAAGGTCCTCGAGTGGAGGCCACGTACAGGAAGACGCAGCCGTGGCACCCCCCACAAGTTGGACCGACGATTTGTCGAAGGTTGCGGGAATCCGGATGAGCTGATGACTGACCGGATGGCGCAATTGGTAGTGACCCTGCCTCTTACGCCAAAGGTCGTGGGTTCGATCCCCACCCTGGACAAACATTCGTGCGATGAACACTTGTGTTTGTTCGGTGTCTGGGTGTAATATATGTATTTAAGTATATATTTGTGTTCCTCTGTTGTCTGATATCTGTAACACAAGTGCTTAAGCAACTTAGTACGGAATCAGGTCAACGTATAAGATGTTGTGAGAATTATTATTATTATTAATCCATTGGGTGCGGGCGGCACAGGACCGATCTGTGTGGAGAACATTGGGAAGGCCTATGTCCAGCAGTGGACGTCTATTGGCTGAAATGATGATGATGATTAGATGAATAATATTATTAATATATTAATGTATGCTATTTATAAAGAGGAAAATCCTACAGACAGCAGCAACGCTTATAGGATTACATCGCACAATCGTTTTGTATTTTCGAATTAACTGTTAATTCGAAAACACGAAACGCTTGCGCGATGTAATCGACACCTAGCGCCATCTATTGGTATAAAGTAGAATTATTGTCCTGAAATGATGTGACGGCAGGCTACTTATATCTAATTAAGAGATGGGTCTCTTCTAATAGAGTTTTACAATAAAGACATTGTTTTTATTATCTTAGTATTACTTTACTTTTTCTTATGTAGTAAGGTACCTCACCGATACTATGAGTTCTCATACAACCGTACCTCTACCACACCTAACCTTTTTTTTCGTACAAAATTGCTTACTCAACGTGTTTTCATAAATTAAAAAGTTAAACGTAAATGTAAGTTTTGCGTAACATAACTTCAAATTCTCGTTTTTTTTAATCAATCATTTAAATAAACCATGGAGCCTTTTGGATGAACCATGGATTTTTTTTATGCTAGAGGCGATAAACGAGCAAGCAAGTCACCTGATGGAAAGTAATCTTCGCCGCTCATAAACATCCACGAAATCAGAGAGATCGCTAATGTGTTGCCCGCCTTTTTAAAAAGCAGTACGCTCTTCTCTTGAAGGTCTCTAAGTCGTAGCTGTCGGGATTTTTTCAAAAATTAAAAAGAGTCTAAAAAATTACAGTCTTTTCCTTCAATAAAGGAAGATTTATCAAAGCAACTCACCGGGGACGCCAAAAGTTTTTTTATTTATTTTTTTTATGCTAAAGACGGACAAACGGACAAGCGTTTAACCTGATGGAAAGTAATCATCGCCGCCCATGAACATCCGCGAAATCAGAGAGATTGTAATGAAATTAAGACAGTAAATAAAAAATATAACTAACAAGACACTTAATATAAAAAAGGACTTTTAATTTTTCATGCTTATTTTGGACACTTGATTCATGATACAATCATATTACAATATTTACAAAAAGAGGCCAATAAAAATTTGAAACTGCTGGCGGCGCATCTGGTACGTAAAAGGACTCTTAAAGCTACTATTCCTAATAACACCCAACAAACCTAGCGTTACGTTATTTTTTTATTCTCTCGATTTTTTGTTTCTTCCACGCACAGTGATATTTTAGCAAATTCTCACGGAAATGAGAAAATAATGACTTTCAGACTCGCTCACAAGTCGATTTGCTACAAAAATAGACTCTTGCAGAACGTACGAAGTGACTACATTATTATCAGAGGTAATATCGACTTGACGTATGTAGGTTGTCGCGTTAAGCTTTGAGAGTTAAAAGACAGAAGTAGAGATCGGAGAGGTGGTGTCGCTATGTGGCGGGTCATTACATTCCCTCTAATATGGTTGAGTGAAATGATGGCTGACACATACGTCATACTTATGAACAGGTGCCACCTTTGCGGACTGGTATGCTTCCGTTTACCCCTTATTTCTTTTTTAATTAGCTTCATTCTATTTTGTGTTGCATTAGACTGTATGACTTGGTATGCGGATAATAAGCCATTGTACAAAAAGTTAGACGATTAAAAAGTGTAACTGGCGAGTTTTCTTTGGAGCGGATCTTCTCGACCAGACACAGAAGACCGGCGTGAAGCAGCGCCTGCGCTGTGTTTCGCCGTGTGAGTGAGGTTACCGGAGGCCCAATGGGGAGGAAGGGGAAAAGGTTAGCAACGTACTTGTGACTCCACTGGTGTTGCGGGTGTCCATGGGCGGCGGAATTGCTTACCATCAGGTGATCCGTCTGCTCGTCTATTAGTAGGTATATTTATATCGCAATAATTAATCGCAATAATTAAATAATTATCGCAGTAATTTAAAGAGCTATGGAAAGGGCTATGCTCGGAGTATCTCTGAAGGACCGCATCAGAAATGATGTAATCCGACAGAGAACCAGAGTTACCGACATAGCCCACCGAATTAGCAAACTGAAGTGGCAGTGGGCTGGTCATATTAGCCGCAGAACTGACAGCCGTTGGAGCCGTAAAGTCCTTGAGTGGAGACCGCGACTCGATAAGCGTAGTGTAGGACGCCCTGCGACAAGATGGGATGATGACATTCGAAGGCTGGCTGGTGTGGGCTGGATGAGAGTGGCCGAAAATCGGGAGCAGTGGCGTGCATTACGGGAGACCTATGTCCAGCAGTGGACGAGTGTGGGTTGCTGATGATGATGATGATGATATTTATATCGGCATATTTATTAAATAACAGGGTATATCTACATAAATTTCCTTATAAGAATTTGTATTACTAAATTATCTATACAACAAAACCAACGCCTAATGTTTATGATAGCTGTTTGATAATATGATCCCCGATCTCGGATAATTTCCTTTGAAGACGCCCTAATACCTACCCATTTCCAAGCAGCGATTTTTCATCCAAATCTAAAACTGAAATTGAGATGCCAATAGCTTGCGAATAATATTATCGTCTTATCGATATTTCAACTACGGCGGCCAATCTTAGCCATACGAATACAGGACATTTAAAACTGCACAAGTATTAGCGCAGACAGGTGCATTTCGAAAGGAGCTGCATGACTGGGAATACGGAGCGCTCCTCGTCCACCACTATTCGCCATCTTTTCCCCTTCAGTTTCTGTGAAATTTTTAAAGTATTGTGGGCAAAACCTGATGGAAAGCGACGATGAAGTCTAGGGTGATTGATACGCACTTGCCTAGAAGATGCCTGTTCTCTCTGACTCTTGCCTTAAAGACTTTGGGAGTTCCATTGCTTAGCTGCCCCCATTATAAATAATAATAATAATATTAAGCCAGCAAATAGCTGTGATACTCAGCATATAAAGAACATAATAATAATAATTCTCACAACATCTCATACGTTGACCTGATTCCGTACTAAGTAGCTTAAGCACTTGTGTTACAGATATCAGACAACAGCGGAAAACAAATATATACTTAAATACATATATTACACCCAGACACCGAACAAACACAAGTGTTCATCGCACGAATGTTTGTCTAGGGTGGGGATCGAACCCACGACCTTTGAAATGTGGAAGCGAATCGTGAATGGGAAAATGGAATGGGCTAGGAGTGTCAAATTATGCAGAGCATCCACACACTCCCCGAAATGAATCCAGTAGAAGATCTCGATCTTCTCTCCTCTCAAGGTTTGCCACACGTCTGCGGTGATCAAGGCTTTGCAGGCCAGCCTCGAAGAGTAAGTCATCACCGATGAGCCTCTTCGCACTTCTATTGAGTCCAGTTTGATACTTACTTCAACTTGGGCACGTACTTTACGACAAAGATGCTTATAGAAAAATTGAGCACCCCACCCAAAAAAAGTCATTAAGATTCTTTATTGGCTTAGGCACAGCACTAACAAATCGTCATACATTAACATCTTTTGAAACTGTTTATAAGTATAATAAAAATTTATATGTAGTTACATATAGATATACACCGTTATTTTTTTATCATTTACATCCCGAAAACATCATCAAAGTCAAAAGCAAAGTCCAAAGATTCTTTATTTGTATAGGCTTGTACACAGAACTTACAAATTGTCATAGATACAAGTAATTTATAACTATTTATGTACTTATGTATAATTTACATGTTGATCTACCTACACTATTAATATAAATAAAGAGGTAACGCCTCGGCGAGTGACTGACTGATCTATGAACGCACAGCCGAAACTACTGGACCAAAAATCATTAAATTTGAAACATAGGTAGTTTTTATTATGTAGGCGCAGTTCGCCACTAAGAAGGGGTTTTTAAAAATTCTTAGGGGTTTTTTTTAAAAACCCCTTCTTAATGGCGTACTGCGCCTACATAGGAGTGAAATAGGAGATTAACGTTAGTATGAAAGTCTGTCATTTTAGATGTTTTGAAAACTCGGATTATGTTTATTAATAAATTTGACCTGTTTCAGTTTTTTTTTTAATTCAACCCTTAAGGGGGTAAAACATTGTATGGAAAATTCGTTATTTTTAAAGTTAGAGTCAGGAAAATTGGCATTTGGGCTCATCATACAAGTTGAAGAAAAGTGATTTGAGCATTTTGTTTTCTTCAACCCCCAAAAGGGGTAAAATGGGGGTTGAAGCGTTGTATGGGATATTCGTCATATTTAATGCATAGAGTCTTGAAAATTGGTATTTGCACTGTAGACACAAAATTAATATGAGTACTTTCAGCATATTTTGTATTCCACCCCCTAAAAAAGGGTGAATGGGGTTAAAACGCCGTATGGAAGTATGGTAATTTTTAAAGCTAGAGTCGTGAAAATTAGTATTTGCACTGTTCATACAAAATTAATATCAGTACTTTCAGCATTTTCGATATTCAACCCCCTAAAAGGGGTGAACGGGGGTTCAAACGGTGGATGGAAGTTTGGTATTTTTAAGCTAGAGTCATGAAAATTGGCATTCGGGCTTTTTATACAAATTAAAATATTTATCATTTTTTCCTCAACTCATAAAGGAGTGAAATGGGGTTAAAACGTTGTATGGGAGATTCGCCATATTTAATGCTCGAGTTTAGGAAAATTATAATTAGAACATTCATATAGATTTTTTTTCAATGAACCTCTAAAATAGTGAACGGACCCCCGTTAAAAACGCCATATAGAAATGTCGTTATTTTTAAAGCTAGTCATAAATAATTATATTGGTATTTTTAAAAAAAATATTTAGCATTTTTATATAACTACTAAAATAGTGAAATGGGATTAAAACGTTGTATGGAAGATTCGCCGTATTTAGTGCTCATCAGTCATGAAAATATATGCAAAATGAATGAAAGACATTTCAGTATTTTTAGTCTCATTTTAAGCCTCCGTTTAATACCTACTTACCTATAATATCAGAATTGGTTAACTATAAGTCAAGTTCGTATAGAAAAATACAATTTTATTTCTAAATCTTTTGTTACCGTAGCGAAGCGAGGGCGGGCCACTAGTACATATATATGTTGATACGTAAAATATACTAAAAAACCCTACCACCGGCTCGGAACGTTGTTTGCTGTTGCCATAATAGGTATCATGATTAAAGTCCATTTAGCATGTCAGATCAACAAAATAAGCGAAAAAAAGATTTGCTGTTCCATACAAAATATCCACCCTGCAAGAATGTATGAAATAGCTGATTTTTTTTTTTTTTGCTTATTTCGTTGATCTAACATGAGGTTGACTTTATTCACTATACCTTTTATGAGGTTTTCATGATGTAAACGATAAAAATATAACGGTGCATAGTAATGGACTTTTTTTACTTTTCTGCCGTATAAAAATGTTTTTTTAGTATAAATACTTAATACTTCTCTCACGGTAGGCAGCGGCATGACTGTGCTCCGGCATTGTTGAAGTTTATGAGCGGCGGTAACCGTTTACCATCAGATGGGCCGCAAGCTCGTCTACCTACTATAAGCAATAAAAAAAAAACTTGCCGGCTGCGGTATTCCCAGAGAGCTACAATTGGAGTGTCTTTAAGTCGAGAGTGAATAGGCTTCTTCTGGGTAAGCACGCTACATCTTAGACCTTATTGTCACTTTCCATCAGGTGAAATGAGGTCAAGTGCAAACTCATTTAATATATAAAAAAAAAGTTAAGTTTAAAATTGTACTTATTATTTAATGGAGGTGATGTCGCATGGTGAAGGTCACGTACAGGAAGTCGCAGCCGTGGCAGGCCCCCTACAAGGTGGACCGACGATCTGGTGAAGACCGCAGGAATCCATTAAATGCGGGCGGCAAAGGACCGATCTGTGTAGAGAACATTGGGGGAGGCCTATGTCCAGCAGTGGACGTCTATTGGCTAAAATGATGATGATGATGATGTCGCATGGGTGTCCTCGGGTCAGATGGATTTGCTCAGGACGGCTGGCTGGAGTTGGATCCGAGTAGCCAAAGATACTTTCAGCGCCACCACTTTTTCGGTTTATTAACAAAGTTTATACATTTGAATACAAATGGAAATTCCGTTGGGGAGGAGATAATTAAAAACGCGTTAACTGACGCCACTCGTGACAGTTTAAATTAATTAGCCTGGAAATAATTAATTGTCAAAGGGGGTTATTCAGCATTGTTAATCATCAGTATTGTTAATATTTTGAACTAAATATTCTCATAAATATGTGTGATAAGGTCATTGTGCGATAAATTCATATATTCCATTTATAAAGATTTATTTATTTATTTAAGGATAGCCAACAAAACATACATCATTACACGGTAGAAGGAAACACTTACATATACATTCCAAGATAGTTTTTTAGATTTTCGCGTTGCATTATAACTATAATGTATCAATACGGGGATTAACACGATATTTACTATGTGTGTGTTTCGGCTACGTTACAGCAGCCGTGGTCACGAGCTATGGAATATATGTCCGCACGTGACCACGGCTGCTGTAACGTAGCCGAAACGTCGAGCCAAATATGTGAGTACACAATGTTGTTTCACATAATAAATATCGTGTTAATCCCCGTATTGATACATTACATTCCAAGATGCTGTCTTAGTTAAAGGCTACCACGACATGCTTATAATATAATCAATTTTAAATAGGAAACACAAAAAGAAAGTAGGAAAAGTCAGAAGCAGACTCATCTCTTTCCAGCAAGAAAGTGACATCGTGTAAAACCATATGTTCCATTACAAAATGTGCAATGGAACATATAGCTCTACTGTTACAATTATAAGAACAACAATTTAAAGTTTTACTCTTCTAATAATAAGGAAGATTACATTCTATAGACAATAAAAAATAAGTTTAAAATTTAAAACCCGACTGCCAAAAAACACGCTCTAAAAGGTACGAAACAAGATTTTTTCTCTACTGAAATTATTATGCCGTATTGCCGTGGTCGTATGCCACCTTCTGTGGCAAAACAGATTCATTATAATAATGAATTAAAATCAATGTGGCATACGACCACGGCGATACGGCATAATAATTTCAGCAGAGAAAAAAATCTTGTTCTGTATCTTTTAGAGCGTGTTTTTTGGTAGTCGGGTTTTAGATTTTAAACTTAATTTTTATTTAACATATTTTTAGTTATGTAAATAAAATTACATATTTGAAATGTGCTAAAAAAGTTCTTTCATTTGATACCTCAGACGGTCTCGTCAAACAAAGTTTTTAGTACCTTACTCTAAATCCCCTAGAGGACGCTGTAGTCAATTTAATGTGACATCATAATACCTATAACCAGAAGACAATCAAGACGCTTCTAAGGACACCTCATTTGTTCAGATATGATGACTAGTTAGAAGTTATGAGTGAACAGATGAACAACTATACATACATACAGGTCAAAATCATAACCCTCCTTTTTGCTTCGCCGTAGTCGGGTAAAAAGACGAAAGACCATCGTCATGTATTGGCGTAATTCAGAACTAATAGAGTACTGAAATGAACTAATGGCGAGCAACTAGTCGACAAGTCATCGACATAGCGCTGAAGTAGTCGGGTTTTAGTTTTTAAACTTTATTTTTATTTAACATATTTTTAGTTATGTAAATATAATTACATATTTGAAATGTGCTAAAAAGCTCTTTCATTTGATACCACACACGGTACCGTCAAGCAAATTTTTTTTTTAGTTTCCTTACTCTAAGTCCCCTAGAGGGCGCCGTAATAAATTTAACGTGACGTCATGTTGCCTATACCCAGAAGACAACCAAGACGCTTCTAACGACACCACATTTGTTCAAGTATGATGACTAGTTAAGAAGTTAGGTGGAAACAGATGAACATACATACATACATAAGCCTGTCAAAATCATAACCCTCCTTTTGCTTTGCCGTAGTCGGGTAATAACGCCTAAAATCAAAACATAATGATGGCAGCTGTAATTCTCAGTCGCGCGTTTCTATTCGCTGAGTCATATTACGTGCGTAAAACTAAAAATTGAAAATTTAAAAACCCCGCCACAACTAAAGCTCTTTCATTTGATACCTATATTGAGGCAGTTGGAACAACAAATAGGTTATTCGTCATTTTCTGACGGCGGCCATCTTGGATTTGAAATTTTTTACATGAATATAATCTGCTACTCAAGCTCTTTTATATGATACATATATTGTGGGAATTGTGTTAAAACGTAAAATCCAAATCTTTGTGACGGCGGCCATCCTGGATCGATTTTATCCAACATAGCTAAGAACATTCCCTCCTTATTCATCTTTCAAACAAAAAAAACAAAATCAAAATCGGTGCATTTGTTCAGGAGCTACGATGCCATAGACAGACACTCAGACACACAGACACGTCAAACTTATAACACCCCGTCGTTTTTGCGCCGGGAGTTGAAAACCATACGTGCGGTGACGGGATACTAGCAAACTACTATTGCGTCTAAAAGACGTGCGAGTGCTAAAAATCGTCCCGTAAGTAAACTTTCGTACAGCATTGGATAAATGTTGATTGATTGAATGAAAGCTATCAAATCAAGTAATTGAGTTCTATCATTAAACGAGTTTTATCACCAACAAGGCGAGTTATAAGAGAGGCTAAAACCTATCAAACAAATTGAATGTTGAAGGCGTCCCAATTCGGGTGTCAAGGTGATTAAAAACGCTGTAATTGGCAGCGCTCTACCGGGTTCAGGTTCAATTAATTACTTTCGGCGTCGCTTTACAGTTGGGCACTTTTAACAGAATTGAGGTGATGAAGTATTTACAAGGGGATGCGAGAATAAGGTCCGTAACGAATGGATGTTTGTAAAAAGCGGCTATAACTAATTAATCACCTCTAGATTTTTCTACTAAAGTATCAGCCTATTTACTGTCCCACTGCAGGGCAAAGGCCTCCATCATAGAAATCAAGTTATCGCTACTATGCTGGGATTAGGCTTAATCACCACGCTTGCCTAATGCACATTGGTGATCAAATACCTAAGCAATTTTCAAAAAATTCAAAACATACTTTTTGCTCGACCGGGGACCCAGGACCCCGAGATCACGGCCCTGTACTAAAACCTGTTTCACATTCATTTCTTTCATATGTGTATGTTTCTACCATTAGGTCGGCGGTGAGGGAATACATCGCAAGGAAACCTGCGTAGGGAACGTCTCGCATAGTTTCTTAAAATTTTCTACGAAGGAAAAACCACCTTCAAAAACCACGAACTAAAAAGTCTAAGATAATATTTTTAACAGCTGTTCCACTTCGGTAACATTTCATAACAGTACACTCGAGAAAAGATGTTACAAATATTATTAATATTATTTTACACTTTTGAGAACCTTTTTTTTCATGCTATTTAATATCTCAGTTTTTATATTACAGTAGGTAAAAGTAAACGTAAAGTATCTGCCTATGAACTGTCCCACTGCAGGGCAGAGGCCTTTGCCCTGCCCTGCAGTGGCAAAGGCATCATAGAAATCAAGTTATCGCTACTATGATGGGATTAGGCTTAATCACCAAATGCGGATTGCTGATCACAAACCCGAGCTATGATCGAAAAATATGAAACAGACTTTTCGCTCGACCCAGGAATCGAAGCCAGGATCACGGACCGGTACTTTAACCACTAGATTAACAGGTTACAGTAGGTACCTAAGCGTAATACACAAAATAAGGTTAAAGAAATCAATGATACTGAATTATTTTTGTTTAGACCTAAAATTGTAGTCTTATATAGTTAGTATGTATGTACCTATATCAACTGTATTTGTACTCTATATTTTATTGTGGATTTACGAGTACAGTAAGCGGTAACCCATCATTAACTCGTGAAAATGACGATACTATCGCTGTAAAATAATGACAGAAGTTATACAACTACTTGTAAATACTTATACAAGTATTAAAGCTTGAAATAGCCATGCATTAATGTGTTCTTGATACAAGTAATTTCGTTCTAACGACTAATTCCCGAAATACACCATTACTTATATGTATTTATATTCTATTTTTACCGACTTCAAAAAAGACGAGGTTTTATTTTCGACTGTACGTTTTAATGTGTGTATTTTACTATTTCTCCGCCAATTATTGACCGATTTGCGATTCTGTTTTTATTTGAAAGAACAAATTCCCAAGTTGGTCCCATTTTTTTATGTGATAGGTGGCAGACGGATTGGTGATAGCTCGGGTTTGTGATCACCAATCCGCATTTGGCAAGCGTGGTGATTAAGTCTAAAGCCATCATAGTAGCGATTACTTGATATCTACGATGGAGGCCTTTGCTCTTCAGTGGGACAGATTATAGACTGATACTTAAATTTTTTTTAGGTGGCAGACGAGCAGACGGATTGTCTAATGGTAAACGATTGCCGCCGCCCATAGACACCCGCGACACCAGTGGAGTCACAAGTGCGCTTCCAACCTTTCTCCTGTAAACCTGCCCAAGTCATCGCCCAATCAACATTCAATTAATCAACAGGGATTAGACGCCGACTTCAGTAACACCTTTTCTCGAGTGTACTGTTATAACATGTTATGTGAAGTGTATAAAGTGATAAAATATGTTGCACTTTTAAGTTCGTGATTTTTGAAGGCGGTTTTTTTTTCGTAGAAATGTTGTATGCGTAGTGTGGGTGAGAATATGATTGATATATATAAAGAAAATAGAAGTGAAATTTGAAAGAAAAATGCAAGTTTTTAAACCTACACACCTACATCTATGAGATTTCACACTTCCAGATTTTAGTCTTCGACATGCCCCGGGGGTTAAAAGCTTCAATGGAAAACTTCACCAAAAGGATATAACTTCAGCATAAACTGACTTCACAATAAGCTGTATCTCTTTCTTCGAAACGTTCTTTGAAACGTTAAAGTACAGACTGTAATTCTTCTATTCTATGTGACCTATCCTTTTGTGCATGTAATGTATTTTAAAATCTGTTATTAAATACTGGACTGGTTTTAAAGTTCTTTTTTTTATGAGAAAGGGAGACAAACATGGACATCAGCCACACCAGAGGGATGGAGAGGGATGGAGATGGAGATGCGTTGCCGGCCTTTTAGGAAGGTATAGGCTCGTTTCTTGATGACCTCAATGTCCTAAAGGTCAATGTCTTTTTACCAAAGTGACATTTTGCAATAGCATAGCATTTTACTACGGAAAATCGCATCGTTTCCCCAGGAAAACATTTCAGCTCAAACGGGCAACACTGAGAGCGGAAGCTAGCTAATATAATGCCATCCATCTTAGTTGTTGACCGATTATATCAAATAACTTCATAAACATTATTACATGACTACAATCGCTTATCTTCTAGGTAGAACGGAATGTAAGTAAATAGGTAATTCGAATAGATCTGATTTGAAAAAATAGAGTTTATGTTTTTTGCCACCAATTAGTAAGGGATCGCTATATAGTTTTTTAGATTTTCGCGTTGCATTATAACTATAATATATTCACTGACAATTCATCTAGTGGCGAATTAATATCAAAAAATGTGAGGGTGTCCGAAGATTCACAGCCCGGCCCCAGCAGACGACGCCGTGCTCCGCCAGTCCGCTCGCGACCACGGCTGCTGTAACGTAGCCGAAACGTCGAGCCAAATATGTGAGTACACAATGTTGTTTCACATAATAAATATCGTGTTAATCCCCGTATTGATACATTATAGTTAGGGGATCGCTATGGTACCCCGGATGCGGTTTTTCCGGGCCTTATTTATCTGAATAATTTTTAGTACCAGTTTGCAGATGCAAATTTGCCAAAGAGGAATTGAAAAAGGAAGACGTTAACAAAAATAATGGGTTGGAGAAGTGAGGGGAAGAATTTTTAGGTTTAGTGTATTGGGAATTTTGGGAGAAATTGATTATTGCATTTGGGGTTTTTTTTTATGTGATAAGTGGCAGACGAGCAGACGGATCACCTGATGGTAAGCGATTGCGTCCGCCCATGGACACCCGCGACACCAGTGGAGTCACAAGTGCGCTGCCAACCTTTAATCCTCCTATCCCCCGGATTGGGCCTCCGGTACTCATGCAGCAAAACACAGCAAAGTGCTTCGTCACGCCGGTTTTCTGTGAGGCCGTGGTATCACTCCATTCGAGCCGGGCCATTCATGTCCCAGCGTGATACTATACAGGTAATATATGAGAGGATAGGGTAGAGGGGTTGGATGGTTCGGGCATTTTTTGAGGTTTCTCATAAACAGTATTAGCGTCTTCTTGGGCCATTGCCTTAATAATAATACGGTGTTAAAGAATGAAGTTGGCGTTTTATTTCTAGACAGAATAAGATGTATAACCTTTTCAATACGTGAAAGGTGACCATACTTTCAGTTTATTTTGATTTATGACTATATTTTTAGGTTTGTATTAGATCGGATATTAATTAAATAATACACTTAAAAATTTCATCTCGTGTTCAGGCGGGACTCGAACTCCTTCCAACCATAATCCAGTTGGTCTAGTTCCCCTGTCCAAAAGGTTATGAAGGACAGAGTTCACAAAACCAGGACCATGGTCCAAGTGCACATAGACTCCAAAGCGACGGCAAACACGAACACGCACAGATTTGATGATGGAGAACAATCTTGTATTTTCAAGTAACAAATCCTGTCTTCGTAATAACTTGATAAATCTTCTTATGTTTATCCTCGAAAAAGCTTCATCTTTGTTCTCATAAGACTATTATTATTACACCGGAGAAAAATTATATTAGAACCAAGATAATTTCTTTTGTGAAATGTTTTTTTTGGCAGTAAATACATTATGATTCCTTTGGTTTATAAGTAACCATTTTGCCGTGTGATGCCGAGCAGAGTAGATAAATAGATAGATAGAAAACACAACTTAAAAAACTAGGCATTACAAAAACTTAATTGTACAATTTCGGCGGTCTTATCGCTGGAAGCGATTTCTACCAGACAACCTTCAGGCAAAGGACATTTGACAGTAGAGAAGGTTAGGTGGTGCAATATTGAAAAGGAGAAATGAAAGTGAACTGTATATATATTAAAATAGTTATATTGCTAATACATAAATAAACACAATATGTTATGCTTGAATAAAATAATATAAAGGACTATCTTGTCCTATATATATATATATATTCATATAAATTAGGAGTAGGTTAGGTAGGTTGGAGTAGAATAGCATCAATCCATATCTTATGGGTGGGTGTTGGCGACGGCCACTAGCATCCTTTTTTATATTGTCTATGTCTTTTATATTTCATTTACTTTTGATACTATTTTCTATTGTCTATGTAAAACAGTTGCTTTGGTAGTTGTGGTTGTCTAATATAACCTCTCAACCGTGGATGTCCCGGAGCGGGACGTTGACAGTTAATAACAAATATCGCTATAACCGTGGAAGTCCCGCTCGAGGGGACGCAAAAAATGCTGACGATTGCGGTTCTAAAATATGCCTTTTTTTACGGTTTTTTATTTTAACGTTTCATATTTTGACGTTTGAAAACGGTAAGGGGTTTACAATGAGCTTTTTCGACAACTATTTAGGACATCTGTGGTACAAAAAAACGAAAATCTGTTACAGAATCTGTGACTGATTCTACGAATTTTTCTGCCTGTATCTGCTATTTAGAGCGGCCATTTTATATAATTTGGTGTTTTGGCGATTTTGTGGCATTCAAGACATAGAACCGTAAGTATGTTTGATTTTATTACAATAAATGTGCATTTTCTTCCACATTTTTAGTCAAAAACAGCCTCTGATCCAACGTCCAAGCCATTCGCCAAAATTATCCTTCGATTTAATTTTGTCATATTTGATTGAAAACTTATTAAAATCCCTTAAGAATTCTTGTATATAGATCACTATTTAGTAAAATTTAGTCAGATTATGACCAAATGCATGTATTTTAGTAGTAAATGCGGAAACTTCTACCTTAAATGCATGAAGGCGCTCGAAAGTCCCGCTCCGGGACTCTCCACGGAAGGGGGTTTGGCATCACAAAATAGCTGCCGGCTAAGCTAACATGGATAGGACTTGATAGTGAATTTATTTTGTTTGTACTTAATGTTTTTTTTCTTATTACAGTTGTTTTTTTGACTGAAAACTATTTAATTTCAGTTATTTGAGTGTGTTCTAGAAGAGTTCTGCTATTGGATTCGGTGCCGTAATCAAAATTATTAGACTGATGTGATATTAATTGGACTATGTATCATTTTTCAGAGACATGGCAGAGTGGACAACTTCAAAATTCGTAGACAACGGGACTGAACCCTTTACTAAACCGCTAACGGTAAGTGACCTTTTAGTCCGGGCGGTATCGAAATAACATATGTAAATGAGTCGTTAATAAGAGCCTTACCAAAAATTAAAAAAAAAGCATAAAAAGAAAAAAACAAAATACTAAATTCCTATAAATAACCTTTTTTTTACTCACTAACAAAAACTTAACAAAAACCACGAATTAAATTAGTAGTGACATAATTTTATTTTTATTTGAAATAAGTCTTATCCATACTATTGGCCATCATGATCAGAAAATTGAATTAGTCACTAGTGTTTATACCTTACCTTGTGATATTTTCTATGAACACGATCGTTTTTTTTATAATGTAATCAATCTTAGTTTATGAAAATCCAAAAAATGATATTATTATCGTGGTTGTATCTAAATGTTCGCACAATATTAGTTTTATTGACACAGTGTTCTATGACCAATTTGAGTCTCATTTTTGATCCCTGCATACTTAAAATGTTGTTTGTACTGTGTTTAGTAGTTACACTAGTTTGGCAACATAATGACATTATTGGAAACAAAACACACTTTGTCTCTGATGTAATATGTAATAATATCTAGTATGAATATGAGACCCACTTAATAGACTTTTGAATAGGTCCTTTTTTGAAACCAATAGTTTAAAACACTAGTAGTATAAAAAAATGTATTGAACATCTCTTGTCGTATTTTTTAAAATATATGTATAAATTTGAAACAAACATATATTAAACATCAGTCTTTATTTTTTTATTAATCAGCAAATATAAGTCGAACTTGTAGTAACCCATATCTTTTCTCAGAGTACAGTTCCAATTCAATTCAAAATCAGGTGAAGTGTGAGTAATTACTTGAAGAAATATGTTTATCAACAAAAAATATTGTTAATAATACATATAATCAAGCAGATTCGGGCGAAAATTGGGTTTTTCTAAACCTCTGCCACAAAATTACCCCTGTCCGTGGAGCGTCCCAGAGCGGGACCCACGGCACGTCAAAAAATGAAATTTGACAGTTGGCAGTATTCCACGTACGAGAGGATATGTGGTGTGAATAATTACTAAAAAGTGTGTTTTATTTCATTGGCGTCTTTAGGGACATTAAGCGTGATCAACAGTGGGTGTCGTACAAGGCGACTAAGAGACTGATGGCAACCGATTTCCTTGCGCTCCACCACTATCATATCGATACCACAAAATATAATCGCGGGCTTTAAGACTCTATTAGGTCCAAGTTAAGTTGTGACAACTCAGTTGACACACAATAACTCGAGATACAATTCGACGCTTCTTCTTATTAAGATTACTTCGCGCCACTTCACTGCACAAATAAATAAAAAACCGGCCAAGTGCGAGTCAGACTCGCCCATGAAGGGTTCCGTAGCAGCAAGTAAGATATATGGAAGGTAAATTGCGGTTTACGGTTTATAACATATTAAAAAAAACTTACTCACTATATTTAGTTCTAACCAATTTTCTTTGTTAGTTTTTATGATTATATGTACATCATATTTTTTTTTTAGTTTAATAATTCATTTATTATAGAAGTTAGGGGGGGGGGGACACAATTTACCACTTTGGGAGCGTCTCTTGCGCAAAGTATTGTGTTTAGAAAAAAATGATATTAAAACTTCAACATCATTTTTAAATACCTATCCATAGATACCCCACACGTAAAGGTTTGATAAAAAAATCATTTTTTGAGTTTCAGTTTCAAGTATGAAGACCCCCCCCCCCGAATTTTTTTTTATTTTTTCCATTTTTTGTATAAAAATCATAATGCGGTTAACAAAATACAACTATTTACCAAGTTCCAATAGTATAGTTCTTATAGTTTTCGGAGAAAAGTGGCTGTGACATACGGACGGACGGATAGACGGACAGATATGACGAATCTATAAGGGTTCCGTTTTTTGCCATTTGGCTACGGAACCCTAAAAACCGACTTTGTTCACTAAAAACCACTAGGAACTAATTTTAAAAAACTCTGCATTTATATCTAAACCCTCGCCAACCCGTCTGCCAAGCGTGGTAAGTATGACAATTACCTCTCATGTGATTGAGGGAGGCCCGTGCCCCACCATTGGGGACTTAAACGGGCTGACGATGAACTAATTTACAACCTTTCAATAGCATCAGCCCACGCGGAGTGTTTTAGTCCTACCGCCAGAATCCTTCTATAAACTTAAAGATCATTTTTCTGTGACACCAATAGCTGTCATTATAAAACATACGTGTATCAGCAGGAAAGATATCATCATCATCATTTCAGCCAATAAACGTCTACACAGATCGGTCACACACACACAGAGACAGGATCTGGTAGCAAAAATAGGATTGAACTTCTCTGATATTGGCATGTTCCACCAGATCTTGGCCGATCCAATGTCAGAACGTGCAAGGTTTCTGCTGGATTTTGCAATACACTGCATCAAAACAAGAGCTGAGAAACCACTTGTCTCTTTTATATTAGTTATTTAATGTTATTTAATACTAAGTGTAAACTAATGTATTGTCCTAATAGACTGAATGTACCTTTGTGTAAAAGTCCTTTTTATTTAAAGAAAAAAATAAAAAGATCGGTCCTGTGCCGCCCGCATCAAAGGATTCCCGCGACCTTCACCAGATCGTCGGTCCGCCTTGGGGGGCCTGCCACGGCTTCGACCTCCTATACCTGCTCCACCAACTGTGTAGCATAGGCTACCGTGACAGCCTCGAAGAGTAGTCACTGCATCTCTTTGCTTCTATCAGTCGTATTGGTTATCAAATCCTAGCTTTGAGTTCTTTGGTCATATCGCCTAAAAGAGAGATGACAACCTGGAAAAGCTATCTTGACGGGAAATGTGAGCGGAAGAAGGCCTAGAGGCAGAAGCTTCATGCGCTGGTTCGATCAAATCAGCTCAACCTTAAACACCACAGTCTGTGGTGTGATCCACGCGGCCGAGGATAGGGTGAGCTGGCGGAAGATAGTTCGGGAGAAAATTACTCATCGAGACCACGACCCTCAGCACTGAGGACATACGACGCAAGGAGGAGGTTATCGAATCCACTGGTAACAGAAGCAAAGCACAGCTGCAAACCCACTCTCTCTGGAGACGAGAGAGTGGGTTTGAGGCTGCGCTACTGCTCACTCACTATAATGAATGAATGATTGAATGAATATGTTTTTATTGAAAGAAAGAAAACATTTATTATTATAGACATCAAAACACAGAACTTATAGCTGCATAGTATATTGCATAATTATAATTTAATTTTATAAGTATAATTTAATCAACCGTGGCGCCCCCACAAGGGGGTCCGAGGATCTGGTGAAGATCGCGGGAATCCATTGGATGCGGGTGGCACAGGACCGATCTGTGTGGAGAACATTGGGGGAGGCCTATGTCCAGCAGTGGACGTCTATTGGCTGAAATGATGATGATGATGATAATTTAATCTTGCGCTGATAACCCTTGCAAGTTAATGGACTCTCATCTATAAAAGTCCCGCGACGATGGAGTGGAGACGGTGAGGTTTTGATCACCATGTTAAGTAACCATTAGATTACTTACTTACGATGTTATTAATTTTGTCTAAGATGTTTTAAATAAAAAATTTAAAGCACCTACTTTGTTATAACATTTTAATTACTATTTTTAGGGATCCGTGCCCTAAGGAAAAAACGGGACCCTATTACTAAGCTTCGCTGTTCGTCTGTCGGTCACTATGCTGTATATCAGGAACCTAGATAGCTAGGTAGTTGAAATTTTCACAAATTATGTTTTATGGTATGCTATAAAAACAAATACTAAAATCAAAATAAAATAAGTATTTAAAGGCTTCCATACAAAACTAGCAATTATTAAGCCATTTGTATCACCAGCCAGTCTATATCCTATGAACCGCGACAGATAGGCGGTTAAGATTTCAAAAAATGAAGCCCCCCCCCTTAAATATTTATTTTATTTTAGTATTTTTTGTTCTCCCATACAAAAAAAAACCGCCGTTTTTTGCTCAATATCAATAATGGTACTTGAAATTTTCATAAAATACATTTAATTGTATATTTACTTTAATATTAAATAATAAAATCAGTGCGTGAGTCCGACACGCACTTGGCCGGTTTTAATTAAACACAAAATCACTTTAAAGTTATATCTCGCTTCACTATACTAGGTTGAATCCGTTATTAAAATAAAGTTGAAATTTAAAAATTTAAATACGCATCTATGATTTTATTGTTAATTAAAAGAGATTATTTAAAATACAATTTGGAATATTAAGTTATTAACATTCATCCAACATTATCTCACCTACTGGTTTAAATTATTTTAAAAGGAACTTTAAAATACACTCAAAGTTGACGCAATAGTCAAATACATAAACTACTAGCCAAATAAGTTTAAAAAAACTTACCCACCTCGATCACAAAACACAAAAACACAACACAACACCAAATCCACTTATCTTCAAGTTAACACACAGTCACAATATTTTACAAACACACACGTCCCCGCGGTCTCACAACTTTTACGTACGACTACGAAAACCGTAGTCCGTAGCGAGCGCTACGCGTCGTAGCAGCTCGGGCCTCGCGTTACGACTGTGCGTAGCAACCTGCCGCCCTCTAGCGGAAGATTCTGGAGGTTGCAGTTTTAGTTTAGGAGGTGACGCCTAGTTTTTATACTCCCTTAAATATAGCTTGATTAGAATGACAGATGTCACTTGACCTTTATTTTACAAACATTAGGTTTATCATTTGACCAAGTTTTATTCCACAGATTTTTATCTCTATAAACTTTTTTTTATCCCCGAAGATATCTTGCTAATGTCAAGGAACTTATTGATATAAGTGAGTAAACAACAATCAAAGTCAGTCATAGTCACTCAATAAAACGCCTGTGTTTTACGTTTTATCGACCTACGGATTCTATCGATACCACAAAATATAAGTTTTAAGATTCTACTAGGTCCAAGTGAGTTGTCACGAGACAACTCACTTGACATACAATAGCAGTGTTAAAAACGATACAATTTGACGATTCTTATTACTAGGATTACTGAATTTCTAATTATTAGGATAAAGAATCGTTGAATTGTATTGTTTTTAACACTGCTACTGTGGGTTGAGTGAGTCACGGACAACTTGATTGGACCTAATAGAGTTTAAAACCCGCGATTTGTTTATCGAACGTTGATCTCTCCGTTTATAACTATAAAAATATAGTGTTTATAATTTAATAATTTTATGTTAATGCTATATCTACCTACTGAATTAGTTTTATGTCAGTTTGTATGTAACCGTGTATGTTTCGCTGAATAATAAAAATTACTTACTATCGGAAGAATCCGTAGGTTGATAAAACATAAAACACCGGCGTTTTATTGAGTGACTGTGACTTTGACTGACTTTGACTGTTGACTACCCAATTATTCTCAATAAGTTATTCGACATTGGCAAGTTATCTTCGGGTAGAGGCATTATATAAAAAATACATTTTTTAAAAATTGTAGTGGTGCAGTCATTTCCATTTTCTCTAGTGTCATAGTTTTGATGTCGCCTCTTGTACTATCATTCATTATAGGTTTTCTTATGGTTTTTCAGACACATATTCTTGGCCATGGTTTTTGGCTTGATTTAAGGGTAGACATTTATTGTGTTAGTGTGCTTGAGTTGCAAAGAACGGTATTTAAATTATTCATGGAGAGAAATGAAAATAAGCAATTCATTTTGTGCGTTGTCTTGCAATTCCGAACAAATGCTTACATTTTGTAGTTTCTTGTGATTGTGTGGAAAATACCGAATATAAAATCTGATAGATGGCACACTGTTTGAATAAAATATTTTTTTGTAATAAGGCTCTACTTACCTGAAGATGATTCGCCAATGTCAAGTGAACTTATTATGTCTTTATGTATTATGTATGTTAAACTTATGTCAGAGAAGGGGAAAAGGTTGGCAGCGCACTTGTGACTCCACTGGTGTTGCGGGTGTCTATGGGCGGCGGAATTGCTTACCATCAGGTGATCCGTCTGCTGCCACCTCTCAAAAAAAAAATGCACCACTGGCGGCTGCGCAAGAGGTACCGGGTTCGATCCCCGGGTCGGGCCAAAAAATTTGCACCTGAGTTTTCGGTAAGATATTCTTAGTGTTTGCCCGGTCTCTGTTAGTCTGGAAGTTGGTGGTCTTGTACCGCCGTGCCTCGGAAAGCACGTTAAGTCTGCACCCGCCCCCTCTTCGGTCGTGTCACGTTGATGTCCCATCGGAATATGAGGGTAAGAGAATAGAGAGACCGTGGGAGAGAGAAGTTTTCGCATGAATGGGCTGGCTTGACCGGAATGATACCACGGCCTCACATAAAACCGCCGTGAAGTAAGATTGTGTTGTGTTTTGCTGCGTGAGTGAGGATACCGGAGGCCCAATCCGAGAAAAGGGGGGTTTAAAGGTTGGCAGCACCCTTGTGCCTTCGCGGGTGTCCATAGATGGCAGCAATTGCTTACCATCAGGTGATCCGTCTGCTCGTCTGCCACCTATCACGTAAAAAAAAAGAGAGTGCACTTGTGTTTGCGCACACACTTGAGCACTATAATATATCCTGCGTACATGGCTGATCGTTAAGATCTGCCGCCGTAGCCGTAATCGGTTGGAGGATATTAGAACAATCTGGAGTGGGGATTGCGTCTCTGTAAACGTAATGTAGGTCGCTAAGGCCAAATGGAGAGTAAAGTAAAGTAAAGTATCAGCCTATAAACTGTCCCACTGCAGAGCAAAGGCCTCCATCATAGAAATCAAGTCATCGCTACTATGATGGGCTTAATCACCACGCTTGCCAAATGCGGATTGGTGATCTCAAGCCCGAGCTATGTTCGAAAAATTCGAAACATACTTTTCGCTCGACCCGGGAATCAAACCCAGGACTCCGAGATGACGGCCCGGTACTTTAACGACCAACAGGGCGTCAAAATGGAGAGTGCTTGATTAAAATATGACCAAATAGTTATCCTCCTCGTCTTAGCGTGTAATACTCAGTTGCGTCTAAATCTATCGCTTTGGTTCGGTAGGTAATGTTTTAAAATGTTAAGTTTAGGTATATAAATATATATATATATATATATATATATATATATATATATATATATATATATATATATATATATATATATATATATATATATATATATATATATATATATTATTAGAAATAACGGACCAGGAGGCGGGGCCTAGCAGCGCGCCAAACGTGACGTCAGATGGCGTGATCGGCTGAGTGGGGTGCGACACTTCCCTCGCAATCCAAGCGGGCGAGCTCACTTTTGCGGCGATACTCGGACGGTGCGGACGTGTCTCTGTAGCTCATAGATTGATGTCATTTCTGTGCTAATTTTCTGATTAAAAAATATTAGTTTCGGTTACGTTTAAATCTTTTTTTAAAAAATCAATTCCACTTCTGATTCGTAATATCAGAAGTGGGATTCGACCACAAAGCCTAGTTTCCGCTATCGGCACATATCGCGTAATATTACTTAAAACAGGTCGTTCATTTATATTCATCATTTTTAAATCCTTGAAAAGTGTTGTGCTAAGTTCCAGCAAATTGTAAGTACATTTGATTTTATAATGTCGGGTCGGTCTTCGCGGTCTGATAAAAGAGCTGATAGCTCACGTAAGCACCGTAGTAGGTCGCGTAAAGGTCGCACTCACTCGCACCGTGTTTCGCGTAAGCGGCGTCGCGATGACTCGAGTGATGACCGTGGTAGTCCTCGGAATCAGGCCCTGGATACGATCCTTGTTAGACTAAATGCTATTGAAGACAGATTGTCAACTACGAAATCTATCTCCGAGCCGTCACGACCTTCGCGTGAATGCCATACACCACCGTTACTGGTTACACCCCCTCCATCGATTGAACATGCTTGCGATACAACCAATAAGCTTGTAAACGCATTGACGTCATTGATTACAAAACCTAGTCATTATTATATCTCGAATTTTGACCCTAACGTGCATGATTTCGATGCTTGGTGCGCGGAGGTTGATCGAGGCCGTGAACTTAATCGCTGGGATGATCGCGAGTGTTTGTCGCGTATTGGTCGTTGTCTTAAAGGTGATGCCCGTACGTGGCTGGACGACTGGGTCTCCAGTGATCGCACATGGACTAACTTTAAACTGGAATTCCGATCCCTCTGCCCACGGAGCGTCGATATCGCAAATGTACTGTTTGATGTGATGAAAACCGACTCAAATAGTTTTACCTCGTATGCTGAATATGCACGTAAGTCGTTATTACGTTTAAATATCGTCAAGGGGCTGTCGGATGAACTCAAAACCGCCATTGTAATTCGGGGTATAACAGACCCGCAGGTAAAAGCTGCCGCATCTAACGCTAAGTTGCAACATAACGAGTTAGTCGAATTTTTATCCGTTTACATAAAACCTAAATACAATTCTCAAACTACCCGCAATTTAATTCGCACGCCAAATGTAAGTCATTCTGATTCTCGTAAGCATAAAGCTCCGAAATCGAATATTAAGTGTTATAGTTGCGGAGATATTGGACATACCAAATCTCATTGTTCCAAACGACCGAGAACCGAAGCTAATAATTCTAGTACAGCCTCGTCATCATCTAAATCACGCACGGTACCCTTGCCGTGTACGTATTGTAGCAGGGTAGGTCATAGTGCTGATAAATGTTTTGCCAAACAACGTGTAGAGTCGAAAGGTCAGGACAAGAGTAGTGTAAATTTTTGTCAAATGACGCCCGATGCAGTAACGTCATGACTGCAGTAATTGATAACGTATCCATGGACGTTTTAGTTGATAGTGGATCTGACATTTCTTTAATTTCTGATTCAGTTTTTAAACATTTAAATTGTAAACGGTTTCCTACTTATCGACTTATGCGGGGCATAGGTAGCCAGGAAATAGAATCCACTTGTTATGTGACAGTAGTTATGGAGTTTCCTGAGATATCCGTTGAGGTGGATCTATTTGTTGTGCCCGCCGAATGTATTAGTTCACCCATACTATTGGGGACTGATGTTTTAAATCGAAAAGGGGTTACCTACATACGAACGGGTAGTGATCAGCGTCTTATGAGGGTAGATAGTGTAGCTCAGGTACATCACATACGTGATTTGAATACCGAAATAATCAATACTCCATTGCAAGGTCAGGAAAAAAGTTGTTTACTCTCCCTGATTAATGAATTCGCCGATTCCTTCGTAACTGGTACTGCAACGTCCACTGTTAATACTGGTAGTATAGAGATAAAGTTAAATAGTGACGTCCCTGTGCACTATCGTCCCTATAAGCTATCCGCTGACGAAAAGTTAAGAGTTCGCGAAATCACTAATGACTTGTTGAGTAAGGGAATCATCCGGGAGTCGCATTCAGATTACGCGAGTCCTATCATACTCGTAAAAAAGAAAGACGGGTCTGATAGGATGTGCGTTGACTATCGCGCTTTAAATGCCATTACGGTAAAGGATAGATTTCCCTTACCCCTTATAGACGACCATATCGACAAATTAGGTAACAGTAAATTCTTTACAAGCCTCGATATGGCTACTGGTTTCCACCAGGTGCCTCTCAAGGACGATGAGTCTATTAAGAAAACCGCGTTTGTCACCCCGGAGGGTCATTTCGAATATCTGAAGATGCCCTACGGTTTGACAAATGCGCCGGTAGTATATCAAAAAATCATATCTAAGACTCTGAAATCCTTGACAGATACTGGTAAAGTCCTAATTTATATTGACGACGTTCTGGTACTATCTGACTCCGTAGAGGAAGGGCTAGATTTGTTACGTCAGGTACTTGTTTGTCTCACAACCGCGGGTTTTTCTATCAACCTGAAAAAGTGCACTTTCTTAGAGACAGAAGTAGAGTATTTAGGAAGACTCATAAGCCAAGGTCAGGTAAGGCCGAGTCCTAGGAAGGTAGACGCTTTGTTGAGATCGCCAAAACCTACGAATGTGAGGCAAGTGCGACAATTTTTGGGTCTAGCCGGATATTTTAGACGCTACATTCCTAATTACGCAATTAAAACCGCTTGCATAGCGAAACTAACTAAAAAGGGACAACCGTTTATATGGGGTGATGAACAAGACGCAGCGCGCGATAAAATCATTGCATGTTTAACGAAAGAGCCTGTTCTTGCTATATTTGACCCATCATTGCCCACTGAACTCCACACTGACGCCAGTGCGATCGGTTATGGAGCAGTCCTGCTGCAGGAGCACGAAAGCAAACGGAAACGCGTAGTCGCTTACTTCAGTAGGGCGACTCATGGTGCTGAGTCTCGATATCATAGCTATGAGCTCGAGACTCTAGCCATAGTAAAGGCCCTGGAGCATTTCCGCCACTATTTAGTTGGTATTGACTTCAAAATAGTGACGGATTGTAATTCCCTAAAGTTAACCGAACGAAAAAAAGACCTGATACCGCGAGTAGCCCGTTGGTGGGTCTACTTGCAGGACTTTCGTTTCACGATCGAATACCGAAAGGGTGCCTTGATGCAGCACGCCGACTTCTTAAGCCGGAACCCAGTAACTGTATCGCATATTCGTCGTCCTAACAACTGGGCCCAAATAGCTCAAACTGCTGATACCGAGACGCAGGAACTAATGGAAAAATTAAGGGACGGTCAGTTGGATTCAGCTCGTTATGTTATTAAAAACAACCTCTTGTACTACAAGTACAATCCTACTGGCGAGGAGTCGCGCCTATTGTGCTTTATTCCCAAAGGACACCGACTTAGTCTCTTGCGTGTATTTCACGATGATCATGAACACATCGGTATGGATAAGACTGTCGACTTGATACTTCGGCATTTTTGGTTCCCTGGACTTAGACAATTTGTTAAGAAATATATTAATCACTGTGTGGTTTGTTTGTCTCACAAAAAAGTCCCTAGGGCTCCACATCAGCCCATTGAATCGTGGACCAAACCCGATAGTCCCTTTTCAGTTATCCATATGGACGTATTAGGTCCCCTACCTGAGTCAAATGGGTTTAAGTACGTCCTAGTATTAGTCGATGCTTTTTCTAAATTTTGCCTCCTGTACTCTTTAATAAGACAGGACACCGAAGAATTAAAGCGCGTGTTTACTAACGCAGTTTCATTATTTGGAACACCTTCTCTGATTGTTACTGATCGAGGTAGGATGTTTGAAAGTGCTGGGTTTCAAAACTGGGTTTCTGATCTGGGTTGTGCCACGCATCTAATTACACCCGAGATGCACCAAGAAAATGGTCAGGCGGAGCGTTATTGCCGCTCTGTATTAAATATGCTACGTGTCGAGGTAAATAACAAGGGTAGTAGTTGGTCCGACACATTATGGAAAATTCAGCTTACTCTCAATGTCACCAAGCAAGCTACTATCCAGACCTCACCTCTTCAACTCTTGGTCGGAATCGAAGCAACCACACCCGTATTGAGAGCACTAGTAAGAGATGTAGCTCTAGAGGATTCCCAAGCAAACCGGGAAGCATTGCTTGCACTAAGGCGACAACGTGCTTCACACCTCTTGGAAGCAAACCAGGCGCGTCAAGATCAGCGTATTAATGACACGAGACAACAGCCACGTGTGTTTGGTGTGGGAGATTTTGTGTTCGTAGGCAAAAGCTCGCAGAGTTCCGGCAAACTGGACTCCGGTATGAGGGGACCCTACAAAGTGATTCAGCAGCTCCCTCACCACCGTTACGAGCTGGAGCTTCTGGCGGGGTCCTATGGAAAGAAGACCCAGGCAGCCGCCGAACACCTAGTCCTCTGGCGAGGAGAATGGACTCCTGACACCTGCGCAGCATTCTTCGATGGTGGTGAGTCAATCAATAGCCGCGCGCGCTTGCCTTTGGCAGCTACCTATGGTGTGTGCTATGTGTTTTGTTTGTTTTATAGCCACACGCGCTTGCCTTTGGCAGCTACCTATGGTGTGTGCTATGTGTTTTGTTTGTTTTATAGCCACACGCGCTTGCCTTTGGCAGCTACCTATGGTGTGTGCTATGTGTTCTATTTGTTTCGGTATACACGTGCGCTTGCCCCATGGCAGCTACCTATGGCGTGTGGAATACCTATCTCTTTCAATGTGTGACCTGTTATGGATAACAATTTTCATGCCTTGGTTATGGCCATTTGAGTGCACGCTTATGGTTGTGATATGGAGCTGATTATTGTTATCAAAATTGAGGTAACTTGAGTTGTTGCTATAACGAAGTTGTTTTTCAGATGATGACGGTCCTGAAACTCATGAACAGCCTGAAGAGTTGCCCAACCAAGATGCGGTCGAGGACGCCTCGCCGTCAGGAGAGGCCGTATTAGAAATAACGGACCAGGAGGCGGGGCCTAGCAGCGCGCCAAACGTGACGTCAGATGGCGTGATCGGCTGAGTGGGGTGCGACACTTCCCTCGCAATCCAAGCGGGCGAGCTCACTTTTGCGGCGATACTCGGACGGTGCGGACGTGTCTCTGTAGCTCATAGATTGATGTCATTTCTGTGCTAATTTTCTGATTAAAAAATATTAGTTTCGGTTACGTTTAAATCTTTTTTTAAAAAATCAATTCCACTTCTGATTCGTAATAATATATATATATATATATATATATATATATAAATATATATATACCTAAACTTAACATTTTTTAACATTACTTATCTATAGAAAGATTATTGTGGGCCCTGGCTTAAGGTTTAACGATTTAATAAAAATGTTACTTTAGGTGTAAGTATTTCAAAGAAACCAATTATGAAATTGACATATATATAATAGGCTACGGAACCCTAAAAATGGAGCTAATTTGGAGGGAAATTGGGTCTAACGTTTGGCACCAAAAACAGCCATAGATAGAGAGCTCTTTCTATAGTCCGCTGAGTGACTTTAAACTTGAAGGTTTTATACTTTAGCCATCTATCACGTAATAAATATCAGGTTTCCCTCAGTTGAATACAACTGAGAGCCGAAATTTCAATTACTCTACGCCCGCAAAATTATATTAGAAGAAATTGAAATCAATTTGAGTCATTTTATTTAATTAAATACCACTCGAATGCTTCTCAAAATACTCTTATTATTTAAAAACTTAGCTAATCCGAATCATTGTGGGGGGACCGCAAGACCCGCAACCACCCGTGGGCGGGGAATAACGTAACCAAAAGTCTTGCATTTATCGGGAGAGTCCCGTTTTTGGAGGTTACTGTTTCTTACATTAGGTAAAGAGTGACAAATGTTGAGGTTCTCCGACGAGTGCACCAGAAACTCGCACTCTTATCAACCATCAAGCAGAGGAAAGTTCCCTACTTAGGGCATGTGTTGAGACATGATAGATACGAGTAGTTGCAACTTATTCATCATCATCATCATCATCATCGTCGTCAGCCCATTTAAGTCACCACTGCTGGGGCACGGGCCTCCCTCAATCACATGAGGGATAATTGCCATACTCACCACGCTTGGCAGACGGTTTGGCGAGGGTTTTGATATAAATGCAGAGTTTTCCTTCTCTGGGAGCTGATGATCATGCCAGCAGCTTTACCTTAGTCGCCTTTTACGAGTAAGTTTCTCGGTAAGAGTGAGGGTGGCCTATTCTACACTGCCGGGGACCACACGGCTCAACTTATTGTGATCTATGTCTCAACTTGCAACTTATTATGATGGGGAAAGTAGCCGGTAAGAGGCGTGTAGGTCGGAGGAAAAAATCATGACTGCGTAACATCCGGGAGTGGACGGGGATCGCGAGCGCCGCCGAGCTGTTTCGCCTCGCTAGAGACCGAGAAGGATATGCTAGATTGACGGTCAATCTTCGCTATTCGGAGTGGCCCTTTTTTTGTGATAGGTGGCAGACGAGCAGACGGATCACCTGATGGCAAGCTTTACAAGACCTTTTTACTAACTAGCCGACACGTACTTATTTAAATTGTATGATGAGGATCGATGGCTGGACCAGCTTTCTTTTGTCATTATTCTTTTATCATCACTGCTGATTAAATGGTAGAAATACGCACATAGATGTGAAAAATCCATACGTCTTGGCCACTACCAGTATTTTTATCGTCAACGCCAGCGTAATTAGGTATTTATTTATTTAAAAAACCAACAGCGTTTACAATAAATATAGGTTCCGTGCAAATTACATAACTTAAGGACAATAACAGGTTTTTCTTGGTTTATTGTAAATACTGTGTTGTTTGTGAATACATTTTAAAAATACTTAATTGTTTAATGACTAATTAGTACTTCTCAGGTAATTCACTGACTCGTAAACGTATATATATAACGATAGTCATTGATATACCTACTAGTGATATAGGTACACTCAACTCCAAAAATATGTATACACTTTAGGACCTTGTCACAATACTTACCTATAAGAAAGTAGAGGTCTACTTTCTTATATTATATATTGTGACAACGTCCTAAAGTGTATACATATTTTTGGAGTTGACTGTACTAGTGACAAGGCGTTTATTTACCTAAACTTAAAATTTTTTAACATTACATTGCCTTTTTTAAAACCTGGCTTAAGGTTTAACGATTTAATAAAAATGTTACTTAAGGTGTAAGTATTTCAAAGAAACCAATTATGAAATTGACATTTAATTGAATTATTTCGCCTAATGAAATAACTTTGATTTAGAAAGAGATGTCCATATTGATCTTTAGTGCTAAAATATTTAGGGTATTAGGTAAGTATTCATAAACTATGATTATATATTCAAATGTATGAAAATGTTTTGTTTCAAAAACATGGCTGCGACTTCCTGTACCTACATGGCCTCCACTTGAGGATCTTTCCGCCCCAACGGCCGTCTGTCTCCTCGCTATATGCCCTGCCCATTGCCACTTGAGGCATGCAATCCTTTGGGCTATGTCAGTGACCTTAGTTCTCCTGCGGATCTCATCATTTCTGATATGATCGACGAACCGTTTCGATCAGTGGTAGTGATCGCTGCCCCTGGTGCAAGGGTTGCGGGTTCGATCCCCGCACAGTACAAACATGTGTGTGCATGTACATGTCTGTTTGTATTGGTCTGGGTGTTTTCTATATATTATATGTATTTACAAAAAAAAAAGTATTATGTGTACATATTTGTATCCCACTGTTGATTCTCACAGGTTCTTGAGCTACCTATCTTGGAGTCAGAACAATGTATGGGATGTTGTAAATTATTTATTTATTATTTACTTATTTACGATCACGCAGGGAGACTCTAGGTGACTTTGAGCCTCCTTAATCGGCACATGTTCCGCTTCGGACCGGTAAAATCCTGCTTTTTTATACAACCTTGATTTCAAAATTTCGCTTTCTTTGAAAAGAAACTAGTAAAGCCGTTAATAAACTACATAGTTAAGTAAGTTTAACCGTGGGAGAGCTTCGGCATGAATAGGCCGGCTTGACCGGAGTGATACCACGGCGTCATAGAAAACCGGCGTAAAGCAGTACTGAGCTGTGTTTCGCTGCGTGAGTGAGGGTACTGGAGGCGCAATCCGGGGGAAAAGGTGACAGCGCGGCTGCAATCGCTTACCATTAGGTGATCCGTCTGCTCGTCTGCCACCTATCACATAAAAAAAACATATTACTATGTTAAAACCATGATATTATTATAACATCCTAGTAAATTACATACAATAACTTAATTGAAACTTTTAATTGGCCCTTAGTAACATGTAGAAATGTATCTGCATATTTTTTTTGTCAATAGGCTTACGCTTGACCACAATCCATAGACTTAAGATGCTACAATCGCACCTGATGGAAAGCGACGATGAGGTCTAGGATGATACGCGTTTGCCTAAAAGATGCCTGATCAGTGTTCACTCTTGCCTTAAAGATGTCCAGATTATAGTGGTCAGGAAAAACAGACCTCAGCAGGGAATGTTTGAAAGTGTAAGTAATAATTTAATATACAGTAAGTTTTCCTTAAGGTGACGCATCGTTGAAACTAGCGCCGCTAATAGATTTTTTGAATTGTGGTAATTATGAGACATTTTCAAAAAAAAGTACAATAGTGTATCCAATAAAAAAAGTATTAAGGTGACGGGTAGGGCACACTAACGACGCCAATCGATTTAATTTTTAAGCTACTAAGCCGGATCTATTTTAAACAATTTTATTAAATAACCAAGCACAAATGTTGGGTCCGTTTTTTGTACGCGAAAAATTTATTCACGCTTAAAGTGGCCGCTTTTGGCGGTAATCAATTTTTCGCGTACGCGTTGGACCCCACATTTGTGCATGGTTATTTAATAAATAGTATAAGTGCTTTCCGAGAGGTTGTAACCCCGAGATTGTTTAAAATAGATCCGGTTTAGTAGCTAAAAATACGCTAGTGTGCCCTACCCGTCACCTTAAGAAATTATTGAGACAAATTTATGCCAAAATCTCTTAGTGCTAAAATATTTAGGGTATTAGGTAAGTATTCATAAACTATGATTATATATTCAAATGTATGAAAATGTTTTGTTTCAAAAACATGGCTGCGACTTCCTGTACCTACATGGCCTCCACTTGAGGATCTTTCCGCCCCAACGGCCGTCTGTCTCCTCGCTATATGCCCTGCCCATTGCCACTTAAGGCATGCAATCCTTTGGGCTATGTCAGTGACCTTAGTTCTCCTGCGGATCTCATCATTTCTGATATGATCGACGAACCGTTTCGATCAGTGGTAGTGATCGCTGCCCCTGGTGCAAGGGTTGCGGGTTCGATCCCCGCACAGTACAAACATGTGTGTGCATGTACATGTCTGTTTGCATGCATGCATGTATTGGTCTGGGTGTTTTCTATATATTATATGTATTTACAAAAAAAAAAGTATTATGTGTACATATTTGTATCCCACTGTTGATTCTCACAGGTTCTTGAGCTACCTATCTTGGAGTCAGAACAATGTATGGGATGTTGTAAATTATTTATTTATTATTTACTTATTTACGATCACGCAGGGAGACTCTAGGTGACTTTGAGCCTCCTTAATCGGCACATGTTCCGCTTCGGACCGGTAAAATCCTGCTTTTTTATACAACCTTGATTTCAAAATTTCGCTTTCTTTGAAAAGAAACTAGTAAAGCCGTTAATAAACTACATAGTTAAGTAAGTTTAACCGTGGGAGAGCTTCGGCATGAATAGGCCGGCTTGACCGGAGTGATACCACGGCGTCATAGAAAACCGGCGTAAAGCAGTACTGAGCTGTGTTTCGCTGCATGAGTGAGGGTACTGGAGGCGCAATCCGGGGGAATCGCTTACCATTAGGTGATCCGTCTGCTCGTCTGCCACCTATCACATAAAAAAACATATTACTATGTTAAAACCATGATATTATTATAACATCCTAGTAAATTACATACAATAACTTAATTGAAACTTTTAATTGGCCCTTAGTAACATGTAGAAATGTATCTGCATGTTTTTTTATTTTTATTTTTTTTGTCAATAGGCTTACGCTTGACCACAATCCATAGACTTAAGATGCTACAATCGCACCTGATGGAAAGCGACGATGAGGTCTAGAATGATACGCGTTTGCCTAAAAAATGCCTGTTCAGTGTTCACTCTTGCCTTAAAGATGTCCAGATTATAGTGGTCAGGAAAAACTGACCTCGGCAGGGAATGTTTGAAAGTGTAAGTAATAATTTAATATACAGTAAGTTTTCCTTAAGGTGACGCATCGTTGAAACTAGCGCCGCTAATAGATTTTTTGAATTGTGGTAATTATGAGACATTTTCAAAAAAAAGTACAATAGTGTATCCAATAAAAAAGTATTAAGGTGACGGGTAGGGCACACTAACGACGCCAATCTATTTAATTTTTAAGCTACTAAGCCGGATCTATTTTAAACAATTTTATTAAATAACCAAGCACAAATGTTGGGTCCGTTTTTGTACGCGAAAAATTTATTCACGCTTAAAGTGGCCGCTTTTGGCGGTAATCAATTTTTCGCGTACGCGTTGGACCCCACATTTGTGCATGGTTATTTAATAAATAGTATAAGTGCTTTCCGAGAGGTTGTAACCCCGAGATTGTTTAAAATAGATCCGGTTTAGTAGCTAAAAATACGCTAGTGTGCCCTACCCGTCACCTTAAGAAATTATTGAGACAAATTTATGCCAAAATCTCTTAGTGCTAAAATATTTAGGGTATTAGGTAAGTATTCATAAACTATGATTATATATTCAAATGTATGAAAATGTTTTGTTTCAAAAACATGGCTGCGACTTCCTGTACCTACATGGCCTCCACTTGAGGATCTTTCCGCCCCAACGGCCGTCTGTCTCCTCGCTATATGCCCTGCCCATTGCCACTTAAGGCATGCAATCCTTTGGGCTATGTCAGTGACCTTAGTTCTCCTGCGGATCTCATCATTTCTGATATGATCGACGAACCGTTTCGATCAGTGGTAGTGATCGCTGCCCCTGGTGCAAGGGTTGCGGGTTCGATCCCCGCACAGTACAAACATGTGTGTGCATGTACATGTCTGTTTGCATGCATGCATGTATTGGTCTGGGTGTTTTCTATATATTATATGTATTTACAAAAAAAAAAGTATTATGTGTACATATTTGTATCCCACTGTTGATTCTCACAGGTTCTTGAGCTACCTATCTTGGAGTCAGAACAATGTATGGGATGTTGTAAATTATTTATTTATTATTTACTTATTTACGATCACGCAGGGAGACTCTAGGTGACTTTGAGCCTCCTTAATCGGCACATGTTCCGCTTCGGACCGGTAAAATCCTGCTTTTTTATACAACCTTGATTTCAAAATTTCGCTTTCTTTGAAAAGAAACTAGTAAAGCCGTTAATAAACTACATAGTTAAGTAAGTTTAACCGTGGGAGAGCTTCGGCATGAATAGGCCGGCTTGACCGGAGTGATACCACGGCGTCATAGAAAACCGGCGTAAAGCAGTACTGAGCTGTGTTTTCGCTGCAGTGAGTGAGGGTACTGGAGGCGCAATCCGGGGGAATCGCTTACCATTAGGTGATCCGTCTGCTCGTCTGCCACCTATCACATAAAAAAACATATTACTATGTTAAAACCATGATATTATTATAACATCCTAGTAAATTACATACAATAACTTAATTGAAACTTTTAATTGGCCCTTAGTAACATGTAGAAATGTATCTGCATGTTTTTTTATTTTTATTTTTTTTGTCAATAGGCTTACGCTTGACCACAATCCATAGACTTAAGATGCTACAATCGCACCTGATGGAAAGCGACGATGAGGTCTAGAATGATACGCGTTTGCCTAAAAAATGCCTGTTCAGTGTTCACTCTTGCCTTAAAGATGTCCAGATTATAGTGGTCAGGAAAAACTGACCTCGGCAGGGAATGTTTGAAAGTGTAAGTAATAATTTAATATACAGTAAGTTTTCCTTAAGGTGACGCATCGTTGAAACTAGCGCCGCTAATAGATTTTTTGAATTGTGGTAATTATGAGACATTTTCAAAAAAAAGTACAATAGTGTATCCAATAAAAAAGTATTAAGGTGACGGGTAGGGCACACTAACGACGCCAATCGATTTTAATTTTTAGCCACTAAGCCGGATCTATTTTAAACAATTTTATTAAATAACCAAGCACAAATGTTGGGTCCGTTTTTGTACGCGAAAAATTTATTCACGCTTAAAGTGGCCGCTTTTGGCGGTAATCAATTTTTCGCGTACGCGTTGGACCCCACATTTGTGCATGGTTATTTAATAAATAGTATAAGTGCTTTCCGAGAGGTTGTAACCCCGAGATTGTTTAAAATAGATCCGGTTTAGTAGCTAAAAATACGCTAGTGTGCCCTACCCGTCACCTTAAGAAATTATTGAGACAAATTTATGCCAAAATCTCTTCCTACAAGTAAGGATAGTTTTTGTAATTGCTAATAATGGCCACTTAAGGCAATAATGAGAATTATGGTTACTTGTACGGAGATAATATTACACAAATACATCTCAATACTTTCTTTTTTTATATGTCTCATTATCGCCACAATGGACAACCGACAAAAATCATTTTTCGAAATGAAAAATACTATTTCCAGATTAGACTCATTAAAATTTAAGAAAAGTTATTTCATAATTTTTAAATCTGTTTAATTTATGGAGAAAAAATATTAAATGTAAAAATCCTCCAGTGACGTCATCACTCGGCATGAGAAATTAATAACGCTTTTGCTAACGCTAAAGTTAAATCTCTGATCATAAAAAGCCAAAAATAATGGCAGTAACAGTCACTTCATTGTCAGCCCATTAAAGTCCCCACTGCTGGGGCACGGGCCTCCCTCAATCACATGAGGGGTAATTGCCATACTCACCACGCTTGGCAGACGGGTTGGCGAGGGTTTCGATATAAATGCAGAGTTTTCCTTCTCTGGGTGCTGATGATCATGCCAGCAGCTTTACCTTAGTCGCCTTTTACGACACCGCGGTAAGAGTGAGGGTGGCCTATTCTACTCTACCGGGGACCACACGACGCAGTAACTTAAAATCACCTAATTTTTTTATTGGACATATAGCACCGACATGTATGATACGTTGAGCCTCAGGAATTCGTCACTTCCGGCATATTCATTACTAATTTTTTTTTAAATATTTTAATGACACACACATTGATGATTACTAAAAAATAGGGTCACCTTTTTTCTCGTTTTTTATTCGAAGCGCGTAAAAAATGCTTATATTTTTTTGTCATATTGACCATTAATACAAATCTACGCGCGGCGCTAGTTTCGTCGATGCGTAATCTTAACTGTAAAAAATAAAAATAAAAAAAATATAATAAAATTTCAGTCCATCAACCTTATCCCCGTTTTCTTTTATTGTATTCCCAGTTTCTCCCAAATGGGGGGCAGTAATCGTTGCCCCCCAGTTCCGCCTTTTTGTGGTTCGACTGACGATGTGTTATCACGGTAATGCCTGTCGCATTTATAACTATTTATCAAAGCGTCGAGGCGTTGCCTTGCTTCTGCTGATATTCATACGGTGTAACAAGTAAATATGCAACTGTGCGATGTGATTAATCATCAGTAATTACAGCTAATGACACTAATGACGTATATCACACCTATCATTTACGCAATCCAAGACGCAGAATTAATTACGAACTTTATATTGGTAATTTATGATACTTAAAATTTCGAAATGCTATGGAGAGCGCTCTTTGTTTTTAGAAATTGAGAAATACAGAATCTGTAAAGAAATGAAAATCAAATGAAAATAAAAAATCTATTTATTGGTTCAGAACGAACTGAAAAACGAACATAGAAATATCTATAGTGTATCAATACGGGGATTAACACGATATTTATTATGTGAAACAACATTTTGTACTCACATATTTGGCTCGACGTTTCGGCTACGTTACAGCAGCCGTGGTCACGAGCGGACTGGCGGAGCACGGCGTCGTCTGCTGGGGCCGGGCTGTGAATCTTCGGACACCCTCACATTTTTTGATATTAATTCGCCACTAGATGAATTGTCAGTGAAGCTACCCCGACACACTACACTAACAGTATCGGTGTTTGTTTGCGTTAGTAACGGCCTAGCACGGGGTTTGCACTTGTTAATTACTGGATTCCATGTCGATGATATTTTAAAAAAAGAGAAGGGAAAAGAGAAGGGAAAGACATCCAGAGGTGAACCCCGTATTGATACATTATAGTTATAATGCAACGCGAAAATCTAAAAAACAACATAGAATTATGTTTACAATTGTTTAAATATTCAAAATTACTGCATTTCCAGGGGTACCCAAATTAAGCAAAACTTGTGTCTTGGGAAACCATTTACTCGTACCATTGAATAACAGAGTTTTAATTAATCAAGACGGGAATTAACACGATATTTATTATGTGATACAACATTGTGTACTCACATATTTTGTTCGACGTTTCGGCTATGTTACAGCAGCCGTGGTCGAGCAAAATATGTGAGTAGGTTGTGTCCATCTTATCTCAAAGATCAGTTCCGCCTTCAGTGTCTATCTCATGACCGCTCTCTCCGTTCTTCAGACAACCTTCGTCTCTACATCCCGCGACACCGCACCTCGTTCGTCACCAACTCTTTCACCGTGCAGGCTATACGGCTTTGGAACCTCTTGCCTTTATCTATAAAAACTTCTCTAACTAAACACACATAAAAAAACTGTCTTAGAAGATTTTTCCTCTTTTCAGTATCCCATTTAATAATTATGACTAAATTGCTTACCGTTATAAATATGTTTTCTTTCTATTTATGTCATATTTATAATATATATGTATTGCTATGTATATATAGGTATATGTGTATATGTATATTATGTATTGTATAGTTTTTTTTTGTTTTGTTTTCCACGTTCACGTAATCTTCTTTCGCCGCATCATTATCCTTTCTGTATGACCCAAAGGTTAACTGGTAAAGAATGCCTCTTGGCATTAAGTTCGCCTATTGTATAAACTTTTTGTGCAATAATGTTTTAAATAAATAAATTTTGTATCACATAACAAATATCGTGATAATTTTCGTCTTGATTAATTATAGTTATAATGCAACGCGAAAATCTAAAAAACGATTTTACAGATTTTTATTTAATATGTAGCAATAATATAATATTGATCTTATTCCATGTTAATGAGTAGTACGAGAGTTTGTGAGTGTCTATATGTATGAGTGTCTGATAGACATGATAGTGTGGGATGAGAACTTCGGTTTGATCATAATCAAGACAAGAAAGTAACTGAATGATAATACCATATCTGATCATCATCATCATCATCGTCAGCCCATTTAAGTCCCCACTGCTGGGGCACGGGCCTCTCTCAATCACGTGAGGGGTAATTGCCATAGTCCCCACGCTTGGCAGACGGGTTGGCGAGGGTTTTGATATAAATGCAGAGTTTTCCTTCTCTGGGTGCTGATGATCATGCCAGCAGCTTTACCTTAGTCGCCTTTTACGACACCTCGGTAAGAGTGAGGGTGGCCTATTCTACTCTGCCGGGGACCACACGGCCAACAAGATCTCGTGTTCTAGAAACGCAACGCCCAGTCCCTCCACCAGCCCATGGTCCTTCCTACCGTCTCGGCATACGGACCGAATCTTGGGAGACGCTCACGAGGTACTTGCTAAGGGCTCTTTCCCCGGTGCGTTTCTTCACTCTGAGTTCTTCTTAAGAGTGAGGGTGGCCTATTCTACTCTGCTATATCTCATACTATGACCGAATTCAGGATTTTCTTTTCCAAAATGGGGGCGAATATGCAGAACCCACAGGTGAAGCATAACAATAACAATGGTAACACATAGTAGGTACTACACTTCATTTCAATGTGTTTGAACCCCATTTCTGCCTGCTCCAGATAATTTCTCCAGAACTCCATAGGGCCCTTGCGATACAAAAGAAATTCTCAGGTGAAACTATAAAAGAACCGGAAAAAAAATCATTTATTATTCGGCATTGTATCCGAAATCGATTTACTTGTCGATGCAAATAATCGAGATAGCACTCAATGTTTGCCGTTCACTCGATATGAGCATGTAGTACGGGAGGTGGAAGAAAAAGTTAATGTTGATTTATTGTCACTAGCCATCAAATAAACGGACGCCTTAAAGTTCAAAGGGACAGATGATTTGAAAAGCAAAAATGAATACTTTAAGCTGGTTACTGATTGCCCAAGATTAACTAAAATAAATTAATTAATAAATTAAACTTTAGCTGCAAGAACATAATAATTAAAAAACTTCTGTTTCACCTCTTTAGGGGTGGAGTATCGTAAAATCTATTCTTAGAGGATGTCTAAACTCTATAAGGTATTTACTTGCCAAATTTTAAATTTATAGGTGTCATAGTTTCTGAGATTTCGTGATTATTAGTGAGTGGTATTTCGTCATCATCGTCTTAGTCTACTCTCTACCATATTGGTATTCTGGAGACTTCTTTGGCTTTCTTCAATTTTCTCCACTCAGTCTGGAGGGCATAAACTGAATCCAGGTTGTTTAAAACTAGATCTGATCTATTTTGAGAAACCTGGATCCAGTGACTGCCTACAACGTTGCCCCATCGTCCTACCATCACATCTATGGTCTCTTTCGATCCTATATGGCTTTATTCTAGAGCGTTCTGCACCAAGAATCTCACTTTCTGGCTGTATGTCTAGCCCATAGCCAGAAAGCAGCTACGTACGAGTATGACTCGAAAATTTAAAGACCTACAAATCAAATCAACCAGCACTTGTACTATGATATTTGCCATTCCCTCGATAGGGACGTATGGGGACAGCCGTATTCTGATTTTATAACCCTGGCAGGTGCGATAGCGGCTTTATATCCAACTCGTTTTCTACCAAAATGTTCATACTCAACTTGCTTCGTATTAATGTTGTTTGGCGAATGAGATTTGCGCCAAATATATAAATTCAATGATGACGTTTTTTCCTAATTGATTTAAATAGTATATCTCTGTAACCGTACTGTACAAATATTATACACAGAACGCACACACGTGACAACCATCAGTTTACTCACGCAGTGGTACACAACCTTTTGAACTAGTCCGTAAAATGCAAAGACTACTTTTCAGCGAGTTACTTATTCAATGGAATGACGTATCGCATTTGTTTTTATCCGTTCTCCACCACGCCTCCAGGGTTATCATCATCATTATCATCATCAGCCCATTTAAGTTCCCACTGCTGGGGTACGGGCCTCCCTCAATCACATGAGGGGTAATTGCCATACTCACCACGCTTGGCAGACGGGTTGGCGAGGGTTTTGATATAAATGCAGAGTTTTCCTTCTCTGGGTGCTGATGATCATGCCAGCAGCTTTACCTTAGTCGCCTTTTACGACACCTCGGTAAGAGTGAGGGTGGCCTATTCTACTCTGCCGGGACCACACGGCTGGGTTATCAAATCTCATTAATGTTGGATCCAATCGCCGGTGCATTCATCATCATCATCATCTCCAGCGGGTAATTCTCAGTCGCGTCCAAAGCTGTCGCCTCGGAGCCCGAGGTTCGCTTGTACCATGACCCAAAATTCATAAAGTATGGTAATTCCCTATTCCGGGTGTTCCCTATGTATTATAAGTATGTACCTATACAAAGAAAATTATTATACGTTTATATTTGTATTCCCACTGTTGATTCTGATATCCGTAACACTGGTGCTTGAGCTACCTATCTCGGAGTCAGATCAATGTATCTGATGTTGTGAAATATTTATGTGATGTTGTGAAATTAGGTACAATGAAATGACAGCCGTTTGACCTTCACAACCCTTAGACAGGGGTATCAGACCAACGAGATCATGATCACCCTTTTAAAATCATTATTGATTTCATCGATTATATGTAGGTATCCGAAGCGTGCTCGTTTTCTCGCGATGTTTTCCCTCACCGCCGAATAAATTATATAAATACGCTCATAGATTTTAAAAATCTAGGTGTGCATGCTCGGATTCGAACCTATGACCACACAATACATTATTATCCACTCAGTTACCACCTCTCTGTAAGCGTACACAAATATTATACACAGAGCGCACACACGCAACAACCGTTAGCTTACTTAGGCAGTGGTACACAACCTTTTGAATGAATGAATATACTTTTGCTGCACTCAAAATAAGGTATGAAAACTAAAGTCTAGGTATTACAGGATATGTACAACGAAGGCGGCCTTATCACTATGAACTATTATATATATTGAAGAAGTCAGTAAAATGCAAAGACTACTTTTCAGCGAGATACTTATTCAATGGGGTCACGTCTCGCATTTGTTTCTATCCGTTCGCCGCCACGCCTCCAGGGTTATCAGCTCTCATTAATCTTGCATCCAATCGCTGGTGCATTCATCTGGCTATTGTTCTTAGTGATTTAACTGTATTTGTTGAACCAATTGTTGTTTTAAACGGTTTTATGAAGTCGACTGCGCGATAATGAAGTATTGAAGCTTGCAAATGAATACATGTAATAATTTAAACAATAAAATTAAGTACATATTGTAAAAGAGGCTACTGCGCACTAATTACCTAATTATATAATAAGGGCTTTAATAATAATCGTAAAATAAACCGTGTGGTCCCCGGCAGAGTAGAATAGGCCACCCTCACTCTTACCGAGGTGTCGTAAATGGCGACTAAGGTAAAGCTGCTGGCATGATCATTAGCACCCAGAGAAGGAAAATTCTGCATTTATATCAAAACCCTCGCCAACCCGTCTGCCAAGCGTGGTGAGTATGGCAATTATCCCTCATGTGATTGAGGGAGGCCCGTGCCCCAGCAGTGGGGACTTAAATGGGCTGATGATGATGATGAAACCCCTGTTAGCTAAAACGGCGGTGATTGGCCCGGTCACCTCCAGTGCTCGTTAGAGGGAGGCTGCTCTGTCTCGGCTAGGCAGCGTCCTGCCCGCCGTTTAGTCGGGCTCCGTCCGGAGGGTCGTGCACCTGGCTTCATGCCGGTCAACACGATCCCCCCACATTAAACGATGAGAGGCTGCTTAGGGGTTTTAGTCGGTATACCCCCGCGGTCATGCGGGGGGAGTCCGACATAACCCCTCCGCCCCCGGCAGATGGGGGTATGCGTAACGCATTTCCCCTGTGAATAAAAAGCTAAAACGATGTTATAAAGCAGCCCACCGAATTAGCAAACTGAAGTGGCAGTGGGCTGGTCATATTAGCCGCAGAACTGACAGCCGTTGGAGCCGTAAAGTCCTTGAGTGGAGACCGCGACTCGGTAAGCGTAGTGTAGGACGCCCTGCGACAAGATGGGATGACATTCGAATGCTGGCTGGTGTGGGCTGGATGAGAGTGGCCGAAAATCGGGAGCAGTGGCGTGCATCAGGGGAGACCTATGTCCAGCAGTGGACGAGTGTGGGTTGCTGATGATGATGATGATGAAAGCAGTTTTGTTGTTTGAAAGAAAAAAAAACGTACACTTTTTGTTGGTTTAATTACGTGCCACAGACTCTACTCTAAGCCCTTTTTAGGGTTCCGTAGCCAAATGGCATAAACGAAACCCTTATAGATTCGTCATGTCTGTCCGTCTGTATGTCACAGCCACTTTTCTCCGAAACTATAAGAACTATCGAAACTTGGTAAATATTTTTTTTTCATCAAACCTATACGTATGGGGATAGGTCTTTAAAAATGATGTTGAGGTTTTTAACATCATTTTTTTCTAAACACAATACTTTGCGCAAGAGACGCTCCCAAAGTGGTTAATTGTGTGTCGTCGTCGTCGTCCCCCTCTAACTTCTATAATAAATGAATAATAAAACTAAAAAATATAAATGATATACAATACTATAAAAACTAACAACGAAAATTTGATTTGGACTTTTTTTTTACATTATAGCGGACAAACGAGCAGACGGCACACCTGATGGAAAGTGATCACCGCCGCCCATGGACATCTGCAACACCTGAGGTATCACATATGCGTTGCCGGCTCTTAAGAAAGGAGTACACTCTTTTCTTGAAGGTCACCAGGTCATATCTGTTCGGAAACACCACGGATGACAGCTGGTTCCACAGTTTCAGTACTTTTTTTAACGAAATTTTTTTTAACGTTATAAACCGTAAACCGCAATTTACCTTCCATATATCTTACATGCTGCTACGGAACCCTTCATGGGCGAGTCTGACTCGCACTTAGCCCGTTTTTTTTGCTAGTTACATAGTTTGTTTGCTGATTTAAAATTGTAAATTTTGTTGCTTGGCGCACGAAAACTATTTTTCTGACTTACTTTTTTTATGAGATAAGGGGCAGACGAGCAGACGGATCGTATTTTCGAGAAAAAATAATCGTGACTGTCGCGTTACCAATCACTAATTTATTGCGATTGTTTGTGTCAATCCCTATCAGCAAAAATTCCAATTAGCGCATTATGCAATTCATAAGATATTTTTTACATTTTTAATAACTATTTTAAGTTCTTGTCCAGATTAATTGAGAAAGATTGACCTGTTATTTTGGAAGAATAAGAACACAAAAAAGTTAATGATTTTCACAACTTAATATTTATATTTTTAGGAAGATGGATGGAATGGACAATAAGAACTATTTACTATATACATACCGTGTGGTCCCGGCAGAGTAGAATAGGCCACCCTTCACTCTTACCGAGGTGTCGTAAAAGGCGACTAAGGTAAAGCTGCTGGCATGATCATCAGCACCCAGAGAAGGAAAACTCTGCATTTATATCAAAACCCTCGCCAACCCGTCTGCCAAGCGTGGTGAGTATGGCAATTACCCCTCATGTGATTGAGGGAGGCCCGTGCCCCAGCAGTGGGGACTTAAATGGGCTGATGATGATGATGACTATATACATAAATATTTACAAAAAAATATATCGAATCGGTACAAGACTACCATAAAAGTATTTTGTTACAACCCGGAAGTTGATGTAGAGACCGTCGTTATAGACAACAAAAAGCATAAAAAAACTCGGTACCTATCATCACAATTCCTATGAGCGTGATTTGATTCCACGATTCAGAAGCTATCCGAAACGAGCAGGTTTCCTCACGATGTTTTCCCTCACCGCCGAGCTAATAGTTGAAATACGCACATAGATCTTCAATTTAATTGTGGGAGAGGCACGCTTGAAAGGTCGGTCGGTTGGGGCGGAAAGGTCCTCGAGTGGAGGCCACGTACAGGAAGTCGCAGCCATGGCAGGCCCCCCACAAGGTGGACCGACGATCTGGTGAAGATCGCGGAATCCATTGGATGCGGGCGGCACAGGACCGATCTGTGTGGAGAACATTGGGGGAGGCCTATGTCCAGTAGTAGACGTCTATTGGCTGAAATGATGATGATGATGACGCTTTGGCATGAATGGGTCGGCTCGACCAGAGTGATACCACGGCCTCACAGCAAACCGGCGTGAAGCAGCACTGTGCTGTGTTTCGCTGCGTGAGTGAGGGTACCGAAGGCTTAATCCAGGGGAAAGGTGCATGCCCTCGGATTCGAACCGCGACTCTCAATGTCGTGTTCGAAACCTCTGAGCTACCATCGCTCGCCGCCGAGCTCATGGTAGATATACGATCTGAAGATTTGAAAAATCAGGAGTATGCTCGCATGCGAACCATGACCTCCCGCATTGAAGATACGTTCTTATCCATTAAACTACCCTAACACATAAGGTAGGTACCTACTATATTTTTTTCTCCTATCTAATGTCAGACATAAGCAGGCGCGAAAGATATACAATAGCAACGTTCATTTGTAAGAACAAGAAAAAATTAGAAGAGTAACAGGAAAACGCGTCATTTATATCGCTGTTGTCCTAGGTGAGCAAAGGAGACGGTAGCTACATTCCACTATTATAATAATATCCTCCAACCGATTATGGCTACGGCGGCCAATTTCAACGATCACGTACGCAGGGATATATTATAGTACTCAAGTGCATTCTCTATTCCCTTACCCTCATGTTCCGATGGGACACCAGCGTAACACGGTAAGCCAGAGAGGGATTGGGCGCAGGACCAACGGTTTAACGTGCTTTCCGAGGCACGGGGGTACAAGACCGCCAATATCCAGACTCCGGGATGACACTAGGAATGTCTTACCGAAAACTTAGGTATAAATGTTGGTCCGACCCGGGGATCGAACCCGGGACCTCTTGCGCAGCAGTCGCATTATAGTGCGACCCACTAACCACTACGCTACCGAGGCAGTACACTATTAGGATACAAGGCGAAGACTGGTTTACCATCCCTATACGGTAGAAGTACCTATAGCCATTCGTACTAAACGCTACGCTTAACTCCTCTGATGCGAACAGCCAAGGAGTGGAACTCGTTGGCCGTCGATGTATTTCCTGAACAATTAACCTGGGCCTCTTGAAAAGCCTATGCTTTTCACGGGCAAGCATGGCCTACCTTCAACCTCATCTTCACATATCATCAGGCTAGGATTGAGATCAAATGCTTGTCAATATAAAAAAAAGTTTTCCTAACGATATACAAGGGACGCCCATTAATCGGATAGAATGACGATATATCAGACGATATATACGCCGTGTGGTCCCCGGCAGAGTAGAATAGGCCACCCTCAATCTTACCGAGGTGTCGTAAAAGGCGACTAAGGTAAAGCTGCTGGCATGATCATCAGCACCCAGAGAAGGAAAAGTCTGCATTTATATCAAAACCCTCGCCAACCCGTCTGCCAAGCGTGGTGAGTATGGCAATTACCCCTCATGTGATTGAGAGAGGCCCGTGCCCCAGCAGTGGGGACTTAAATGGGCTGATGATAATGATATGATAATATCAGAGCGGTGGGTCGGAGACGATCTATAAGTGGGAGCGGAGGTCACAATAGATCAAATATGGTCACAGTGACCACTCGGCAACGAACCCTCCCCAGAACATCGAATAATAATATATACAGAGCGGTGGGTAAGACCTGGATGATGGTAGCACAGGACCGTTGCAAGTGGCGAACACATGAAGAGGCCTATACCCTGCATTGGGATCATGATACAGGCTAATTATGATGATGACCATCTGTACAGGCTGTATCTGTGAACATTAACACCACCACGTGTTCTCCCAATCATTCGCAACAGCATAAATTGTTCTATGACTTTGGAAATTTGCATATTTAATAAATTTTCTTACAAAGTTGGTCACGTGATTTGGTCATTTTGTATGGGGAAGCGAAAAAAAAGGCGCAATCAATCAAGTCACTCTAACTATTAAGTAGTTTGCTAAGCATAGGGACAGGTGATATTATCGTTGGTTACGGGGCGTCTTTGCGCTTAGACCCCTTTGGCGTTAGCCATTACTTACAGAAAACCAGCGTGAAGTAGCGCTGTGCTGTATTTCGCTGCGTGAGTGAGGGTACCGGAGGCTCAATCCATAAGAGGGGTTTGAAACGTTGGCTGCGCACTTGTGACTCCACTGGTGTCGCGGGTGTCTATAGGGGCGGCATCGCTTACCATCAGATGGTTGTCTGCCACATATCACTTAAAAAAAATTGTATAACATTAGAATAAAGACTAGGGTTTTCGATCCCGCATCCCGTCCTCTATATTATTCTTAGGTAGCCCGTATTCAGTTTCAAATTCAACGGCATTTGCGAGGCGGAATTCTCCATCCCATGGGATACCGTATTCTTCACCCTAATAATTTTATTAGAAATCAATCCATCTGCTCATCTCTAACTTTAGCCAGCCAGTACTTAAAGCCAGTACATTCTAAAACTACTTTATTTTCGCATTGCGTCGCTTCGATTCGCTCGCCGCATTGGTTGCTCACCTAGGACAACGGTACATAAAACCCCGTGTTTACTCGCGACCGTTGTTTGAGGCCGTCTTTGTCCGTAATATATTATTGCGATGCCAGCGCTAAATTAAGCCTTGGTAAATGGTAAAGGACAGCGCAGCGTTTTGTTTCGCGTATGTGTAAGTGTACAGGGTGTATCGCAAAAAAATTTACCCCTTTTTACTTATCCCTTTAACCACGTCATCTGCCAACCATTCTAAGCAGCATTTGTGCCTTTGAAAGGGTCCACCCGCAAAGGAACGAGCCACTGGGGGAGCCTCGTAGCAAATTGTGAGGGGGTGAGGGACCCCCCGGTAACAACTAGAAAGCTGTGGGCCCACTAATGACGAGTCACTGGTGGATCCTTCCGTAGCAAATGAAGGAGCCGCTGGGGGACTCCCCGTAGTGAATGATGATAATGGGATTGGTCGAGTGGGCCGGGCCCACTCTAGAAAGCTGTGGGCCCACCCACGACGAGTCGCTGGTTGACTCTTCCGTAGCAAATGATGAGCCGCTAGCGAACCCCCGTAGCAAATAATGAGCCGTCGGGGATTCCTTCGTAGCAGATGATGCCGCTGGGATCCCTTCGTAGCAAATAGTGAGGCGCTAAGGAACCCTCGTAGCAAATAATGCGCCGTCGGGGATTCCTTCGTAGCAGATGATGTCGCCGGCATCCTTTCGTAGCAAATGATGAGCCGCTAGTGAACCCCTGAAGCAAATAATGAGCCGTCGAGGATGCCTCCGTAGCAGATGATGCCGCCGGAATCCTTTCGTAGCAAAAGATGAGCCGCTGGAATCCTTTCGTAGCAAAAGATGAGCCGCTGGAATCCCTTCGTAGCAAATGATGAACCGCTGGGATCCCTTTGTAGGAAAGGGTGAGCCGCTAGAGACCCCCGTAGCAAATAATTGAGCCGTCGGGATTCCTCCGTAGCAGATGATGCCGCCGGTATTCTTTCGTAGCAAATCATGAAGCCGCTAGAATAGCTTCGTAGCAAATGATGAGAGCCGATGGAATCCCTTCGTAGCAAATGATGAGCCGCTGGAATCCCTTCGTAGCAAATGATGAGCCGCTAGTGAACCCCTGTAGTAAATTTTGTTTGTTCAGTGTCTGGGTGTAGCAAAAATGATGAGGCCGAATGAAGATCCCTTCGTAAGCCAAATGATGAGCCGCTGGAATCCCTTCGTAGCAAATGATGAGCCGCTAGTGAACCCCTATAGTAAATTTTGTTTGTTCAGTGTCTGGGTGTAATATATGTATTTAAGTATATATTTGTGTTCCTCTGTTGTCTGATATCTGTAACACAAGTGCTTAAGCTACATAGTACGGAATCAGGTCAAAGTATGAGATGTTGTGAGAATTATTATTATTATAAATAATGAGCCGTCAGGGATTCCTTCGAAGCAGATGATGCCGCCGGGATCCCTTCGTAGTAAATGTTGAGCCGCTGGGATCCATTCGTAGCAAATGAAGAGCCGCTAGGGAAAACCCGCAGCAAATAATGAGCCGTAAGGTTTCCTTCGTAGCTGATGATGCCACCGGGATCCCTTCGTAGCAAATGATGAGCCGCTAGGGAACCCCCGTAGCAAATAATAAGCCGTCGGGGATTCCTTCGTAGCAGTTAATGCCGCCGGGATCCCTTCGCAGCAAATGTTGAGCCGCTGGAGGACATGGCCTAAAACCCCTAGCTATGCCAATGACCAACGCAACACAGTAATTTGATTTGTCAAACTCTGTAATGAAATACCTAAGCATTACTTATTCACTCTAGCTTATATAGTTACGTTACAAACTTTTAAATTGAATCCCTATTCAGAAATTTCCATTTAACACAAATTTGCGACATTGGATAAACTTTTAAACCTATTTCAGAAACAAGAGACTCTTAACTTACGATTATTCAAATATAGAGCTATTTGAAATCGACACCAAATGAACCTGTAAACAAATATCGCTGACCTGGTAAAATATAAAATATATTTCACCAGGTCAGCCATATTTGTTAGTACTAAAACCTTGTATTCATAAAACCTTTTACGTGTAAATCAATCTTCTTTCTAATATTATCTTACATTAATTTCATACGTATCTATAGTCGCTCAGTGGACAAGAATGCGCCTTTCATACGAAGTGGTTCAAATCCGAGCATGCACCTCTTGATTTTAGGCACATAGCCTATTTCAACCACTAGGCTGCCATCGGTGGTGAGGGAAAACATCGAGAGGAAACCTAATAGTTTCTCAAAATATGTGAAATATTTATGTCTCAAATATTTATATAGGGTGGCGGCAGTCGCTTCATTGTAATTAAAAGACTTTCCGAATTATGAATCATGGTGTAAACGAATCCAGGACTCCGAAGCGAAAGTTTTGGGTGCAACACGCTAAGATGAGGATTAATATCATATTATAATTTATTTTTATAGTTCATTAACCATAAATTATCTGATTCTGATTCGTATCTCTCTAAAAGAGAGAATATTTATATATAGCGTGAAATGGCATCTCAGCAGGCCATTAGGGTGAGGATGGCAGACACAATTGGTACTTTGTTAGTTCTTTTATGCCTGTCAGCCTCATATTTGGATTTCACGGCCGTTTACCATCAGGCGGAGTGAGGTCATCCTGATTGGCCTTTCTATAAAAAAAATAGAAGAAAACCATTTACGGCCTTAGATCGCGCGACTCCCTCAGAGATTTGTTTAAAGAAATCGACATTCTTACCGTGGCTTCTCAATACATTCTTGATTGCCTTATGTACGTACATAAGAATCTCCATCTGTTCTCGAAGAAGTCTGACTGTCACAGCCTGAACACCAGAAATAAGCATAGACTTGCCGTTCCAAATATCAGGCTCCATAAGGTCGGCAGTTCGTTTATAGGATTAAGCATAAAAATGTTTAATAAGTTACCTCAGATTATTATTGACTTGCCAACACAAAAGTTTAAATTGTATATTAACTTTTTAATGAAAAAAGACTATTTTTTACGATTTTTTGAATGACAATAATTTAGGGACATACCTATTAGTAACACAAAAATTGTACTTTATTTTTTAAGTTAATGGTGACATTTTGTAAAACAACTTTTTATTTAAAAATACTATCTGCTAAGTTTCGTCCTGGTGTCTTCTTGGCCGAAAACTACATTCCGAACCAGTGGTAAATATGTTGAGATTCATAAGTGTCCTAAAAAGTATGGACCTGAATTGAATAAACTATTTTCATTTTTCATTCTCACTAAAAGAGAGAATATTTCGATATCGAAACAGCATCGCTAAAGTAAATCAGAATAGCTACAAAAAATGTTTCAACAAACACAAAAAAAGTTTATCTCCAATACACTTGAATCCACGGCATCGAAATATTTATGAGTTCTCATGAAGCTCCACGTGATCTTATGAAAATTTGATTCATGATCACGTATTCATTTATTTATATTTGCATGTAATTTAAAGACGATGATGTGGACTGAATCTGTTATGAGGCATGAATTTCAAATATTTTAACCACTCTTCTTCGTAGGTATGTTAATGAGAGATTTTAATGTATCAAACAGAAATACGGAAAACGATGTTATGTGATGTTTGCAGATGATGTGTGACATGATGTAACGATGAATGAATGAGAATTATTGAGACATTTCAATAAATGTCTGTGTCAATACACAACAAATACAAATACATACTTAAGGTGACGGATAGGGCACACTAGCGACGCCATTCGATTTTAATTTTTAGCTACTAAACCTATTAATTAATTTAAACAGTTTCGGGGTTACACTCTCTCGGCAAACACTTAAACTATGTATTAAATAACCATGCACAAATGTTGGGTCCGTTTTTGTACGCGAAAAATTGATTTACTGAGAATTATTTTTTCGCGTACGCGTTGAACCCAACATTTGTGCATGGTTATTTAATAAATAGCATAAGTGTTTGTAAGAGGTTGAAACCCCGAGATTGTTTAAAATAGATCCGGTTTAGTAGCTAAAAATTAAAATCGATTGGCGTCGCTAGTGTGCCCTACCCGTCGCCAATCGATTTTAATTTTTAGCAACTTAACAGGATCTATTTTAAACGATTTCGGGGCTTCAATCTCTCGGTAAACACTAATACTATTTATAAAATAACCATGCACAAATGTTGCGTCTGTTTTTGTACGCGGAAAATTGATTCACGCCAAAAGCGGCCACTTTTGGCGGTAATCCAAAATTCGAGTGCAAAAGCAGACCAAACAGTTAACTATAAGTATTAAATAAATAGTTATAAGTATTTGCAGAGAGATTGTAACCCCGGATTTTTTTTAAATTAGATCCGGTTTAGTAGCTAAGTATTAAAATCGATTGGCGTCGCCAGTGTGCCCTACCCGTCACGTTAAGTTAGCAAGAAAACAGATAAGTCAACGTATTAATGTAAGAATAGTAACTTTTGTGCACGGAGAAACATTGGGCACGGGTAGGGCACACTAGTGACGCCAATCGATTTTAATTTTTAGCAACTAAACCGGATCTATTTTAAACAATTTCGGGGGGCGTTGGACCCAACATTTGTACATGGTTATTTAATAAATAGTATAAGTCTTTGCCGAGAGATTGTAACCCCGAAATTGTTTAAAATAAATCCGGTTTAGTTGCTAAAAATTAAAATAGAATGGCGTCGCTAGTGTGCCCTACCCGTCACCTTAAGGTACTCAGGAGTACAACATCAAACATTGTAAGCTACATTAACTGCTTCATGTCAAGCTGACTCCATGTAGGCGTCTTCTCAACTAAACGTCAGAGTGAAATTGAAATTGAAATTCGCTTAAAATAGGTACATACGTGGTCTTAAGTTATATTATGTAATTAGCTCATACTTTTCCGCTTAAATACATTAGCATGCAAAACGTTTTTCGGGTAACTCATTAACACTGTAAAAGCAGCAATCAATCAACTACTCTCTTACATTTTTAATCATCACCTCAATAGAGCCTACTTTAAGTTTATATTTTGGTATTTTATTATAGATTTTAACACACATAAAATAGCAGCTTTTTGGACACAGTAGTTTTTGGGCAGTAATCGCTTGCGAGTCTGTCAGGATCTCTGATAGGATAGATTCTTGGATAAATGTCACTGGCTCTCTTAAATAATTTAGGGTTTTTTACTACAAATTTGAAAATTTTAAGAATGTATACTGTTTATGAGGAGAGTTCAATTTCATAATTTAAAATTGTAAAGATTTAGTTCTAAGTAAAAAATAGTTCCCAAGAGGCTCAATAGATGGCGTTGTGCATTATTACAACGCGCATGTAATATTTTTTTTCGATTCTATAAGACAAAACCTTAGTTCAATAAAAAGTACATTCATCATTTATTGCCAGCAGTTCCGTAGTTTTTCTAAATACCCATTCAATATGATCAAGCACAGGAAGTGCCAAATCAATTCCCGTACGGTCTCGTACAATACACAAGTCATCGTGAGAACCCTGACACAAGTCCAGGAAGAAAGAATTTGTAACATACAAAAAGAAAACTGCGCATTATTTGGAAGTTACCTCACACAAAACTACAACGAGCGCCATCTATTCATCATTCTACCCCAACCATCTTCTGTAAATGGGTTTGTTGAAGTTGGCGCAATAATTAAATTAACTTTATGGGTTGTTTTTGGGATTAACAAACATATTTATTACGAAATTATACGTGGGTTAAATTACGGCGTCCATTTTTGGGCTTACATCTTTTTCCGTACTAATGGGAATTTCAGAACATATTTTCATGGTTTTGCGCCTAATCGAGGAAAAAACGGGCAAAGTAAATATTGTTTTACCCGACTAATGTTGAAGCCAAAAAGGATTCTATGTAATTTTAAAAGTTTATGAAATAAGTTGTGATCTAGGGGTCCCGGGTTCGATACCCGGGTCGAGTATTTATGTAAAGTGTCATTTTGAATTTTTAGAACTTAGCTCGAGTTTGTGTTTACCAAGCACCAGCAATAGGCAGGCGTGGTGATTAAACATAATTTTAGCATAGTTAGTGATGACTTGATTTTTATGGTGGAGAACTTTGCCCTGCAGTGGGACAGTATACTTTATGTACCTGGGTGATTATCCGAAATTTGACCTTTCGGTTTCTTTGCGTCTCAATTCCATAGGCTCAAAAATATTGTTCAAATTAGAATTTTAAATTGAAATAAGAACACGTAAAGATCTACTCTTCTTTCAATATAAAATTATTCTGTTTTTAATATAAACTTATTCTAACATTCCATTGGCTAAAAAATATTGTTCAAATTAGAAAATTTGAACAATATTTTTGAGCCCAAGTTTATTTTTGAGCAATTTTATCGCGGAGCAAATTTCAAAAATAATTTGTAACACTTAAAAAACGAGCACAATAAAGGCACGGAACCAGTGTCCGTGGAATTTCATTAGAATTTAAACAAAAAAAGAAAGAAAAAGAGATGCGCCGTATTTTTAGAATTCATTAATGTGTTTTATTGAATAAAAAAATAAATAAAAGATAGATAAAAATGCAGGAGTGGCGTAGTCCTGAGGCTCTATGTAAGTGATGTCTTTGCTATACAATAAAAAAATTTGACTCTATCTGTCATTATTCACTACTGTCATTGTCGGCCATTTTCTTTTTTCTTAAGTCAACGTGAGCAAAGGCGTCATTAATTTGTCTGACTTCACACGGGGATTTTTGCGTTTTATTTGATTTCCTTAAATATCTTTCAAAAAATTCTAAAACAATTTTTCTTACAATCCTATAAGGCTGATCTAGATTAGAGGTAGGTAGGTAGGTATGTATTATAAGTATCTATTTACAAAAGAAAGATATTATACAGCGTGTGTATTTTATACGGGCGAATAAATAATCCAGCTATAATATCTGATCCTACGAATCGTATAAGATAATCATTTCATTAAATTTTGTGGTTAATTAGGTGTAATGATTTTTCTAAAGTGCAACCCAGCAGCAATGTATGCCGTCCAACTTTGTTTGACATGACAAGTGACATGAGTGTCATGACACTCGTATGACGTTTAGATACTTATGTCTACGTTAATTGATGTTATTAACGTTAACTACCAGTGGATGCAATACATTGCGTGCTCAATTATTTTGTATGAAAAAAAAAGTACCTTAATTTCCTAAAGAAATGTATGTAAACAGGTTCCCTAGGTCCGATAGTAATCGCCATTAAAATATTCGCCCGTATCAAATAAACACGCTGTACATATGTATATTATTTGACGACCCGTTTGGAACAGTGGTAGTGAACGCTGCCTTTGGCCCAAGGGTTGCGGGTTCGATCCCCGCACAGTACAAACATTTGTGTGCATGAACATGTCTGTTTGTATTGGTCTGGGTGTTTCTATGTATTATACGTATGTCTTTACAAAAGAAAAGTATTATATGTATATATTTGTAATTCCGCTGTTGGTTCTGATGTCCGTAACACAGGTGCTTGGGCTACCTATCTCGGAGTCAGATCAATGTATGTGATGTTGTGAAATATTTATTTATTTATTTATATATTTGTAATCCCACTGTTGATTCTGATATCCGTAACATAGGTGCTTGAGCTTCCTATCTCGGAGTCAGTCAGATCAATGTATGTGATGTTGTGAAATATTTATTTTATTTGTTTATTTAATTGATGATGAAATTTGGAGGTTGCGGAGAAATTCAGGAGAACCACAGAACAGAAGGAGTAGTTTTTTTATGCAAGACGTGACAAACAAGCACGCGGGTCGCCTGATGGTGAGACACCAACGCCGTAACATCTGCGAAATCAGACAGCTCGGTATTGCGTTTCCGGCCTTTTAAAAAAGACCCTGTTCTCCTGATGGTCCCTAAGGTACCTTTTCGGGTGAACTATTTTATATTCAAGAGTGTGAGTTCAATGACTGCTATATTCGACTCAAGTTTTCCAATTTATCATCGTTTTTACATACGCGTTCCGCGATCATGGGTAGAGGAATTCGCCTACGAAATAACATAGAAGAAGTTCGTACGATCGTATTTATTTCGTTTGGATGGGCACGGGTTTTGGTTTGAGGGGCCGATGTCCCCCTATAAATAAAGTGTTTCCCAAAGTGGGCGATAACGGTTCCTCATGGGCAATGCATGTCTAAATAAGAACGATAACGAGGGCACTGCATGAGAGTAGAGAGTATCAGCCTATAAACTGTCCCACCATCAGGGCAAAGGCCTCCATCATAGAAATCAAGTCATCGCTACTATGATGGATTAGGCTTAATCACCACGCTTGCCAAATGCGGATTGGTGATCTCAAACCCGAGCTATGTTCGAAAAATTCGAAACATACTTTTCGTTCGACCCGGGAATCGAACCCAGGACCCTGAGATCACGGCCCGGTACTTAAACCACTCGACCAACAGGGCGTTCATTGGGCACTGCATGCTTAAACGATAATGACCGTGGGAGAGTCACGCTTTGGCATGAATGGGCCGGCTCGACCGGAGCGATGCCATGGCCTCACAGAAAACCGTCGTGATGCAGCACTGTGCTGTATTTCGCTGTGAGTGAGGGTGCCGGACGCCCAATCCAGGGGAAAGGGGGGTTTAAAGGTGTTGGCCGGCAGCGCACGGTATCACGGGTGTCCATGGGCGGCGGCAATTGCTTACCATCAAGTGATCCGTCTGCTCGTCTGCCACCTTTAACATAAAAAAGCAAGTATTAAGTAGCAAGCCCATGAAGTCATCGCTTTGGAGCCCGGTGTACGCTTAGACCATGATCCAAGATTCGGGAAATATGAAGCAACTGCCGTCTGATCTTAGCCACCCTTAGCCTGATCATCCAGATCAACTGGATCATGGTTACACGTTTTAAAAACTTATCAGAGGCCTTACCATGAGTTTGAAATACTATCCTCGCTATCCAAAACCATTGCTCTGTCTCTTTCACATGTACCACAATGAAAGGGACGATAGTTTTCGATAGCGAGAACAGTTTTTCAAACTCATGTTAAGGGTACAGAAACGTGCAGGTTTCGTCACGATATTTCTCCTCACGGACGTAATTAAAAATATTAATATTATAGAACCTACGACATCCTGTCTTCCACACTTGAGGCTGTGGCACTGCTCAGGTCCCCCCCGGGTTTGCCCCGTCGAGATCGAACCGGGGACCCCAAGCGCAACCATCGTAAATATCACTGCGACACCGAGGCAATCAAACCTCTGAACTCTTTCCAAATACTTGTATGATATCCTCCAACCGATTAAGGCTACGGCGGCCAATCTCAACGATCACCCACATACGCAGGATATATTATAGTGCTCAAGTGTGTACCCCATATTCCGATGGGACACTAATGTGACACAACCGAAGAGGGATCGGGCGCAGGACCAACAGCTTAACGTGCTTTCCGAGGCACGGGGGTACAAGACCGCCAACCACCAACCAGACTCCACTACGAATTTCTTACCGAAAAATTAGGTACAAATTTTTGATCCGACCCGGGGATCGAACCCAGGACCTCTTGCGCAGCCGTCGTTTTAAAGTGCGACCCACTAACCACTGCGCCACGAGGCAGTTAGGTACTTCATCAACATCATCAGCCCATTTAAGTCCCCACTGCTGGGCCACGGGCCTCCCTCAATCACATGAGGGGTAATTGCCATACTCACCATACGCTTGGCAAACGGGTTGGCGAGGGTTTTGATATAAATGCAGAGTTTTCCTTCTCTGGGTGCTGATGATCATGCCAGCAGCTTTACCTTAGTCGCCTTTTACGACACCTCTGTAAGAGTGAGGGTGGCCTATTCTACTCTGCCGGGAACCACATGGCAAAGGTTAGGTAATTGTATAACGTTATAATAAAGACTAAGGTTTTCAATCCCGCATCCCGTCCTCTATATTATCCTTAGGTAGCCCGTATTAAATTTCAAATTCAACGGTATTTGCGACGGCGGAATTCTCCATCCCATGGGATCCCGTATACTTCACCCTGATAATTTAATTAGAACCATCAAATATTTTAAAGGATCCATTTCATGTGACACTTGACAACACATTTTGACTGCGGTAGGTACAGTCAACTCCCAAAATATGTATACACTTTAGGACCTTGTCACAATACTTACCTATAAGAAAGTAGAGGTTTACTTTCTTATATTATATATTGTGACAACGCCCTAAAGTGTATACATATTTTTGGAGTTGACTGTACCTACATGACACTTGGGTCATCATCAGCAACCCACACTCGTCCACTGCTGGACATAGGTCTCCCCTAATGCACGCCACTGCTCCCGATTTTCGGCCACTCTCATCCAGCCCACACCAGCCAGCCTTCGAATGTCATCATCCCATCTTGTCGCAGGGCGTCCTACACTACGCTTACCGAGTCGCGGTCTCCACTCAAGGACTTTACGGCTCCAACGGCTGTCAGTTCTGCGGCTAATATGACCAGCCCACTGCCACTTCAGTTTGCTTATTCGGTTGGCTATGTCGGTGACTCTGGTTCTCTGTCGGATTACATCATTTCTGATGCGGTCCTTGGAAAGGGCTATGCTCGGAGTATCTCTGAAGGACCGCATCAGAAATGATGTAATCCGACAGAGAACCAGAGTCACCGACATAGCCAACCGAATTCAGCAAACTGACACTTGGGTATTTTATGTTTAATTTTTTTTTTCAATTCTACCGTGGGATAACCACACTTCGGTATGAATCGGCCGGAATTCATAACAATCAATCAAAACTGTCAAGCCACCATTGTCCCTCAGGTCTGCAAAAATATTATTAAACATCAGCAAAACTCAAAAATCAGAGTATAAATTACGACTGACCAGCGTTGATGGCGTAGTAGCATATATGGGCTTGTAACAAAAAAAATATGCTGAACGCAAAGACTCGCGGCAAGCGGAATAGCATTCAATTTAACAGGCTTCGGCATGAATGATAACACGGCCTCACAGAAAACCGAAGCAGCACTGTGCTGTTTCGCTGCGTGAGTGAGAGTACCGGAAGACCAATCTGGGGAAAAGGGGGGTTTAAATTTTGGCAGCGCACTTGTGACTCCACTGGTGTCACGGGTGTCCATGGACGGCGGCAATCGCTTACCATTACGTGATCCGTCTGCTCGTCTGCCATCTATGACTAAAATAAAAGAAAAAAAGTAATTCTTTTGGGAAGTAATATTGACATGCATTATGCCTCTTTTTAGGCCTATCCCGCAAATTCCGTGCCTCCATTTCCGTGCCCATCCCTCAATATGCGGGATTGAATAATGATACAATCTCGGTATTTGGTAACCGTGAAAGAGTCACGCTTCGGCATGAATGTGCCGGCTCGACCGGAGTGATACTTTGACCTCACAGAAAACTGGCGTAAAGCTGTTTCTGCCTGCCTTGCGATGTGTTTCGCCGAGTGAGTGAGGGCACCGAAGGCCCAATCCGACGGGAAGGGGAATCTGGATTTTAGCAGCGTAGATGTGGCTCCACTGGCCTTTCCATGGAGCAATAGTTTTTTTTTTTATGGCTCTACTCGAAGATAATTTGCCAATGTCAAGTAACTTATTGAGAATAAGTAGGTGGTCATCAGTCGAAGTCAGTCAAAAGTCACAGTCCCTCGATAAGGCGCCGGTGTTTTTACGCTTTATCGACCTACGGATTCAGCGGATCTCTAAAAGCAATCACGAGTTTTTTTTTTATGGCTTGCTGTTGCTCTTACGAGACAACTCTGCCAATGTCAAGTGATTAAAGAGACTCGTTCTTTAGAAAATTGGTTGAGTACTGAACTGGTCTTCTTCAATTAATTGATTTTGGGTTATTATTAAACACCAACTCAAACAAACAAAACGTACACTGACATATACATTTAGACGAGTTTTAAAACTCTATTAGGTTCAAGCAAGTTGTCACGAGACAACTCACTCGACACACAATGGCAGTGTTAAAAACAATACAATGCAACGATTTTTATTATCAGGGTCACTTTTCGGCACTTCACAGCACAAATAAACACCAAATGTGTACACTAACTGCCACACTCAGAGATTAACTTAGTTGGCTACTTAAGAAAAATATTGACACTTATTTTGATACGCATAAAGACTGCCGATACTAAAGTTAATGAACATTAGCGTCTCTGAGTGAGGCCGTAAAAACCAGGGGACTCAGGTGTATCTACCTCCTAGAGCGGCCCTGCTGGTAATCAGTTCTGTCCTGATTCCAGCTTCGGCTAGTATAAGGCAGAAACGGTTACCGTTGGGCACGGTTTTCCCCGGGCAACGGCGGGTAGTAATTCATTCGTGGATTGCTACCCGACGGCCAAAGGATGCACAGAATTTCCGGCGGACCAGCCCCGACGCAGTGGATCGCGCGCAGCGCACACCACTCGGGCGCTTTCATTGTCCGCTGAGGGCCTAGAGGACCGGCCTCTCTTTACGGACCGGAGCACAATAGGGCCGGGCACGGAGGCTGCCTTCTTTATTCAGCCCCCCCCTTCTGCCGTGGGTTGGCGTTGGGGTGTGGTGGCACCCACTGTCGGGCGCTTTGGCGTGCGGTGGGCCGGTATTCCTTGTGTGATGGTGTCGTATTGGGGCCATTTTGTTCTCGTTGGAGTGTTGGAGAGTTCCACGGTGGTGGAATTCCTCCCAACAGTCGGTTGCGCCCCGATTCTCGGGAGCACTCTCCCCGCCTCTATGGTGGGGGCTTTGTTGGTGGGTCTGTGTTGAGTCCCGCAGCCAGTGGGATGCAGCTACGACTTGTCACCCCCGCTTTTCCCGTCCCCTCGATTGTCTCCGCAACCCAGCGGGGATGCTCGAACGGGAGGGTTTTCGGGTATAGCTGAAAGTCTGTGGGTGCTCTCTCCTCTCTCTGCCCTGCAGCCAGCAGGGTATGGGTTGGGGGAGGGGTCTGCAGTCGTCCCTTCCGGAGCGTCTGCGTTGCAATCCAGCAACGTGGACGATTCCGAAGAGGGTGGAATGGAGGGCCATGGGAGTAGCCCTAGGCCTCGTTTTTCGGCGAGGCCCGTTTTTCAAGAGGCCGTGCTGGCGAGCCTCTCGTCCTTCGAGGGTGGGCAGCGGACTTGGTTTCTACCCGTCACCGTAGCTCACCCCACACGGACGTAGTAGGAAATGCCCCGGTGGTTTTTAGTGGGTAGGCCCCTGGGAGCACCCCAAGTGAGAGCCCCACACTACCCGGCCGTCTCCCAGCGGTCGGGTGTGCTTAAGGTGGCATTTTCCACCGGGAAAAAAAAAAAAAAAAAGGCCGTAATAACCACTAGACACAAATTTAAAACCTTTGAATTGCATCAGCTCCCGCGGCTTGTTTTAGCCCTACCCGCCGAATTCAAATCGGAAATAGTTATACCATAAGATGATCTGTCTGCTCGTATTCCACCTACTTGTCACAGAGAAATCTATTATGACTAATAAAATTGAAGTCACAAAAAAACATTCGAGCGTATGAGGCAGTGCAAATGTTTTTCGAATCAGCGTCTTTCGCGACTACATCATTCGAGTTCATGAGCTTTCGAAACTATGAGGCAGTAGGAAAAAAAATCGCAACAGCGTGCGTCGCGACAGCGGCATTTGAAACTACGAAGGAGACCCGACCGACAAGAGGCCCTCCACCTGCCTCTAACATACCCTCTTTGACTAGAAATATTTATTTTTCATGCAAATTCTATCAAGTAAAACCTGAGGGGAAAACTTACACGCGTTCTAAGGATGTGATACTCTATATAGGTACCAAAAATATTTTACTAATACTATTTCAATTATTCAACAGGGATTAGGCGCCGACATCGGTAATACCTTTTCTCGAGTATACTGTTATAGGTAATATGTTATTTGAAGTGTATGAAGTGTTGAAAATATTATTTTACACTTTTTCGTTCGTGGTTTTTGAAGGCGGTTTTGTTTTTCGTAGATTTTTTTTTATTAGTTTTAGTGTCTCATTAGTTGGCAGCCACATCGCATCGCACATGGCGCTGGGTGTTTATTAGATACATTTCGGAAATATTTCGTCCTTTCGGTTTACCTATAAGGCTTGTCGTTGGCTGTAAAATGTACCTTCAAATATTATTATAGCGTCGAAGCCGTGGCAGACTCCCCACAAGGTAGACCGATGATCTGGTGAAGATCGCGGGAATCCTTTGGATGCGGGCAGGTCAGGAACGATATGTGTGGAGATCATTGGGGGAGGCCTATGCGCAGCAGTGGACCTAGCCAGAAATAATGATGATGATTATTATTATAGCCAATATATAGTATTGAGATTGGACCCTGGACTACTAGTATTATAAGATTTGTGCTCGGACTGAATGCGGCACCTGGTCTACCAGATCTATTAGGTCCTAACCTAATTGGAACGATAGTCGCAATATTGGAATGGCGAAAGAGTGCAATGTCAAAGCTAGACCGTGTATGGACCGACATGAACATCATGAGCAGGACTAAGAAGCATCTTGTTGCCACTCTTGTCTTTTCCATTTTTCTATCCGGCGCAGAGAATTGGACCCTTATGAAAGCTGACCGGCAACGAATCGACTCGTTTGAAATGAGGTGCTGGAGGAGGATGCTCGGAACCCATTGGTCTGAGCATCGGACTAATGAATCCATACGAACCGAGCTCAAGATTCTAGTGAGACTCAGCACCTCATTCTTATTCTATTCAGGAGCTTTGGGTTCTTTGATAATATCGCCAGAAAGAAAGATGACAACCTGGAGAAGCTACTTCTGACGGGAAAGGTGAGCGGAACAAGGCCTAGAGGCAGAAGCCCCATGCGCTGGTTCGATCAAATCAGCTCAACCTTAAACACCACTGTCTGTGATGCGATCTACGCGGCCGAGGATAGAGTGAGCTGGCGGAAGATAGTCCGGGAAAAAAATTACTCATCGAGACCACGACCCTCAGCACTGAGGACAAACGACGCAAGGAGAAGGAAGCGCCGCAATAAGGCGCATTTACATAATTCAAGGTACCTACCCGAATTTTTAGTAAATGTTTATGTAGGTAATAGATACCTACTTTTTTAGTAGATTCTTCCCATCCCTATGCCTTTTGCCGGTCCACTAGATATTGAAGGTCCGCATGTTTTTCCGACTCAATCGAGTGTGAACTCAGAATCCAGGTAGAGCATCGGATAAAAGTATTATTTTTGCCTGTGTAGGTATTTTGTTTGCCATTTTGGAAGCGATGAGCCTTCTTGGAAATGTCTTTTGTGTCGGTAAGTTATTTAGTGTTTGTTGATGGAACAATTCAAAGCTCATATTTTGAAGCCATCTGTTTAATGATAAAAAAACCAGTGGACACAATTGTAACTTTTTAAATTGTATTGTAACACAAAATTTAAATACCTAGGACACATACTTACCGACGACCTTAGGGACGATATAGATGTAGAAAGGGAACGAAGGGCTTTGGCGGTGCGTGGTAACATGCTGGCCAGCAGGTTCGCTCGCTGTACGGACGAAGTTAAAGTGACGCTTTTTAAAGCTTACTGTCAGAATCTGTACACGGGGGGACTGTGGGCTAGCTGTGCCAAGCGGTCGCTAAACAACCTTCGTATTCAATACAACAACATATTCAGGATGATGTTGCGGCTTCCTCGTTTCTGCAGTGCGTCTCAAATGTTTGCGCAGGCAAGAACTGACTGCTTCCAAACTCTGCTCCGCAAGAAAGTGACATCGCTGTTAAACCGGGTGCGAGGGAGCGACAACAGCATCCTGAAGGTAATAGCAGATGATCCGCATGCACCTATATTGAGGCACTTTGTACGAACAATGACCGAGGTCAAAATTAGCACTCCCTCTGGATCACATGTATACGGAGTGCCTCTTAGGTACATGACCAAGTAAACTTTGTTATTATTTATTATGCCCACTAACCCTATGTTTATAAGCGACTTTTTACTAACCCGTGGACTATGTTGTCTGAATAAAAAAAAAAAAATAAAATAATGGAATTAATAAAATAAATATTATGAGGTAAATTGAAGCAGATCAGTCTCCAAAGTGTCAGCCATCATTTCACTCAACCATATTAGAGGGAATGTAATGACCCGCCACATAGCGCCACCACATCAGAGACATTTGATTGAGCATGACTACTTAGGTTCCCCTCATAGGTCACAGAGTAGTAGTTACTAATGGCCTCACATTTATAATGCGGACAAATAAGGTATGGTAAAACTCTTTGTCGAGGTCTGTTTTTTCTGATCACTATAATCTGGATATGTAGAACAGCTATTTTCTTGGCAAACTCGAAACATCCTACACTTCATCGTCGCTTTCCATCAGGTGAGATTGTTGTCAAGTGTTAGCTTATAGTCAACACCTCGACTACCTCGGACGGACTACCCTGGTGGCGCAGTGGTTAGTGGGTCGCACTTTAAAGCGACGGCTGCGCAAGAGGTCCCGGGTGCGATCCCCGGGTCGGGCCAAAAATTTGTACCTAAGTTTTCGGTAAGAAATTCTTAGTGTCAGCACGGAGTCTGGAAGTCGGCTGTCATTTAACTTACCCCCGTGCCTCGAAAAGCACGTTAAGCCGTTGGTCCCTCCCTGGTCGTGTCAGGCAGATTTCCCATTAGAATATGAGTGTAAGGAAATAGCGTTTGCGCACACACTTAAACATTATATATCCTACGTACGTGGCCGATCGTTGAGATGAGAGCCGCCTCAGCTGTAATCGGTTGGAGAATATTTATTATAAGTAGTCAACAAAAAAATATTAGTAGAACATTACGCTGAAAATTTAGTGGGTAATAAAATCCTGCATAATGTATGAATACAATGTACGAGTAAAAGCTCACAGAGGTGTTAACAGCATTAAAATTCACTTCTGAAATTACGGGGCCATATCTCAAAAAACCGGCCAAGTGCGAGTCAGACTCGCCCATGAAGGGATCCGTAGCAGCAAGTTAGATATATAGAAGGTAAATTGCGGTTTACGGTTTATAACTTATTAAAAAAACTACACACTATATCTAAATCAAACCAAGTTTCGTTGATAGTTTTCATGATTATGTAGGCATCATATATTTTTTTTAGTTTTAGAATTCATTTATCATAGAAGTTAGAGGGGGGGGGACGACACAATTTACCACTTACTTTGGGAGCGTCTCTTGCCAAAATATTGTGTTAAGAAAAAAAATATGTTAAAAACCTCAACATCATTTTTAAAGACCTATCTATAGATACCCCATACGTATAGGTTTGATGAAAAAACAAATTTTGAGTTTCAGTTTCAATTTCACCTCCAATGTATTATTTTTCCAATTTTTGTGTAAAAATCGTAATGCGGTTAACAAAATACATCTATTTACCAAGTTTCAATAGTATAGTTCTTATAGTTTCGGAGAAAAGTGGCTGTGTCATACGGACGGACAGACGGACAAACATGACGAATCTTTATGGGTTCCGTTTTTTGCCATTTGGCTACGGAACCCTAAAAACCTCGCTTTCCAGGAATAACATTATAGCCGCAGCATACCAACTTGCTGACATCACATTACATCGCACTAATTGAAATCAAAATACATTTGGAAATCACCGGGCCGAGAGATAACCGATGACGAACACTCGCCAGAGGGCGCCACCCGTATATTACTGCGCGCCATAAACTCGCCACTAAATGTACCGCATGAATTGCTCGATACAATTATTGCTGCACAAGCTTACGAGCGTGGATTCACTTGGGATAAACACATTATTCCTATTACTCAAGCTTAGTTCACAAGTTTCGCTCAGCGGGCCATAAGAGCTATACTTATCGCATCCGAAATGGGTCGATTCAGCAAACAGCCAACGTCATTGACATTGCTCACCGGATTAGCAAACTGAAGTACATACATTTAACTATAATGTTGCAATTATTTGAAGAGGCCACTTACGATAAACTGATGATGATGTTGATTTAAACCACTGATATCTCTATATCCCTCTGACTGAAGCCCTCTGGCTGAAGTGACAGCAGACGTAATAGCTCGGGGTAGAATCAAAGCTCAGACCATTTTTTTCCAGGGAAAACCATCATGACCGTCACCTTGCTACGCGTAGGGATCGAGGTGGAGTATGGGACTCTAACCCTAACCGAAACCCCTGGGGTGTCCATCTCTGTGCATTAGCGGTCGGAAACCCCACAGCCGGGACTCGACCGCACCGCTGATCGCTGCTCGCCGCTTAACCCCCACCTGGCGCAATGCAGCCCGTCATTGCTGTACAACCTACCAGGACACCCGGTAACGTCCCCAGCGGAGTCGTATGCTAAGCTAGCCACTCCCCAGAAGTGGGTACACTCACGTACTCCGAAGGCAAGTTTAGTCGCCTCTTACGACAGGCCGGGAACAGCTTGGCAGTATTCTTAAACGCACCTAGCCACAGGGCACAGCAAAGGACAGACCGCCTTCAAGGATCCAAGTCTACCATAGAAATACGAATCACCATAAAAATAAACCACCATAATACCATAGAATTACGTATTCGAGAAGACCCCTAGACACACTCAGAGTCCAATACAATAATATCTTCAGGATGATGTTGGGGCTGCCTCGCTTTTGTAGCGCGTCGGGGATGTTCGCGGAATACCAGATTGATGGCGTTATGGCCATTATCCGAAAAAAGACCGCGTCACTGGTCCGCAGGGTGAGGGACAGCCGCAACACCATCCTGATGACTCTAGCGGATAGATACACCTCACCGCTATGGAAGTGCCTGGTGCGAAGAGTGACCACTGAAACCAGTTTCTTTGGTAACTCCTAGCAACCTCTCTCTTTTTTAATTTTATTTTATTTTGTCGATATGTACCTTCTAATATAATTTTAAGTCTTTTTGTTACTAACAATCTATGGATCAAAAACTATGGTCTGAAATAAACAATTTTTATTTTTATAGAAGCGACAATCTTTAAAGAAAACGAGGTGATACAGATACTAAACGGAAATTTAAAAAGTCCTGCGAAATTGGTTCAAAATATAAAGAAACATGACGGGGTGTGGAGGTCCCCCAGCGGCTCGTCGTATCACCCTATGATTGCGGGCAGTCCCGGTGTTCTCACAAAAATCAAATCTGTCATCTTAGCATGTAATTCCCGGTATCCCCCACTACGAAACCATAACACCCCAGCGACTGGTCAGACCATCTGTGGTTAGACCAGATAGCGAAACAGCTCGAGATCCCGATAAGCGCTGCCCTGCACCGAACGGCGGAGCGCAGCCGATGGCGACAGCTGGCCGACCAAATCGGAAGGAGTCTCGATCCTCAGCAGTGAGGGAATCGACCAAAGGGAGACAAAACTATATTGTCTCTACCTTAGCAATACAAGTAGTGCTCACAGCCGAAACATAAAACCGGTCGATAACAGCGGCAGGATTACGCCAACCAATTAGCGCTGTATCTGAGCTCCTTTGACTATCCCCAGCACCATCTAAGGATTACGCGAGTTGTTTCAAGATTAGCAAATAGATAAGCCTATCGCTACGAGCAAGATTGGAGGGCTGGCGAAACAGGGCTGTACTGAGGTTGATAGGGATGTCCAAGTTATATCTTCTATACCAATTATAATGAGGTTAATCCAAGAGACAGTAAGAGAGCGGAGTTATACCACGGCCTCACAGACAATCGGCGTAAAGCAGCACTGTGCCGTGTTTCGCTGCGTGAATGAGGGTACCGGACGCCCAATCCGGGTGGGGAAAGGGGTGTTAAAGGTTGGCAGCGCACTAGTGACTCCACTGGTGTCGCGGGTGTCTATGGGCGGCGGCAATCGCTTCCCATCAGGCGATCCGTCTGCTCATCTGTCACCTATCACATAAAATAAGAGCCAGCGGCATCGCTTATAGATAATCCGAAAACACTGCCAGAAAATGGGACACTAAAAAGCTTGAAAACAAAATTTTCTACCAAAAAAAACCGCCTTCAAAAACCACGAACTAAAAAGTGTAAAAAAATATTTTTTTAACACTTCATACACCTCAAATAACATTTTATAACAGTACACTCGAGAAAAGGTTTTACCGAAGTCGGCGCCCAATCTCTGTTGAATAATTGAATGTTGTATTAAATATTACGACATAGTATTGGGCGCCGACTTCGGTAAAACCTTTTCTCGAGTGTACTGTTATAAAATGTTATTTGAGGTGTTTAAAGTGTTAAAGTAAGTAAGTAATTGTTTATTAGAAATATTATTTTACACTTTTTAGTTCGTGGTTTTTGAAAGCGGTTCTTTTTTGTCAGATTTTTTTTTATTTCTTTCTATTGACCATTTTGAACAATTTCATCATCATCATCATCATCAGCCCATTTAAGTACCCACTGCTGGGAGCACGGGCCTCCCTCAGTCACGTGAGGGGTAATTGCCATACTCACCACGCTTGGCAGACGGGTTGGCGAGGGTTTTGATATAAATGCAGAGTTTTCCTTCTCTGGGTGCTGATGATCATGCCAGCAGCTTTACCTTAGTCGCCTTTTACGACACCTCGGTAAGAGTGAGGGTGGCCTATTCTACTCTGCCGGGGACCAACAATTTAACTGACATTAATAATGAAAGAAATACTCTACTTTATTCACTATAACTATCCGATTCGATGTGAAACATCCAGACCGCAGATTTTTTTCTTTGAATGTCTGCGTGCAATTTCTGGTTCTGTCCAAAGATGTCGCTCTGGAGCCCGAGATTCCCGCTTGCATCCCAGGCGGGAAGCGTAGCGCTTGAGCCCAGAGGGCCTTATTTAAAGCAGACGTTACGACCGAATCGGAGTTTCCCTCTCTTTCCCACGCGCTGTGTGTCTCCTTTGTTTGGATGCGACAGGTATATTCTCGTTCGTTACGGGACGACTTCAAATTAAGCCACCAGTGTACGAGCACGTAGTACGCTAGGACTATGATTCAGGATTTGGAGAGTCTGGTAATTACAATGAAGCGACTGACGTCTGGCCTTCGCAACACTTTAAAGGGCAACCAGACTATCTGAATCATGGTTACGCGTGAATGTCTTAAATTCATCACAGATAATAAAAATCAAATGTTGTGGAAAATGAAACGAAATATTCTCAAAGGGTTCACTGAATATTTTCCACGACTCACTAACGGCCTTTAAACTTAGGTTGACTAACTCTTTAAAATAAGTTTTTGTCATATTAGTTCATTTCTGTTTTCTTATTGTGATTGTCTAGTTTTAGATAAATTGTTTTTTAGATTTTCGCGTTGCATTATAACTATAATGTATCAATACGGGGATTAACACGATATTTATTATGTGAAACAACATTGTGTACTCACATATTTGGCTCGACGTTTCGGCTACGTTACAGCAGTCGTGGTCACGAGCGGACTCCACAAACGTCGAGCCAAATATGTGAGTACACAATGTTGTTTCACATAATAAATATCGTGTTAATCCCCGTATTGATACATTATAGTTTTAGATAAATTGTTTTGTTTCTTTCTCTTTGCTTTACATTATTTCTGTTTACGTGTTATTAAGGTAGGGTAGGGTACTATCGACGCCATTTGATTTAATTTGTTAGCATGTAAACCGGATATCTTTTTAACAATTTTTCGCGTTGGTACGCATTGGACCCAACATTTGTGCATGGTTATTTAATAAATAGTATACCTAAGTGTCTAAGTGTGCCGTGTGGTCCCGGCAGAGTAGAATAGGCTACCCTCACTCTTACCGAGGTGTCGTAAAAGGCGACTAAGGTAAAGCTGCTGGCATGATCATCAGCACCCAGAGAAGGAAAACTCTGCATTTATATCAAAACCCTCGCCAACCCGTCTGCCAAGCGTGGTGAGTATGGCAATTACCCCTCATGTGATTGAGGGAGGCCCGTGCCCCAGCAGTGGGGACTTAAATGGGCTGACGATGATACCTAAGTGTTTGCCGAAAAGTGTTAACCCCGAAATTGTTTAAAATAAATCAGGTTTGATAGCTAAAAACCCGTCACCTTAACAATGGTGTGTACGTACACCTATAATATAAGAAAAAATGTGTTGTATTTGTTTTTGTAATGTGTTATATGTATACTGTTGGTGTGCCTTATCAAATAAATAAACATCAAATGCCGGTGCTACTGAACCGAATACAGCCCTAAGAGTTCTTCTCCAAGAAAGTACCTACATCATTTACACCGCGCGATATTGGCAGGCTGTGACTTTGACTTACTTCGAGATGACTTCCCACGTTTTCAATTATTTTCACTTGACATTGACAAACTACCCTCACAAGTAGAGGGTATAAATTTGTCAATAAAGTTGCAAAAATAAATAATGGCGCCACTGCCATAAAGTAAGATAATTTAGTAAGATATTAACATTACACTAATGGCCCGCCCTCACTTCGTTTTTGGAAGAAGAAGAAGAATTCATTTATTTGCTTTTGAGTAGGGTATACAGAAGATGACAAAGATATATTATATAGACCGCCCATTCAGCCGTAAATAACAGCATGCAAATACAATTATTATAATTTACGACTAAGACTTATAGTATGCGCCTGACATTATTGTTTAATGTTTGTTATTTAGAAACTCTTGGAGAGAATAAAACCCTTGCATTACAAGCCAGGTGCGCAGTGCATTCTTAAATTTATTAAAAGTTGGCATGTCTTTTATATACAGAGGAATATTGTTGTATATATTCACGCACATGCAGAAACAATTTTTTTTCATGCGTGTACTTTTTGGGACAAAGTCAATAACCAGCCTATTACCATTCCGAGTATTCCGGGGGTAAACGTCTTTAGCCAATTTAAAGCAGCTCAGATTCTGCCCAACAAATTTTGCTATTTCAAATATATATAAACATGGCAATGGGATTACATCATCACCATTTCAGCCAATTGACGTCCACTGCTGGACATAATCCTCACCCAATGTTCTCCTCACAGATCGATCCTGAGCCGGTCTGTGAAGATCGCGGGAATCCGTTGGATTCCTTCCTCGACGATCGTCGGGTGACCGACGTTCACCAGATCGTCGGTCACCCTTATGGAGGGCCTGCCACATTATGTACATACATACATTACATAGATCAATATTCATACTATACTCATTTCGCTTTAGCATGATATGGGTGACAGATGTCAAAATCTATAAATTTTTCACGTTAGTCTCTTTCTAACGTGTGACTCGCGTATAACTCTGTCCTGCTGTCACCGATATCATGATAAAGCGAAAAGAGTAAAATCAATACGAGTATATGGCGCAAAAAGTCGCATTTCGGGTTTTCGGTTTACCTCTTTATAAATACTTTCGATTACATAGTCATAAGTAGGTGTCATGAATATTCCCTTTCCGCCGACCTAATGGTATAATTACGGATATAGATTTGAAAAATCCGTGTGGAAGGCACATTGTCATCCACTCAGCTACCAACACGAGGAGTGTTTGTAGGATTAGTTCTTCTCCGTCGATAACGGAACGGAGTCGGCCCATCCCATCCCTTCTTTCTCGAGCCGAATAAATTCTCCAGCAAGATAAAAATGGTGTGCACAGTATTTTTTTATTGGCATACAAAACAAAATAACATAAATCCAGCATTAAAATGAACAAATGACATTATTTATGATCCAAAAACGTATCATATCATGACATATTAAAAGCAGTTAAACTACCTACATAAAAATGTCTACTATTTAGGTAAAAAATAAACCACAGATCTTAAATAATAAATAAAAAAAAATCAAATAACGTGCGGCTAAATACAACGAGAGGTTGTTACCCCGAAATTGTTAAAAATAGATCCAGTTTCGTAGCTAAAAATTAAAATCGATTGGCGTCGCTAGTGAGCCCTACCCGTCATGTCACCTTAAAAAGAGTAACTGGCGAGTTTCTTGCCGGATCTTCTCGTCGGAATCAACTTTCCGATTCCGGTGGTGGAATCACAATATATTTATTCATTCCTTAGTATATTTTTTTGTATCGACATAGGTATATGTTTCATTACTTACATGTATTATAATATATATAGTAATAATTTATATTTTTCATGTAGGTATTTGTAAGAACTTTACCTATATAAGCATATGCAAATAAAGTACACTTGAAAGTACTTTTTTTTCTATAGAATTTCATCATCATCATCATTTCAGCAAAGGACATAGGCCTCCGCCAATAACCTCCGCACAGATCAGTCCCTTGCCGCCCGCATCCAAGGGATTCCTGCGACCTTCACCTGATGGTCGGTATATAAAAATTTAAAAATAAATAGTATATTTTAGTAACTAAACATTAGTGCCCTACTCCATCCCTGTCTTCTTAAAATAACGAAAGGTACCTCTATTCGATAGCAAGATACGGTAATACGTAATTATTTCGAGTTTAGGCAGATAAGCGAAGTATATTAACATAAGTTTAGACGAGGATAAAGTGCCCTAGGGATTTTTAGAGAGTAATAAGTCGAAATAGGGAATTATAACCAGAGGTCGGAATTAGGTGGAGTAATGGACAACATTTCATATTTTTAACATGTTCATATTGTTTTTTTATATGAAAATAGACATAAAATGAACGGACCCATATTTTTTCTTTTTTCAAAATTTGTCCATTTTCATGCATAAAATAATTATTAAAATTCTTTATATTCTAAATAGACGTAAGCGCCAAATGACGTCATCGGACGGCTGAATACAGCGATATTCCTTTGCTTATCATTGTTTTAATAAAAAAAAGGTACTACTGTCAAAGGTAAATAATACTAGTGTCAACATTGTCAACGTCATTCATTCATTCAACGTTGACAAGTTGTCTTTTTTTTGACAGTTGCATGTCATGTGTTTGGCATTTCGTAAATTTAAAACTATAATGTGCTAGGCAAAGAAATATTTTACATTCTGCCGTCCGATGACGTCATCTTACGTTTTTTAGTTTTTAATTTTTTTCTCAGTAAATAAGCAATATAAAAAATTAATAAATATATATTCGCGCAGCAGAAAAGTAAATAAAGAAATGTTATTTTTTGTTTCAGAGCTTAGCAATTTTGAAATGTTGTCCATTGTGGTAGGTACTTCATACAGCGAAATAATAAGGATATACCTTAAATGTCGTAATCCTTACTAATATTATAAATGCGAAAGTAACTCTGTCTGTCTGTCTGTCTGTCTGTCTGTTACTCTTTCACGCCAAAACTACTCAACGGATTTAAATGAAATTTGGTATACAGATAATCTAGACCCTGAGAAAGAACATAGGCTACTTTTTATTGCGAAAAGGGGGTTGTAAGGGGTTGAAAGGGGGGTAAAAAGTTACTTTTCCACGCGGACGAAGTCGCGGGCGGCCGCTAGTTAATTATAAAAAGGAAAAACATTTGTAAAATCGAAAACGTTGTTTTCATGTGAAAATCCTTTTTAGAACAAATCTATGTCATCATCATTTCAGCCAATAAACATACATTGCATGTGCCGCCGCAAGGGATTTCCGCGATCTTCACCAGATCGTCGCCTTAAATGTATCTGCAGTAATTGAGATGATATGGCGCATGCTACCATCGCTTTAACCGTGGCAGAATCACGCTTCGGCATGAATGGGCTGGCTCGACCGGAGTAATACCACGGCCTGACAGAAAACCGGCGTGAAGCACCGTTTCTGCTGTATTTCGCTGCATGAGTGAGGGTACCGGTAGCCCCATACGGGGGAAGGGGGGGTTTGATGGTTGGCGGCGCACTTGTGAGTCCAATAGTGTTGCAATCGATTGCCACTTATCACATCAAAAAATCGCTCCTAAAAGGAGAGTACTTGCAACTCAGTTTTACGAAAGCGTTTTAAATTAGGTACTTACCCTGATAACAAACATCTAGTTTTCACCTCGGTACTTACTTAATGTACAGTGAGTATCAGGTCCAGTTACCCCCTCGCAGTGCAAAAATAACACATATACCTCAGACATAAGGACGGCCCAATGTCACGCCGTGGTATGTACAGAGAGTCACACATCAGAGATTATGGATCCTAACGTGTTTGAAATTAAGGTGAGGGACTGAAGATTTCACAGTGTTGTATACTTTAATGTGTGGCTGTACATCATCAGCAACCCACAGTCGTCCACTGCCGGACATAGTTCTCCCCTAATGCACGCCACTGCTCCCGATTTTCGGCCACTCTCATCCAGCCCACACCAGCCAGAATTCAAATGTCATCATCCCATCTTGTCTTGTTCGTCAAGTCTTCTCGTCACCCATCCCTCAAAGTCTTAAGTCGACCTCGACCAGTGCGTCCTTTTTTTTTTATGATATAGGTGGCAGACGAGCAGACGGATCACCTGATGGTAAGCGATTACCGCCGCCCATGGACGCCTGCAACACCAGTGGTGTCACAAGTGCGCTGCTTACCTTTTAACCCCCCTTCCCCTGGATTGGGCCTCCGGTACCCTCACTCACGCAGAGAAACACAGCGCATGCACTGCTTCACGCCGGTTTTCTGTGAGGACGTGGTATTACTCCGGTCGAGCCGGCCCATTCATGCCGAAGCGTGGCTCTCCCACTGTTATGTTGCGTCCTTCCGGTCATGACTTTCAGTGCCGAGACGTGGACACTCACGGCTGGACTAGTCCACCGGTTCAATGTCGCTCAAAGGGCTATGCTCGGAGTATCTCTGTAGCTGTAGGTACGTAGGTACTTAATAGATACGATTCTATGTATTCATAGAATGTTTATAGTAAATGTTTATAGTTTTGTTTCTTGATAATTCACAATAACACTTTACATTATCTCTTAGTGAGTGACTACACTGGCGGATAGCGAGCGTGCGAACGACGGAGCGAACACGTCGCGGCTGCGCATTACTTTCCATTCGTTTATTTTTTATATTTTTCATATATTCATCATATTTTTCATATGATTCTGCCCGAAGATATTATCTTGCCAATGTCAAGTAAATTATTGAGAATAAGTGGGTAGTCAGCAGTCGAAATCATTCAAAGTCAATAAAACTCCGGTGTTTTACGTTTTATCGACCTACGGATTCTGCCGATACCACCCTAAACACAAAAAGGTCCTATCAAATTGTCCGTGACGACATCTCACTCGAGACGCACTAGATAATTAATAAATCATACAACCTGTGCGGATAAAGAATGGGATCAGAAATGGCGGCGCATCTATTCACTTCTCGCTCGCACACTATTTGCGAAATAGTGTGCGAGCGAGACCCTACGTCTATACTCGCACCCTACGAGTGCGAGTATAGACGCAAATAGTGTGCGAGCGAGAAGTGAATAGATGCGCCGCCATTTCTGATCCCATTCTTTATCCGCACAGGTTGTACACAATCAAATTTAGTTGTTAAAGCCTATACAAGACGTCCATTAAATATCTAAATACAACAACAATGTCTAAAAAGCACAAAATAATGTCTAAAAATAATGAATTACAAATGTCAACAATTAAAATAAAATGTTGCATAAAATTAAATAATAAAATTACAAAGTAAATAAGTATATATTTTTTTAAATCGTCCCTTAACAATATGTTTGAAATAATTAGCTACACGCATTATTTATGTCGTTAGAAAAAAAATTGGACACATTTGATAATAACATGTAAGTACTTATTAATAACACAACTTAAATATTATGTGCAGTAAGCAAATGAATACAGGTGTACAAATAAGTAAGTAGGTATATGTGCCCAAAATGGCGACTAAAGTAGGAGCCGCTAACGCTGATTTATATGTATAATCGGTAACCGGTTTCATGTAAAAATTTATGTGCGGCCTGCCGCAACGGCACACCGCATCGCGGCCTACCGCTAGCGCGTTCTAGGCCTTATTTCAGACCGACTTCACATTATTAAATCTGTGGACTTCGCCTTAACTGTTATATTTTGTTTACTACACTATCAACTTAGTAGGGATGTTGCAACATTTTCTGAACTGGATAATATCCCTATGCATACCTACAGATATAAAAATAAATAAATTATCTAAGTAGGTAAATATTAATAATAAACTGAACAAGTCATTTCGTAGGTAAAAAAAAAATACCTCACTGACTGACGGTAGCTGGAAGAGTTTCCCAGGACACTTAATCATAAATTTAAAAAGTTAATTTCCTAAATTGACTGACCGAGATTCGATCTGAGTTAATGGGAACCGACTGGCTCCCATTAACCCACTGATGGTCGTTTGATTACGTTAATGATAAAGGAACGGGGGATTATTTGTCTTGGTATTGTTACGTTTTAAAGTTTATGATTTTATGTTTCAGTTCAGTTTTGGTGTTCTGGCTACCATTGCCCCAATGGTTTTCATTACCTGCGCAATCCACTGGTTTCTTGTTACCGCCGAACCCTAGGACAATGGGGCCAAACAGCCAAACCTATTTTTTTTAAAATGATGATTTCGTCCAAAGTCGTATTGTGATTGTAATTTTGATGATGAGGACCTTAAGGCTGATTAGTAGTAGTATACAAAATACCAAATAAAATAATATAATACTCAATATAACAAAAGTTATTGGTCGTTTTTCTTAAGTGGTGCCAATTACCCCCACTTCCCCTACCCTTAAGTACTTAAGTAAGTAACAGATCCGAAATTTATTTTACGTGTCTAAGGTACAACATTTTTATTTCGGATATCCGATAGTTTCGCTCCATACTAACGTTCCTCTTATCTACTATTTTGTCCTTGCACTTTTTCTTGCAGTTATCAGTATGTCGGCGTCTTTGGCACAAATAAGATCTACCTAACTACTTAGGTACTCGTTTATTTTTAAATTATAATTATGTTTCGTCTTACAACTTATTTATTTAGTGTTAACTTTAAACAGTTGCGTTGAAACAGTAGACTTATTCGAAGGTTACGACTTTGGAGTTCGAATGTCCTACACTCAAGTGAAAAAGCACGGCTTACTGTTCTTCAAAAGAGAAGATTCTGTGTCCTTCTTATACCCTGAAGGTACGAAAATAACAGGAATTGCTTGTACCGATCTTTCACCTAATAAAAAAGGAAAAGCCAGCATCACGCGTGGGGGAATCAACAGTAGTCACGTCCAAATAGACTTCAAAAGTGAGAGAAGCGCTGGTTTGAAATTCACTGTTGAAATTTACACCAAATCTCACAAAATAAACCTTTCTAGTGTATCTCTTTATCTTATTTAAGAGTTTCCTCCTCCTAGTCCTCCAGCTTAGTATTTAATAAAAGTGAAATTAGACTTATACTTGTTTGGTGTTGGTATAATTTAAATAAATTATTTCCTCAAACTTGAACGCTACTAAAACTAAAATTGTTTACTAAGGAACGCTGCCAGGATTCTCATTCGTCAAAGTTATTAAATCAAAATATACGTGATTGGTCCAAGTATTGCTATCATAAATTCTAAACCAATCACAGAATAGCGCCACAGCTGCCATTTTCTCAGCTGTCATGTGAAACGTCAAAAAATAGAAACAAGTTTTCGTATCGTTTTCTCGCTTTTTTCCAAAATTTCGATTGTAATTTTGTTTGAAGATGTCGGAAAATGGGCACAACGATGCGTAAGAAAACTCAGGTGTCGTTCGTGATACGCGATGAGGAGGAGCGTCGTCATAAAAATGGCGTTAGCTCGCTTCAACTGGATCCTGTGCAAGGGAGATTGTATTCTGCCGGTCGCGATGGAATCATCAGAGTTTGGAACACTGCGACTGGGGTTCAAGACAGGTACATCCAGAGCATGGAACACCATACCGACTGGGTGAACGATATCGTGCTTTGCTGCGGCGGTAAGAACCTTATAAGTGCATCTTCCGACACCACTGTGAAAGTATGGAATGCTCCCAAAGGGTTTTGCATGTCCACCTTGCGGACGCACAAGGATTACGTCCGTACCCTTGCTTATGCGAAAGATAAGGAGCAGGTCGCCAGTGCGGGCCTGGACCGTGCTATATTCCTATGGGATGTCAATACGTTGACAGCTCTTACTGCAAGTAACAACACAGTGACAACTTCTAGCCTTGTCGGCAATAAGGAGTCAATATACAGTCTCGCTATGAACCCTCCAGGCACCATCCTTGTCAGTGGTTCAACAGAGAAAGTCCTACGAGTTTGGGACCCTCGCAACTGCTCTCGACTGATGAAACTTAAAGGCCATGCTGATAATGTCAAAGCTTTAGTTGTAAGCCAAGATGGTTCCCAGTGTGTATCTGGTAGTTCTGATGGAACAATCAAGCTGTGGTCGTTATCACAGCAGCGGTGCGTGTCCACAATCCGAGTTCATTCTGAAGCAGTATGGGCTCTGCTAGCTACAGAAAACTTCACACATATCATATCTGGTGGCAGGGATAGACTAGTCATTATTACAGAGTTACGAAATCCTGACAACTTCATGATTGTCTGCGAAGAGACAGCTCCTATTCTAAAACTATGCTTTACAGCAGATCAACAGGGTGTTTGGGTGTCAACATCTGAATCAGATGTACGTTGTTGGAAACTGCCACCACGCAACTCGTTAAGCTCTGACATGTACACTCAAAATAATTACAATACTAACAATGTCTATCAGACGCAACCATTGTACCATATTCCTGGAGGACCAGCTATAAAACATTACACAGTATTGAATGACAAGCGTCACATATTAACAAAGGACACAGCTAATAATGTAGCATTGTATGACGTTTTAAAAGCTTGTAAAGTTGAAGACTTGGGAGAAGTAGACTATGATGAAGAACTGAAGAAACGTTTCAAAATGGTTTACGTACCTAATTGGTTCAACGTTGATTTGAAGACTGGCATGTTGACAATACACTTAGGACAAGATGAGACTGACTGCTTAAGCGCTTGGGTGAGTGCAAAAGAGGCAGGTTTGACAACTGAGAATGACCAGAAAGTGAATTTCGGTGCGCTCCTACTGCAAGCATTGTTGGAACATTGGAATCATCCAAACAGGGTAAATGAGTCTGGAATGAAGGTCATTGGGAATAACTTCTTTTGTGTTCCGATGCACACCCCACTGATTTTCAGCGAAGTTGGTGGCAGGACACTGTACAGGTTACAGGTGTGTATTTTACTAATAAATTACCTGTTTTTAGTCCATAAATAATCATAATTTTAAACATTATAGCATTACCATTTACTTTTTACAGCAATAGGAAATTCAAATTGTTCTAAAATCATATAATTACTAAGTACTTCATCTATACAGATTTCCATTTGAACCATGGGAAAGCCACAGGCTGATACCATAGCCTCACAGGAAAACCGGCATGAAGCAGCACCTGCGCTGTGTTTTGCCAATTGAGTGAGGCCTGGAGACCCTTTTAGGGAGGAAAGGGGGTTAAATATTTACGTCAGTCGTAATTACGTCATTTGTGATGTGACTCCACTGATGTGGCGGTCGGCGGCAATCGCTTACCATCGGGTGATCCGTTTGCTCATCTACCACCTATCAGATGAAAAAGGACAAAATATTGTACAGTAGCAGTTTTGCAGTAGCGTAGCGTAGTGGGGGCGGCACATGGATTTAGTGGCAAAATTAGTCCTCCACCCCTGGTGGCAGCCACCCACCCTATGCCAATATAATAATAACCAAGGTTATGTACTACACACCAGATAATCTTCCTGAAGAGGACTATTATACTTACTTAGTATGAATGAAGTAACAATTCCTCTTTACTGTAATCCAACTGCTTACAGGTAGGTGATGCTGGTGGAGAGAACGAAGGCAACCTGTTAGTTGAGACGGTGCCATCATGGGTGGTGGAGGTGGCCATTGAGATGTCGGCCCCCAACCTGAATAAGCTGCCTTTCTACCTGCTGCCACACTCCAGCTGCCAAAGCAAACAGGATAGACAAAAGAAGGTACATATAATTTTTTTTCTTTCTTCAATCACTCTTCTCAGTATAACGGTGAAAGTATGTGTGTTGGTAACTTATCAACGCAAACGGCGTTCTTAATCATTAAGCTACCATAAGCCAATCAATAAAACGGGCGGCAATCGCGTACCATCGGGCGATCCGTCTTTGTCTGCCGCCTAGCACAAAAAAAAGCCAACTAATGCGTTTATGTTACGTATAGACCAACTAAAATGGAGATGGACTGGTCACATGCTTCGCTGCAAAAAAGAGAAATGGAGCAAACTAGTGACAGTTTGGTACCCAAGGGACGGTACACGGAGCCGAGGTCGGAAAGCAAGGAGATGGGAAAATGAACTCAAAAAGACACTGGGGCCTCTCTGAATGAGAGTGGCAGCAGATAGAAAGCAATGGAAAGATTTGGAGGCGGCCTTTGCCTTAAGGCATACCGAAATCATAGATATATTGTAATTATTTTAAGTTAAATGTATATTTTTTGTGTGTGTGTGTGTGTATTATTATTATAATGCGTTTATGTATTTGTGGTTTCTTCATTGATTTTGATATCCATATCACAAGTTTCAATGTTGATCCCATAGTGAAAGATGTTCAGTTTCATGGGCTGAGCTACCACCCGAGAGGTTTTGCGCTATTTAAATAACATGTTTTTTTTTTTTTTTATGTTGTATAAGTTTTACTGTATACCAATTTTTGATAAGATGTCTAATTGTTATCTCTGAATAAATCTTTTCTTTTGTTCTTTTATTCTATTTTTATTTATTCCAGGACCGCCTAGTAGCGAATGACTTCATCCAATGCCGCAAAGTGGCGGAACACGTGGTAGAGAAAATCGTTGGCGGCGGCGACGCGAACGGCGCAAGCGCCGGCAGCGGGAAGGGCAGCGCCAACGAGGACAGCGGCAACGACGCGCCCGAGGAGCGGGTGGAGCTGCTGTGCTGCGATCAGGTGAGACATCAGCATTAATAATTTATTTTTTTATGTGATAGGTAGCAGATGAGCAGACGGATCACGGTAGGCCATTGCCGCAGCCCATGGACACCCGAGACTCCAGTGGAGTCCAAGTGCGCTGCCAACCTTTTTACCCCCCTTTCCCCCGGATTGGGCCTCCGGTACCCTCACACACTCAGCGAAACACAGCACAGTGCTGCTTCACGCTGGTTTTCTGTGAGGCCGTGGTATCACTCCGATCGAGCCGGCCCATTCGTGCCGAAGCGTGGCTCTCCCACACGGTCAAAATATAATCCTCCTAATAAATAAAAATATCATCCAACCGATTACGGCTACTGCTCATGGTATGAATTTTTGGTTATAGCAATTTTTTGTGGGTCCGAGTCCCACCCGAAGACTGTCGAATTTTTTTTTTTATTTTAACATGTTATTTTAATGGTTATAACTTTTAACGCTCACCACTACCTGTCATGCTTTACCATCCAAACACCTATATTGTAACCTTACCTTTCCGCCTCAGGTACTGGACCCGAACATGGATCTGCGTACAGTCCGCCACTTCATCTGGAAGTCGAACGTGGAGTTCACCCTGCACTACCGCGTGCTGAAGCAATGAAGGTACCCCCACGTGTACATGTGTACTTCACAGCTGAGGAGGTTATGCGCTTTCCAGTGCCTACTGGAGTAGTTTGGTTAAAGGGTGTTTGACTGGAGGTTTTATAAGAAATTCCTCGGACTCTCATACAGGTTGCATCTGTGAACATTTACGTCACTTTAACCACGTGTTCTACTTACGATTCGGAACATCATTTGTTCTACGACTTTTCGAAATTCGTCGAAAATTTTATTCTATCGACTCTTACGAAATTTCGGGTCACTAATAAATAAATGTCCTTTTTTACTAACCCTATTTTGGGAGAGATTGTAACCCCGAAATTGTTTAAAATAGATCCGGTTTAGTTGCTAAAAATTAAAATCGATTGGCGTCGCTAGTGTGCCCTACCAGTCACTTTAAACGGAATGTGCCATTTTCGGAACAAACGTCACAGAGTGTAAAAGAGACTAACAGTCGTTCCGTTTTGACGTGAGCGCGTCCATAAACGATTTCTTGACGTCATTATCGGCGCCATCTTGGAATAACAGTGAGCGCTGTCAAAAGTGATATTTCAAAAATAGTATTGTTTGTTGTGTTATTACCTCAAATAAACGTTTTCTCTTTTGTAAAACTTTTTAATTACTTAAGAAATAGATATGGCAGACAAAATTAATATAATAATTTAATCTTTGGCGAACTATCCGTTTGAAAAACGTCATAATCGCTGTTAGCGCGCTAACAGATTGTTCCGAATTTAAATATCGCTATCAACGCTGTAAGCACGAAAACTAAATCGGAACGGCTGTTAGCGTTGTGAGTGCTGACAGCGCTCAGAGCGTATCTCGGAACGCGGCCTATGTGATGCAGTTGAAAAGTGACAAATGTCTAAGGTCTCAAATTGTATGGACGCTTGGCGAGAACCTTGCACAGATGTCCAATTATAATTTGGTACTTTGACAGCATCTAATTTAACAATGTTTCTTGTACAACAGTCAAACACCCTCGAAATCCTTTTTAAGTGGACCAGGTTTTTTCTATTCATATTCCAAATGTATTCATTTAAGGTAATTTCTTGACCTTTTTCATAACTTCTATTGCTTTTCATCTCATCCCAAGCATACTTGCCACAAAATCAAATTTGTACGATTTTTTACCTTTTGCTACGATACACTAACGTTTTAACTTAGAACTCATTTACATTGGCCGTTAGTAGTGTTGCCGGTGGTCGATAGACCACTATCGATATTGAGCTTCGATACATAGTGTCGCGATACTAATGATAGCGCAGACATATAGATAATATCTATAGTCAATACTATCGTAGCATTTTTAATATTGACCTTCAATGTTATCGATATTACTTGATGCATAATATGATACTATGGTGCCAAACTGAGCTAGTCGTTAATAATCTCGTGCACACTTGAGCCCTCAGGGATAGAACGAGAAAGAGCGGCGACCCTTTCATAAACTGGCTACCCGTTTGCAAATTCGATCAGTAAGCAAAATTTATACATGCATTTATTTTTTATTAAAAAAAATGCAACTCTTCCATTTTAATCACCTTCGTAGTTTAACTATTCGATTATGAATACTCATAACAGTGATTCTCGACTGTCGATAATTTAGGGTATCGATAGTTGACAAAAATATCAAAACCACTTTCGATGAAAAATAACTATTTTTACTCTTTTATTTTATTGGTTATAAAAAAATACCTTGAATAACCCTTTATTGAAATATATTTATATTTAACATGCAAATCTCTAGATAAAACGCCAGTGTATCGTAGCATAACAATTTTCTCTCCCAGGTGTGGTGCCGCAGTGAATATACAATGTATACTGTTAAAATCTTGCCGGTATGTGTGTTGTGATTGTGGACTATTGAACTTGAATATTATACAATGTGCTTGCTTATAGGATTTGTGATATAATTGTCGAATCATTGGAATAAATAGCCGAAATTGCGAATTCTAATGCGTTAATTATAAAACAAATACTCTTTTTTTTTGTTCATGACAGAGGAGGGCAGACTAAGCTAACGAGTCGCTTATACTAATTGACCGCACTGACGAATTTCGATAACTATACATCATATTGTATCCAAAGTATCTAATATGTAGTATCTACGATCACGTATATTGCGGTTTTATATAGGCATTCGCTTACTATTATACGACTTGCTTACTCGTTTTCCGTCTTTCTGATATCAGATGATTTCAGACAATGTAAGAAATGTTTTATTTATAGGAAAATAGTTAGTCATTTTATCCTAATGGCTATTGCAATACAATTAACGCATTAGGTCCTATTATTTCGACCATCGGAAAATTCGCGCTCATTTTGACGGAATCCGTTTGGTAACATGCTATCTAAAATAACTAGTAAAGTGATAAAGGTTTCATTTAAAGATTATTACTACTTTATTCAGGTAATCTAACTTTAACAGTATTAAGCTGTAATACGAATTGAGAAACGGCTCCGTCAATTTGAATAGCCAACCACCAAATATTTGACGTACCAATTCATTATTTGAAATTATAAAAATTAATGTTTATTACGATACAATAACACATATAATTGATTGTAAATTAATTACACGTTTGTATAGTAGGTAATGTAGTGTAATGCCAGACAAACTATGTAAATGGGGATGCAACCGGTAGTACAAGTAGTGACGATAAAGCAGTGATAACGAAAATGATGTCTATGATTTTCGCTAGTGTTCATTAATAATTTTGAGTGCCCTATATCTAATCACTAGGAATGACTTTAACTTTAAAACTGCCAACAGTCGTCTTTGAAGTAAGGCCCTGCCCTGTTAAGTTATAAACGTAAACAAAGTTGTTATCGTTGAAGGAATTTATCGATAAACTGAACAAACGTTGAAATACTTAAATAACATACTTTTCTTTTAAAAAAACATGTGCAACTGTTTATAACTCTCTAAAATTTGACACATCAGCCCTGACAAATATAAGTGTTTAAAAACTAAAACGTTTATCGATAAATATTTTATTTGTCACCAAATTAAAGAGGAAATATGAGGAAGATTATAGCATTTTCAGTAAGAAATATATTTAGATTGGTTTTCAACACACAATAGTGGCAGTCCTCAGTTGCCGTCCCTATTTATAGTATTATAAGATAAAATGGATTAATTAGAAACTATCATCATTCAGAGATGCCTTCATGTACTTCAGTAGCATTTTTCGTTTTAAATGTAGGTTAGATAATGGTATGTAATTTCTAGCGTTTCGAGTCATTATAATCAGCGCATTTTCAATGTATAGTTGGAGACAAAGTGTTGCACCGATCGATATCAAATCAGTCATGTTATTTATGCAATAGATGGATACCAGTTTTAATTAGCAAAGCATTGCCGAGCAAAAAATAATGTAAGAAACTTCTATGGAAGATTTCTGTCAAAATGTAATACTTATCGATATTTGTGCAACACTGGTGTCAAAGTTGAGTAAAATGTTTGACGTTTATAGAAAAGGTGAATGATGAAAATGTTGTGTTTGCTTAATTTGTTATTTTAAACTTTGTAAATAGATAATGATAGTAGATACTTGGACTTATTCGATATAATGGCGCTACTTATGCAGAGAGTACAAAAAAGAAATATTTTTCACGATAAAATGACATTCTGACAACACTATAAAGTTTATGTAAACGTCGCAAGTTTCAAATGAAAAGTTGATATATTTATAATTCTTACCTAATATTAATAAATACTTTTTACCATTTTGTATCCCAAACACAATGTTCTAATGAAAATGTGGCCTTATTTTTTGCCATGAAATATTTACGAATGTCATGTTATCGTAACTATTTGTAAAAACTTTTGGTAGGTTATCTGATAACCTAAGTAGATAAAAATAGAACTGGTGTTTAAAAGGCTTGCTGAATTTTTCAGAGAGGGAAAAACATGTTTTATTTTTAAAGTCAAAAATGTGTGTAACACGGGAAATCTGACGGCCGTTCGCCACACGATATTTGCTACTCAATTCTTAATTAGGGAGTTCTCTCATATCAATCTTCAAAACTATATTTTAATCCATCTTAAACGACATTTAATTGGCAAAAGAGCATTAGACAGAATTTGTTAGTTGTATGTGTTCATTTATCTCTTTTACAGTTATTGCTATTGTCTTAACTCATATTCGGCAAGCTCTTTAAAGTGTGATGATTGGAATATTGTATATTGTAACCTTTTTGTGTCCGGACTCTACTATAATGGCTTAGCCTATAAAAGTGTAAAGTTTTTATCTAAATAAAAATTTTGGCCTATAACCTGTAGTAATGTGGAACGGTGAGAGCAGACGAATGACTTTAGTCCACGTGCTTTTTTTCCCGACGAAAATCTTCTGGTAAAAAAACGTGTCCTTAACAGGTCCCTCGCTTGCTTTCTCACCACACCGCTGTTCCAATCAAAATAACTCTGTTGTAAATGTAAGAAGTTTTAATAGGTAGTTTAATGAAGTGTTTAGTTTATTCAAGCCGAAAACAATGATTTCATTATAGGAGTTGTTATTATTTATACGACAATGTGCTTATAGCGTGAGAGTATCGAATTATAAATAAATATCGTTATAAACAAAGTTGTAGTTTTGATTATTGGCTCTAATACCTATAAATTTCTTTACTAAAGAAATATCGACCCATGAATATAGTAAGTAATTACAAGGAGAATGGAAGACTCTCGATAATCTAAAACAATCGATTCTAACCTTATAGAAGGTTACAAATACACAGCGTCTCGTCGAGTTACCATTGTTGGACTTTGGACCGTCCTTATGTCTGAGACACAAGTGTTATTTTTGCACCGCGGCTGGGGGAAACTTACCTGCTTCAGAAGCCTGTCTGTCCATGTGTATAAAAGGTAGGGGAAAAAGTCTTTTCGCATTATAGTATGTATGAATTTGTAATAAAATCTTCTCTTTGGCTACAGTATTTGTATCTGGCTGGTTTTGGTATCATTGAAAGTTAAAATTTTAAAGAACATAATTCCAAATTCAAATTCGGAAAATGTGTGATTTTCATTTGTTTTTCGTACTGTCAAGATGTGGTCAAGATGAATGAATCTAATCAAGAAATTCGATATATTTTAAAATTTTAATACAAAAAAGGTAAAAATGCAACGCGAGCCGCGAAAAAAATCGATTCTGAACTCTACTGCGAACAACCTAAGAGATTAAAATAAAAAGTTGAGAGAAAACGGCCGGAAGGGATCAACAGAAGGGGTGTGGTGTTTTATTATATAACGCTAGACCTCACACATCTATAGCCATCCAGCAAAAATTAAGAGAGTTTGGCTGAGAGGTGTTAATGCATCCGCCGTATAGTCCTGACCTTGCACCTTCAGATTTCCACCTGTTTCGGTCTCTTAGAATTCTTTAGGCAGTGTTAGGTTAACATCACAAGAGGACTGCCAAATCCACTTGTCGCGGTATTTTGATGAAAGGTCCCATAATTTTTATAGCACCTGGGATCATGTCCCTACCTACAAGATGACAAAACCACCACCACCAAAAAGGGACCACCTTCTGATTGTTACTTTCTATTGTTGAGTGAATCGGGGGACGGGTGGCATTATATAAAATTAATTTACAAATCTTTTAATATTAGAAGTCATTTACAGGAGTTGTAAATTTTAACTAGATTATAAGATATGGTACGTACGTACCTGTCAGTCACGACTTTTACAAATTAGGGGTTGAATTTACAATCGTTTGAGAACTTTTACTAAAGCCTGACACATTCAAAAGCTCAAAATTCCAATGTGGACCCTCAATGGGAACGCACACAATAAACTAGATATTAAAAATGTTTTTAATTTTCTTAAAAAATGCGAAGAAATGTTTTCCCCAACCTAATATGTCATTAACTAATTACTATTATTTACAACATTTATTATACAATGTCTATAACCAGACTATTATTACGTTACACGTAAGTGTAGCGCTGGCTGATAGTTTGTGCTCTTGTAAATTAGCTCACTATATACTAAAAAATATTTCTGTGCAGTCAAGGACACCGCTAGACTTCTTTGCCGCGGCCTGTACCTTACTCTATGATGATAATATGCTCGTTAGAGTTATATAGTATAATGTTTTTCAGCAATATGAATCGATAATTTATTATCGACAGTTTGGCAGCACTATATGATGCCAAACATGACTAAAAATTTTTTTATGTCATAGGTGGCAGACGAGCAGACGGATCACCTGATGGTAAGCGATTGCCGCCGCCCATGGACACCCGCGACCCCAGTGGAGTCACAAGTGCGCTGCCAACCTTTAAACCCCCCTTCCTCCAGATTGGGCCTCCGGTACCCTCACTCACGCAGCGAAACACAACACAATGCTGCTTCACGCCGGTTTTCTGTGAGGCCGTGGTATCACTCCGGTTGAGCCGGCCCATTCATGCCGAAGCGTGGCTCTCCCACGGTCAAATGTCTGTCGCAATTTCCGAACGTAAATCTAAACGTCATGTTGACATTTTTCTCGTTACCTTAAAAATAACCTAAAAAAATCTTCAAAAACAGAAAACTTCATGTAAAAACAGAAAATAAATACAGAAACCATGACCGGTCGGTTGTTGTTTCGTTCGGTTTATTACAGTTTTATACATAAATCGCCCTCAAAGTCGTGTAATAGATTATGTATTAGTGTTTTCTGCAATGAATTTTCGTCCAAGGCTAAAAATAAGTTTGAGGAGAAAAAACACTGTAATATTGGGACTATAGGGCATGTAGACCATGGGAAGACGACACTGACTGCTGCTATAACAAAAGTGCTGGCCAATGATGGCTTGGCGCACTTTGTTTCATACGATGAAATTGATAAGGCCCCGGAAGAAAAAGCTAGAGGTTTGTAAATACATTCTGTTAGGGTCTTTTTTTTAATGTGATAGGTGGCAGACGAGCAGATAGATCTATCTGGTGATCAAATGATGATAAGCGATTGCCGCCGCCCATGGACACCCGCGACACCAGTGGAGTCAAGTGCGCTGCCAACCTGGGTGTTTTCTATGTATTAACAAAAGAAAAGTATTATATGTATATATTTGTAATCCCACTGTTGATTCTGATATCTGTAACACAGGTGCTTGAGCTACCTATCTCGGAGTCAGATAAGTAGCTTAAGCACCAGTCAGATAGGTAGCTCAAGCATCAGATGAATGTATGTGATGTTGTTAAAAAAAACCCTTTTGAACTCCCCCTTTTCCCCCGGATTGGGCTTCACGTAACGAAACACAGCACAGTGCTGTTTCACACCGGTTTTCTGTGAGGCCGTGGTGTCACTCCGGTCGACCAGGTCTATTCATGCCGAAGGGTGGCTTTCCCATGGTCTTGAATCACAGTCACGGTCAGCTTTTCTTCAATAACTTTGGCAGATATGGAGACTGATATCCAGATGGTAAGCAATTCTCGCCGCCCAATACACCCGTTACACTTACAGTCAATTTCGGTATCTTTGAATTACCTTGAACTTTGAATAAAACTGGTTTAAAGATTTTTTATTTTATTCCTTGGAATTCCTATACAATTTAAAACGGTATCTACGTCGAATGGATCGACCTTTGGATACCGTATTATTGGTATAGGAATTCCAAGGAATAAAATAAAAAATCTTTAAACCAGTTTTATTCAAAGTTACAAGGTAATTCAAAGTTACCCAAATTGACTGTACTACAATAGAGTAACAAACTGCCAATCTTTGAAGTTCCTTTGAAAGAATAAAATTTTTAAATATGTTAAGTATTTACTTAAGAATAAATTGCAAAAGAGAAAATATCAACTATTGATTTGGCAGTCTCATCTGAACTGGTGGTTAAACATACTGGATTTTGTAAATATAACTACAATATTGATGAGACTATCGACAGCTCATTTCGAATCAAGTACTTACCTACAAATTTCGTTGGCTGAGTAACACTTCCAGTAGTGTTGTCCACGCGTCAACTGCGTGCGCGGCTGCGGCCGGCCTGACGTCACCAGCGGAGAGGTGAGCAGGCGCGGGGCAGGCACCTAGTGCATTATTTAAATTTATTTGTTTCTTTGCTCTTGATCTTATCAATACAACCACTTACACCTACAATCTGCTTTTAATTCATTAATTTTCTGAGAACGTCGAGGACATTATCCGGCTCGAAGGACCGCTCACTCTTCCGCTGGTGTCGTCAGGCCGGCCGCAGCCGTGCACTCAGTCAACGCGTGGACAGTGAGCTGGATTGTGGAAAATGTGGGTTCGATTCTCGCCTGAATATGGGCAATGAATTAAAACAATTTTTTTTTAGATTATCCGTTATTATAGCAATTAAAATAAAGCTCAAGCTTATAACAGCTAGATCTTATTCTTGGAAACTGAATAAAATGATCTAGAGAACATTAAAAATCACATGAAATTACATTTGAATTCCAGGAATCACAATAAATGCAGCACACATAGGATACAGCACAAAACTCCGTCACTACGCTCACACAGACTGCCCTGGCCATGCAGACTATGTTCGGAACATGATATCTGGGGCCTCACAGATGGACGCTGCGGTATTAGTGGTCGCTGCTAACGATGGACCGATGCCACAGACAAGAGAACACTTACTGCTGGCTAGGCAAGTGGGGATACAGTATATTCTGGTGTATATTAATAAGGCTGATATTGTTGACAATGAGGTTGGTTTTTTTATTTTTCTGCTATCTTATATATTCAATTTAACACAAACCCCACCTGTTGAAAAGTGATGATGAAAATATGTCACAAGAATATTTTTTGTGACTGATGAGTAGGCATGATTAGAAGAGAAACAAGTGGCTAAAGACTATTACAACTTTAATTAAGGTGACGGGTAGGCACACTAGCGACGCCAATCGATTTTGATTGTTAGCTACTAAACCGGATCTATTTTAAACAATTTCGGGGTTACAACCTCTCGGCAAACCCTTATACTATTTATTAAATAACCATGCACAAATGCGGACCCAACATTTGTACGCGAAAAATTGATTCACGCTAAAAGCAGCTAGCAGTTTTTCGCGTACAAAAACGGACCCAACATTTGTACATCGTTAATTAATAAATAGTATAAGTGTTTGCCGAGTGGTTGTAACCCCGAAATTGCTTAAAATAGATCTGGTTTAGTAGCTAACAATTAAAAACGAATGGTGTCGCTAGTTAGGCTACCCGTCGCCTTAACCTTTATTCAGACCAAAGTTTTACAATTTCCAATGGCGGCAATCGCAACCATCAGGTGATCTGGCTGCCACCTACCACATAAAAATTTTTTTGATAAATATTATTCTCATTCTCACTTTTCACTTCTCTTTTGTGCTGGAAACTAAAGATTAAACTAGAAGTAAATAAAAGAACAAATTAGGTACTTGTAGCATAAATAAGCTAGACTGATCTTCAACTCTCATTATGACTAACCTTTTTTTTTTTTTTTGTTGACCCAGGAGAAATGCGTTACGCATACCCATCCGTCTGTAAACGGATGGGTTATGTCGGACTCTCCTCTGGCGACGGCTTCTCCTAACGAGAAGCCAGCCAGAGGCATACCGACTAAAACTCCTGGGACTCTCCCTCATCTGTCCATGGGTGGGTGAGTGACATGGGGCCAAAGCTCGGAGCCTTTCACCACGACAGGGACGCCCGCCTACACGGCGGGCACGGCGCTTCTCCCCCCGGGGTCGGGGGGAGGGATGGGGACAACCGAGAGAGTCGTGCCGTCCCCACCAGGCGTAGGAGGAGGTCCGTGCAATGCCGGTGGTGGGGTTACAGCCCCACGCACCAGCGGACCTGCTCCTCGCAGGGGAAGGAGACGCATGTATTGGCGTCGTCTCCTCCCTCTACGTGCCTTGCGGATCGCGGGGGCGAGAGGGTCAGCCTCTCGCTCGCGCTCCGCCGCCTCCTTCGCCTCCATCACATGCTCGCAATATGCGGCAAAGGCCTTCCAGGCATCCTCACTCGCTAATATAGCTCTCGCTATATTAGAGAGTGAGAGGTCCTGGCCGACCTTTGCCACCAATGCGTGATTATGACTATCCTTTATCATGCTATCATAACTTTGTTTATTTGTTCCAGCTTCTAGAATTAGTAGAAATAGAAATGAGAGAATTGATGTCCGACTTTGGTTACGATGGTGATACGGTGCCCATGATTTATGGTTCTGCGCTAAAAGCACTCAATGGCGATGAGTCTGAATTTGGTTGGTAAATATTGCACTTTCCTATGAAAAATCTCTGAGCAAATACTCTTTCATTTTCATGCGATTTTAAACTTTCGCGTTGCATTCGTGGAGCTAGAAAACGCGCACTTTGAACGGAATGTGCCACTTTTCGGGAATGACGTTTAAACTTTCGCGTTGCATTCGTGGAGCTAGAAAACGCGCACTTTGAACGGAATGTGCCACTTTCGGGAAAGACGTTTAAACTTTCGCGTTGCATTCGTGGAGCTAGAAAACGCGCACTTTGAACGGAATGTGCCACTTTCGGGAAAGACGTTTAAACTTTCGCGTTGCATTCAGTGGAGCTAGAAAACGCGGACTGTTGAACGGAATGTGCCACTTTCGGGAAAGACGTTTTAAACTTTCGCGTTGCATTCGTGGAGCTAGAAAACGCGCACTTTGAACGGAATGTGCCACTTTCGGGAAAGACGTTTAAACTTTCGCGTTGCATTCGTGGTTTGAACGGAATGTGCCACTTTCGGGAAAGACGTTTATAAACTTTCGCGTTGCATTCGTGGAGCTAGAAAACGCGCACTTTGAACGGAATGTGCCACTTTCGGGAAAGACGTTTAAACTTTCGCGTTGCATTCGTGGAGCTAGAAAACGCGCACTTTGAACGGAATGTGCCACTTTCGGGAAAGACGTTTAAACTTTCGCGTTGCATTCGTGGAGCTAGAAAACGCGCACTTTGAACGGAATGTGCCACTTTCGGGAAAGACGTTTAAACTTTCGCGTTGCATTCGTGGAGCTAGAAAACGCGCACTTTGAACGGAATGTGCCACTTTCGGGAAAGACGTCACAGAGTGTGAAAGAGTGCCAACCGGCCCTGACGCGGGTTTAATGCATCTATATACGGGTGCGGTAGAGAAAGAACGTCCCCAGTACTGACGCCTTTGCGCGGTTTTTCAAGTATGGCTTTCTATGAAAAGGCTAAACGCAACGAAAATAAACAAGTACAACCTGTGCGGATAAAGAATGGGATCAGAAATGGCGGCGAATCACCTCACGAGTGCGAGTATAGACGCAAATAGTGTGCGAGCGAGAAGTGAATAGATGCGCCGCCATTTCTGATCCCATTCTTTATCCGCACAGGTAGTACATTGTACTTACCGCTTGGCGTTTCCACTGTGTTACAACGGCCGTGGTCACAAGCGAGCTGACTCTTTTTAGGGTTCCGTAGCCAAATGGCAAAATACGGAACCCTTAGATTCGTCATGTCTGCCCGTCTGTCCGTCCGTCCGTATGTCACAGCCACTTTTCTCCGAAACTATAAGAACTATACTATTGAAACTTGGTAAATAGATGTATTTTGTTAACCGCATTACGATTTTTACACAAAAATTGGAAAAAATAAAAAAATTGGGGGGTCTCCATACTTGAAACTGAAACTAAAATTTTTTTTTTCATCAAACCATACGTGTGGGGTATCTATGGATAGGTCTTTAAATATGATATTTTTTTTAAAACCAACATCTGTATACTTACCATTTTAAAAGATGCAAATAAAGATATTGTATTGTAAGACTTTTCTTAGAAGAACGAAAATTAAATCTTTTTTTTTATGCTCGAGGCGGACAAACGAGCAAGCGAGTCACCTGATGGAAAGTAATCATCGCCGCCCATGAACATCCGCGAAATCGGAGAGATCGCTAATGTGTTGCCGGCCTTTTTAAAAAAGAGTAGGTACGCTCTTCTCTTGAAGGTCCCTAAGTCGTAGCCGTCCGGAAATACTCCTGCAGCCAAACCGTTCCACAGAACTGAGGTACGTGGTAGTAATCTAAAACGAATGCCTTGCAGGTGCCCCCTCGATCAGAAAACTCTTAGACACAATGGATAGCTACGTACCTCCCATCGTGAGAGACCTCCAGTCCTCATTCCTCATGCCCATAGGAAATCCAAGATTTTCTTAGAAGAACGAAAATTTAATCTAAAACGAATGCCTTGCAGGTACCCCCTCAATCAGAAAACTCCTAGACACAATGGATAGCTACGTACCTCCCATCGTGAGAGACCTCCAGTCCTCATTCCTCATGCCCATAGACAATGCTTTCACGGTCCCCGGCAGAGGGACTGTGGTCGTGGGAACTATCAAGAGAGGAGTCATGAAGAAGAATGATGAGGCTGAACTGATGGGATTTGGATATAATTTTAAGACTACACTGTCTGATATCCATATATTTAAGAAGAGTGTTACTGAGGTATGTATGTATCAGCCTACCTATATGCTGTCCCACTGCAGGGCAAAGGCCTCCATCATAGAAATCAAGTCATTGCTACTATGATGGGGTAAGGCTTAATCACTACGCGCTTGCCTGAATGCGGATTGGTGATCACAAGCCCGAGCAATAGTCGAATAATTCGAAACATACTTTTTGCACGAATCCGGGAATCGAACCAGGACCCCAAGATCCTGGGGCAGACACTAGACCAACAGGGCGATACTGAGGTATACCTGAAAGTTTTTCTTGTGTGATAGGTGACAGACGAGCAGACGGATTGCTTGATGGTAAGCGATTGCCGCCGCCTATAGACACCCGCGACACTAGTGGAGTCACAAGACCGCTGCCAACCTTTAAACCCCCCTTTCCCCCGGATTGGGCCTCCGGTACCCTCACTCACGCAGCGAAAAAACACAGTGCCACTTCACGCCGGTTTTCTGTGAGGCCGTGGTATCACTCCGGTCGAGCCGGCCCGCTTATACTGAAGCGTGGCTCTCCCACGGTGATCTTGTCTGTAATATCATTCCAGGCTCTAGCCGGCGACAACGTCGGCGTCCTCCTCAGAGGTATGAAGATGAGGTCGGTCGAAACTGGGATGCTCCTCTGTGCCGCCAAGAGCCTTCAGATGAGCAACCATTACAAGGCGAAGATCTACTTCCTGACGCGCAGCGAGGGGGGGAGGAAGAAGCCGGTGTTCTCGAAGTACTCTCAGCAGATGTTCAGTGGCACTTGGAATATTGCTTGCAGGATTGATTTGGGTAAGGAATAAAAAGTTACTCTCTTCGCTGGATCATTGACCCGAAGTCTTGGCCTCCGAAGTGTAATATCGCCACTTCGCGCCTGACGCCAAGTTGGGCGACTTAGGCATGTGTTGCTGAGGATAGTATTGCTTATCGATAGTAAAAGTAAAATCAATAGTATCGTTAGTCTATCGATAGTATTGCTGGTTATTTATTATTTATTAAACAAACAGACATTTACATTAAAGTACAGTAGTCCCGCAGAGCTATTTGCATAGCTTGTCTGCGGGATCACGAGTCTCTAACTTAAAAAAATAAAAATACTTAAGTATATGCTACTCTAAATTAGCTAAAAAATATGTTTTAAGTTTTCTTTTAAATTTATTTTTGTCCTCGGGCAAACTATTCAATAGGTATAGGTTGTCAATAGTACCGATGCTATCGATAGTATCGATAGTAAAATTGGACCAATACTATTGATAACGCTAATATTATCGATTGTTTAATGTCCACATTTAATCAGGCAAAAATACTATTTGATTTTTTCTTGATATGATTAATTTTGATTAATTCTGTTAGGAAACACAATACTATCGATAAGTATCGGGCATTAAACAATCAATAGCATTGGCGTTATCAATAGTATTGATCAAATTTTACATTCGATAGTATGGATAGTTTTGATAAATAGCAATACTATCGATAGTCTGAATGATTTTCGAGGTCAACTATCGATAGTTCCGCAACACTAGCTGAGGAGGACCTCGCGGCCTTTCCGCAATAACACACCATGGAACCGGGAGGGCCAGGAGAAGAAGCCCGGGTAAAAAGCCCCGGCTCGAGGCCCGAACTCTCGGCCCGACGAGAATAACCGAGATGACGATTTTTCAAAGAATCGTAGCGTATGCGTGTCGTAAGCAATTTTGTATGAAAACTGAAGAGCTCTCTCTATCTATTACGAATTCCTTCCATGATCGTGCTAGCCCCTCTGACCTGCGCGAGCTCCAGGTCAACTGGCAATAGAAGCTTACTGCAGTTTTTATTTCATGACAAGGAAGCCTTCATTTTAATAATGCTTTGTCTAGCCGCTCGAAAATTCACCCACCTTAACAGTTAAACTCCCAACACTTATGAGATCTATTATACGGTATTTGACATTTTTATTGTATTTTTGTAATCAAAAGACCTCTCAATGATAGAAACATCGTTGAAAGAATTACTTGATTCTCATTTAAACTATCTAAGATATCACAACTTTCAAATCATATTATTTTGGGCAAACCTCAAACGCTCCATACAAATGGCTACTAAGATGTGACGTAACACGCAAGTATTTTGTATGCATTTCATTTGGTAGCTATATCAAATGTTTCATTTATGTCAAAGGTTCAGGTTCTAATATTATAGTTGGTGCAAATCGTATGGATTATTCAATGGTATTTTTTAATAATTTGATACTTTTAAAATGGACTTGCCCATGAATGACTTTGACTTTGACTTTAATGTCCCGTCGATCTAAAACTAATAAATAAATAAATATATCACAACACATACATTGATCTGACTCCGAGATAGGTAGCTCAAGCACCTGTGTTACGGATGTCAGAATCAACAGTGGGATTACAAATATATACATATAATACTTTTTTTTTTGTAAATAGGTATATACTTATAATACATAGAAAACACCAGACCAATACATGTTCATATACACAAATGTTTGTAATGTGCGTTCACTACCACTGTTCCAAACGGTTCGTCAAAATAAATAAGACATTATTTTTTCATATAAAATACTGACAAATAAATCAAAAGTAATAGAAAAACTGAGGATTCCATTTCTGAACTAGGTATAAAGATCTTGCTATCTACGGATCCTCGGTGGCCGACGAAGGAGAATATAATCACTACGTTATAAGAGTCGGCACTTCCATACAAGCTCCTGTAACTGTTTTGACAAAATGACCGCGATTTCAGTGCAACTAACCTGACATTAGCCAAATGGACCGCGGAGCAACACGACTTTTCGAAATATTGTCATAATAATACATTTCTTTGGAGTCGACGGAGTCATAATTACATTTCTTTGGAGTGTCGACGGACTGGGTGGCAGAGTCCGACTCGTCTAGCTTTTTTCTCTTTTACTGCTAATACTTACTTACCTATACATTTCAGACCCCTCAATGCACATGATGATGCCCGGCGACCACGGGGAAGTCTACCTCACCCTTCTCCAAGGCATGGTGATGACGCAGGGCCAACCGTTCACGATAAGAGAGAACAACGTCACAGTCGCCTCGGGAATCATAACAGATACTCTCCCCTCTATTGAGGTGCCTAAAGGGAAGTTAGGAAGAGTCGTGATGAAGTATGAAGATCAGTGATGTATTGTGTAGTTTGTAGATATTGTTAATAAATTATTTAATTAGTTACTAATTGTAAGTTTTTGTTTTAAATTTACCATTTATGGATCCTTTTACGAGTCAACGGATTTTTATTGATTGTAATGAAATTAAGACAGTAAATGAAAAATTGTGCAAGACATTTAAAATAAAAACGAATGTATTCTAGAGATTATTGTGACATGATTAGCGTGTACAAAATAAGCTTAAAAAATTATGAATTATTTTTTTTATTTTAAACGCCATGAACTATTTTTTATTTCATTTCTTATTTTCTTTAAAATCAATAAAAACCTGTTTGCAGCGCCTCTGTTCCGTAAAAGGGCCTTAAAGGCCTGCGTTGAAGAGGATCAAAAATGTTTGGTAAATGAAAGCGAACCCATTTAAGTTATTAGGCTAAAAAGGGTCAGCTTTTTGCTAAAGCTAAAAACGCGTAAAACTGAACAGTTTTTTCTAATCTATGCGACTTAGGTAGAAAAATACTACGATACGAAGCCCGGCCGATCGATAAATAAAAATCCCGAGTGACGACAGTGTGTGGGGAAATTTTAGTGATGCGACAATTTTAGGAATAAACTGACAGTCTGTGGACACCTTTGGAAGTTCATTAGATTTGGTTATGTTGGTGTGTTAGCGCGTAGCAGGAGGATATCAAAATAAAACTTCAAAATATTTTATTCATTATATATTTTTTGTCAGAAGGTAATTAATACAGTGCCAAAACAGTAACAAAACATTAGTAAGAAAAAATCAAGTCTGCATCTAGCATGAACTACTGAATATTCAGATAAACAATATACCCTAAATGGTTTGTAGGAGGACAACATTTAACACTTACATTTCACAACATTTGAACAAGACAGTTGGCGTAAACTATGTTTTTATATAAATTGTGAACTAGTTTCATAACACCGATACGCCTAAATTGGATATTGTATTTCGCTACGATATTCAGTTAGGGTAGTTATGTGCTTTGAGGAATTTTAAACTTTATTGCATGCTAAATAAGTAACAGAGTGACAACTTTCCATACCTTGACTTGTATTTATGTGAACTAAACTGACAAATACAAATGTCAAGTCCCCATACATTTTGCATCTGTCAAAAGAGGTCAAAATGTATGGGAACTTGACATTAACATGTGTCAGTTTAGTCACATAAAAATCTGAGTATACCAACAGTAAGACACAAAAACTGCAATTCACTCATACTTATCTTCTGAGAAATAAGCAAACGGATTACTCTGTGACTTGTCCATTTGCAATACATACCCATTAATAACCGCCATTGCGCACAAAAAATCCGTTAGATGGCGTAATGTAGCAGAAAGGTCCATCTTCAACGTCATTGGTGGTTTTTACGTAACATTGAAATTTTGACAAGTCACGTCGAAAAGTAACCAATCACTTTTTGCAATGTGGATCTAATGCCCTCTGGCGGATTTTCCATATGCTTTTTTCATCCCAATATATTGAATTATCCATAAGCATCAACATTTGAACTGAATCACTTGGTTTCTTTCAAGAGATTAAAATTTAAGACAAATCTTAAATAACGAAACATAGGTACTTTATTCGATTCAATCAAATTCACTTCATAATAACTGAGAATTTATAAAAACAATTTATGGTTTAAATTCATATTTTCCAACGTATTTCATTTTATTCCATCTTATTATAATTGGTCAATGTTTAATTTATTCGCGTGTATTAAAGTAAACGAAAAGTAACAAATTATTTTTTTCTATTTCATAACAATGCACCACACTATAAAATATATTTCATCAAAAAAAAATTATGAAACTTTGGGAATATCATTTTCTAGTTCACTGTTCCCGAAGCAATGTTACGTAGGTAAGTATTTTTAAGCGTAGGTATATTAAATTCATTTATCGCAGAAGCATACACATAGTGGCTCATTTAAATTTTGTAATATTCTAATTTCGCGTTTAGAAGTGCAATTTTAAGCAAACGTATATAAAATATCTTTTCACCATAAAATTGGGAATTTATTTGGGAAGCTTCAGCTTTTAATTGTCGATTAATTTATTTCTATAATAAATTGAAACTATCTAGTTTGTATCCAGCAAAAATCTTTATTTTTTATTGGTAAACTATTATTTTTCGGATTACAGGACGTATCTGTTATCAAAAACTTTATGGTAACACTTTATTGTAGCAAATAAATCATTTGGTTTTACAACAGATTTTGCTATGTATTTATTGTGCAAATCACGATGCCGTACGACATCCCGACCGTTTACCTATAATACCACGTGTAAAATTTTAAAATTACAGAATAATAGTTGTTGAGAATTTGTCAATGTTGTAATCAATTGTTATATTTGTTTAGCAATACATCCTGTACCTAGGTATATCTAGATTATTTAAGGTCAATACCTTCTTTTTCTAAAGGCCATACAATGAGGGTTTTCGCGTGTGAAAAATCCGCTAGATGGCGTACTGTTGGACTGAGGTCCATCATAAACCGCTTTGGTTGTTTAGTTTGTCAAATTGACATTTTGACAGATCACGTTTAAAAATAACCAATCACATTGTGTATGGACCTAACTCCTATAGTACTCCATCTGGCGGATTTTTCACACGCGAAAATCCTCACTGGCCGCAATTTCTTACCTGACAGTTAGTGATGATGCGACTGAGGGTTTTCTTTCTTTATGTTTGAAACGATTAAACAAGCTTAGCACATAACTACCGTCACTGATACTGCATCCGAGCAGACACTATTCCGGTGACCACGTGATTCCCACCCATCGGTATATACCTGCTCTATAATCAGTCTGTCACGATATTCTGTCACCACGCAGTGTATTACCTAATAAACATTAATCACAAATATACTTGTATACATGGATCTAACATGAAGAGACAGAAGACATGTCAAAATATTAATTATCATATATTTTAATTCCATCTATGTAAAATGCCGAAGGTACTATCAGCAAGTGAAATGAGCTACACTTATATATAGGTTTATTCCTTGGTCCAATGCGATCTAAATTGGCATCTTATGAAATACTATTTTAGCTTCGATTAACAAACATTTTTTGAATTTTTAAAGTGTAGTACCCGCTATTCGATAATGCACATCTCTATTTCCGCCCCACTAAGTCAATATCAGTTTAAAACTTTAGTAAAACAGCGTGAACTAACGACACATTTAATGTTTATAAAAATACTAAGTTTCGTATTCATTTTAGTAGAGCGGAAAATATTACAATAAGCGTAAATATCAACTGAAAACTTGACATTTCAATGTGCCCCTCTGTTATGTAAAATTAACAAGATATTACATTAGAAGTAGGTACGATACGTAATCTCGCGAATATAGAAAGGAACCAAAATATCAAAAGTGTACTTAAAATCATGATTTAATTCGAACTTTGGAAATTAATAACAAAACTTTTTTACATAACGGAAGGGTAGCTCGATTTCCACCACCTGAATACTTTAATGAGGTTACGCTCAATGGGGAAATGCCAGCTTAGGTATACACGTTTACAAGATTAGAAAATTGAGACGTGCAATATCAAAACATATACATAATTAGCATACCATGATACAATATTTTCGCAATACCAATACCACGGAATTAAGTTTTAATAAGCTCATAAAATTCGATATTCACCACAGACAGTATATTTTGTATTATTCTTTAAGTATCTTAAAACATCTAGTATTTGTTTTAAACGGACAGATCCAAAGTTATACATTGAGACAAGACTAGCGAATTTCATTTCAATCTATGTAAAGTTTATAAACACAATGGTCGCGACTACAAAGCTTTGCTAAAAACAACAAATAACTATAACAAGAAACAATGATAAAAAACAGAATGCAGCTTTAAAAATACGTTAATAATGGGCATTTTACAGTGGCAGTGTCGCTGTACATTACACATGAAAAATGCTAGGTATACAAAATAGAAACAAGCATTATCTCTCTTGCATTTTATATTTTAATTCAATTGCGTTAAACATTACACATTGCTCAACAAATATACTTCATAATACCTATGTTGGACTATCTGGCCGATCCAATACTGAAACCATTATATCTATGGCAAACGTGCAACCAACTGAAATCAACACTTTCACCTAAACAGAACATTGTCACCGTGAAGTAATAGAACCGGAATAAATGTAGTGAGATTTCAATAATCAAACATTATTGGAAACCAAAACAAACTCTTAAATACATCCCAATATATTGCCGATACAATAAGTTATACATAACTGAATTAACACTGTCACTTACAACTTAAATGATAAACATACAAAATACAATATTGGTGTCGACGTATAGTGTAGCTTAGCACCACAATTAAAACTAACTATTCGATATTACGTATGCCCCTAGAACAAACGCGGATGGCGCATCAATTCCGTGCCGCGAACAGCTGAATCAAATCAAACAGAACTCCACGCTCGAGCGAGCTTTAATACTTGTGTACGAACTCACTTACACAGTACCTAAACATGTAAAAATTAATTTACCAACACTTACAACTATAAAAATATTTTAGAAATTCTCACTTACATTTAAGAGGAACTGGCAAAATAAATCCTGTATACCCATTTTTCAACTCACGATAAGATACAAAAACCAGATTTGGTCCTCACTTATAAAATTCATGATGCCATTCCTTAACTGGACAGAGCTATTAACTGCGAACGGGCGAGTAGCAAAAATATTAGTAGAATATGCACACTAAACAATGGCTCAAAATATATCAAATCTGCTAAATACCCAATAGAAAAAAAAACCTGCCTAGTATTACGGCAAAACCTCGTAGAAGCATGTTAACTTAAGAACCTAAAGATTAACTCTGGTGGTAGTACCCCGCGCGCGGCCGTATCACAATAAGATTAAAAGGACTAACCACCCTTATTGTCCACACTCATTCCACTATAAATACTAACATTTGCAACTAATATAAAACACCCCATCCACCTACGTTTCTTAGTATCAAAAACAGTGATTAAAATTTAATTAGAATAGGTAGAGTATTTGTGCTAACGATGCAGACCTGTGGCGGCGTCGCACCGACTCTAGCCATCACCGAATCCTAACCCAAAGGACTGACACATATTATGCTAAAGTTACACTTTGTTCTAGACGAGGATTCTTTAAACCATGCACGGTTACACGTAACTATCAGATTCGTACTATAGGTAAGCTTTAGGACCGTATCCACCTAATCTAACTTCACCTAGTGGCAAAGGCTCACGGCGATATCGATTAATCTACACAACTAGCATCGTTTAAAATAGATAAAAAACCAACTACACAATCTTGCAGGAATAACTATCTAAACAGTGAGTTTATGAATCACCTACCTTCTTCTTTATAAATATTCATCCGTAAATTATTATCAAATTCGATAAAGCTCTAAATTTGATCCACATTCACATAACCTCTTAGAACGTTTCAGATACGACAAAACGTCTGCTCATTATGTTGGTGAATAAATTAATCTTTTAAAGGCAAAGCTTCCTGTGAAGTAGTGTTGCTTATCGATAGTCCACTAACGATAGTCTATCGAAAGTAAAAGTAAAATCAATAGCATCGATAGTCTATCGACAGTATTGCTACTGGTCAATAGTATCGATAGTTTTTGATTAATTCTGTTAGGAAACACAATACTATCGATAGTATCGGGCATTGAACAATCGATAGTATTGGCGTTATTAATTAATAGTATTGATAAAATTTTACTATCGATAGTTTTGACCAATAGCAATACTATTGATAGTTAGAATGATTTTCGAGGTCAACTATCTATCGATAGGGAAACTATCGACAGTTCCGCAACACTACTGTGAAGCCAACAACTGTATTCAATGGAGAATTAATTTTTCCAGTCTTCCTAGCGGCCGCGACCGCATCTAACATTCCTAACATAAATATCTAGCCGAGTACACTCTAGCGCTGTGCTTCACAAGTATTTTGTACATTCAGGATTTCAGGAGCAAAAATATTGATTATTTGATTTACACACTTATGCTGTACACTTAGGCCCGTTTAGGAGGGTTATTAAAAATAGCATAGGGCCCAAATTGGCTCCTCTATTCTGTGAAATGTGTGGTAAAAATTCACTAAAATCTCAAACATCTAAAACATTGACTAATCAATTAACAAAAAAAAATCAACAATCGCTATATGAAATTACTCATGCATATTATCTAACTACAAATTCTAGCGTTCATAAAATTCTACTAGTTTATAAATAGATGCACATTATTTTATTCGCTCCTCTAAACGTATGGTATCATTTGACCGGTATGACGTCACGCTAAAAAGACTCCGCCATGGAAACTCTAGTTTTATCGAAGGTACAAAATTATATTCTGCGTGATTTATATGAGTCTATTTAGCATAGCGTCAGAAGACTCGCTGTCTGAATGTCGATTTTAAAAATGTGGCTTTTTATTTTTATACAACTTTTTTTATCGCTAGCACCTTGATTTATATTTCAAATGTATCTTAATTCAGACGGCGAGTTCAGGCCATTGGTCTGTGAAGTTGAAAGGACGAATTTACTGATAATGATTGATAACAATTAGGAAATTTTAGAATCATTCACTTAACTTAACGTATATCCCATCGTAAGCGTTCTTCATTTGATTTAAATTAAGTACTGGATAGTTTTGGTATTATAGATTTTTTCTCATTTAAGGACTAAGTAAAGGACATTTTTATTAATTATAATTAGGTTATATCACACAATATTCTTATAAAGATATGCTGTTATAAGCGTTGGTCACGTAGAAATTCAGAAGTCATGTAAAATGTGTTAGCAAGACATTTTACTCTTAGACGAACTAATAATAGGTCTTTACTTATGAAATTGCCGGTTTATTTTCTTTTTTTTATGCGATAGGTGGGAGACGAGCAGTATGGTAAGCGATAGCCGCTCATGGAAACCCGCGACACTAGTGGAGTCACAAGTCTAGACACAATAAGATGCTAACTCCTTTAATAAGCAAAAAGTCACCAAACTATAATTTTATTTTGATTTAAGATTATATTTTAAGGTTTACATTAAATCGCACGTGACAATCAACATAGTATTAACTCAAAAAATGTTGTTATGAGATTCTAAACCGTGCTACAGGTAACTTTAAGGCGGTGTATCTCAAAACAACATTTTTTGAGTTAATACTATGTTGATTGTCATGTGCGAAATAGAGAATAGATATTATTGTATTTGTGATGCAAAAAAAAAACTTGAATATAACCCTTTTTTACTACACAGAATTGACTTTTTTATCAATTAATAACTTTTTAACTTTTTTCTGAATAACTACCCTACAAGTTACTAACGTTGTCCATTAAACTAACAATTAATTATGGAGTAGCATTAATAGTTACTATACAAATTAAAAAAAAAGTTAGTATGTAAAATACAACTTCTAAGAAAGTCGCCACACAAAACGACAATTTCATATGTAAAGACCTAATATAAACTTAAATATTAAATGTAGCGTTTGAATTAGGATGAGTAAAATCTGGAAAAAGCTTCGGGTAAACAAATGCATAGAGTAGGAAGCTTACACTATGTGAAAATTCCATATTCTGGACGGAAGGGGCCGTATTGAGCCAACTCAAAGGATACGAGCCAGCGTGAACCTGGGACGTTGCTTGCCGCTAATTCTATATTACAGACGTTATTCACAGCCATCAAACATTAAAGCTGATATACTCGCGTATATCCCTGTTTGTCATAGGCCAATAATTTATAAATACGATTATAAGGGGCCAATCATAAAATTACGTCACGCATTATTTCTTATTTGTCACATTTCTATGTGTGTGTATAGAATGATATTGTGAACAAGTGTCAGATGAGTTTAAACTTATAACAACAAATAATTTAAACATTGCTTTCTTTTTTTATGTGATAGGTGGCAGACGAACAGACGGATCGCCTGATGGTTAGCGATTGCCGCCACCCATAGACACCCGCGACAACAGTGGAGTCACAAGTGCGCTGCCAACCTATTCCCCCCTTTCTCCCGGATTGGATAATGTTTCCAAAAGTAAAACAAAATAATAAGTAAGTAAAACAGTATTGGAAATATTACATTGAAAAAAAATTTAATGAATAAAATATTAAGATTTTAATTCATAGTAAGTTCTCGTGTTTCTAATTTAGAAACCCTCCCGCTTGTCATACTATGTTACACTTCAAACCCCAATGTTACATTTCCATCTTAACGTGTACCGTAATATATGAAAGGCCCCTAAATGTAACATTCGAAATTAAAATTGCGTATTATTTTATTTCGTTTTTATTACATTTATCACAAAAAAAAACTTAAACAACCATAAACACCGCATTTACCGTCTTCTATAATCTTTTTAACATAGAGTAGTTGAAAAACTATCAAAGGTTGTCGTGGAAAACTACATTTAATCATGTAATTGTACGCATTTTGAAATAAAAATGACTAATTTTCTATACAGCTGCTGCTAGCCTTATATAATTTTAAGACTATGGATTGCTATATCCATTTCAGTACGCATATACTTTCAAGAATTAAAATGTTTTTAGTGTTTTTACGTTTACGTTTTTAAGCAACGCCCCAACCTAACAAGTCTAATTTAAAAGAAGCTAGTTGTGGTGGCACTTTCGACAGAACTTCGATTTCTAATCAATAGCATACCCTAATTTGGAGGATAAACATAAGACCAAGCCCACATTGGCCTACTGGTGGAGGCTATTAAACGCGACCTCTGGTGGTGGTCACTGCCACTGCTTTAGGTTGAATATGTCTATGGGGCGGGGAGAGATCCGCTATTGTGCCGTGCAAATCATAAACACATGTAGAATGTTCAAATCGTAACATCTTTTATTTACTACCAATCGCGAATTGAACCAATCACAAATTGGACCAATAGCGATTTGGACCAAACGCGAATTTGTGACTTTTTCACCATTGGCCATTCGTGAGCTGGACTCCGCACGTGAGCGGTTTTTGGTGGGTATCAGTGAGATGAACTTTATTCAGAATCTTTTTCATAATATACGAATTCTTTAAGACACATTTTATTTAGTTAACGTAGTCGCAAAAATAAAACTTGTGAGAGCGTTCTTCTCATCTTGCTAAAAATAACTAGGTTGGCGCCGCGACCCATAGTGAGTCTCGGCCTAAGTTAATAAGTGCTTCCATCTCGGTCGCTCTTGCACAATCTTCTACCAGTTATCAGCCAAGAGTCCGCGGGAATCTTATTCCACCTCATCTCTTCCAGCAGTATCTCGCTAAAATACATGTTTTCAATTTGCACGGCACACTATGACCATACAGGCAAACATTAGGCTAAAAACTTTCAGTTTGTGCCAACGCTAGAGAAAATGTATTAGAAATTTCTTCCACCGCTCGTGGTCGCGTCTCGTAGCCACTCCTAGTGGCTTAATGTGTGATTGACCTAATGAAGCATTTTCTAAATTTCATAGCCACTGCATTTGATTTTTATAATAAATGGTCTTTCTACTTCGTATATAAATAATAATAAGTAAATAAATTCATCTGTCAAATCAAAACTAAATAAATAAAGAATAACAAACAACTAAACTACATTTCAAAATGCGATGTGATTGTTCCATATCATAGACAAGAAAAATGGACCAATACCATTGAGATATGTTTTAAACCAATTTCGGCAAAAAGATAAGACTGGTGTTTATAGTTTGTCATAGACAAACTATATTCCTAATAAAGTTGGTCCATTCTTAAGTCTATGGATCATTCTCATTTTCGAAAATGCCATATTATTTCTAGCTAAATGTATTAAAAAATGTTTATTACAAAATTGCACAAAAATATATTCTATTTAGTTGCCAAAGGTCTAGAAATTACCTACATTAAAAATTAAATCACATCGCATTTTCACGTAGTATATACTTAGTTTTAGTATATTTTTAGTTCTAATGTAACGAGTCGATTTATAATCAACGATTTTATAATCGAGAACGTTTTAATAGAAATAACTATTTTTGATATAATTGGTACATTGATCTAAACTTTACCCTTACAGTTTGCGCGAAAACAAGACCTTTCCATCAAGAAAGTTAAGGGACTGAGGTAAAATAATTCCTATATTATGGCAACTTTAGAAATAGTTAAAAAAACAAGAAGCTTGATTTTATACTGGAAGAGGAAATATAGCAATATCACATATGTAGGGATGTTTTGAAACATTTTACAGACCACTTAAAAATTATCTTCTCGTCTGTGACTTTTTTCGATGTCCGGTACCAAATTACTAGATTAAGATTTCTATGGGAGGGTCAAACAAGAAAACACCTGTTGGTTAATGATCATCTCACATTGCAGATGGATGCCATTATTAGAATTAACGTCGTAACCGTTTGAGAATAAGTACATGTAAATTACGAGATTTGAGTATATGATTCCACAATGTGTTTCCATAAAAAGTTCAAAATGCATATTTCCGAAAGTCATAGACAATTTTGAGATTATTCAGCATAAGTAGTGGTTTAAGGGCCGCTAATGACTTCAAATTCTCCCTGTATATGTTTATATCTTGCTTCGTTATATCTAAAAGAGTTAAGTAGTCTGTGACATTAAAAAGTTTTAAGAAATAGTATTCACGAAAATGGTTTAAGAAAGAGTTTTGATACTATTAGTAAATGGACAGATATAATGAATGTGAGTCTCTTAAGTTTACCCTTTATCCGTCGATTATTATTTTTTTGTTGGAGTCCATTCTTATTCCAGCAAAATTGATATCACTTCCCGCAATGAAGGGAATACTTCAAATTTAAGATTTTGAAGTATTCCCTAAAGACTTCAAAGCTTCATGAAAGTTTGACTTCATTTATAGATGAAGGCTGTCGTGAATCAAAAATATTACTAGTGGCGTATTCTAAATGCGATTGAAGTCTATATCTAATAATATAGAAACATTTAAAGTTAGACTTGTGGCGCCACTTTGCGGATTTTTAAACTCTCAACAGCTCCCATTGAGTCAGTTTTCGAGCAACAAGATAAAATAATAATAATATAATTATAACTAACTCCTAAAATTTGCTAAGAAACTAAACATTTCATTATTGTGCTACAAATATATTTGTAAGAACAAGACGAATATAACTTTGACTACACTAGATTCGTACGCTATGTGCAAAATCGATTGTACTAATTTATCCATTCTTTCGAATATAACAAAATGGAAGCATTATGTCAAGTGACGTTGGTAAGATTAGGGGATTTTTATTTTCATATACATAGTAAATGTAAAAATGCTATACATACAGGGTGTATCGGTACACTGGAAAATCATTTTAACCCATAAATGTGCACCCAACCACACAGTGCCACAGTCAAAAATCTGTATATTTGATACATACCACTGAGTAGTTCTCTATCTCTATTACACACGTAGATGCATTGAAGCTGCCTTGAGATAGGAGACTTAATTGCCACTGTGACAATTTCCTTAACAATGGCGCATTCCATTTATTGCGTAAGCGCGAAAAAAATATTAGATTTTTTTTTGGAAATTCATCAAAAATATTTTGGTTGCCTATATGACCATGACTAAAATATCCGAACAAGTAATAAACAAATCTAATTGAAGCCGTGTGGTCCCGGCAGAGTAGAATAGGCCACCCTCACTCTTACCGAGGTGTCGTAAAAGGCGACTAAGGTAAAGCTGCTGGCATGATCATCAGCACCCAGAGAAGGAAAACTCTGCATTTATATCAAAACCCTCGCCAACCCGTCTGCCAAGCGTGGTGAGTATGGCAATTACCCCTCATGTGATTGAGGGAGGCCCGTGCCCCAGCAGTGGGGACTTAAATGGGCTGATGATGATGAATTGAAGTTCACAAAACCAGTCAAGTGTACAAGGTATTCAAAAGTGATGATTACAGTCCGATACACCCTGTATACATCTTACATGAAATAATATGTACTTTATTAAAATGATGTTGTAAAAAAAGACATCTTATTTATTTAACATGCAATATCTATCACCCTAAATCAACCAACCCCACCGTAAAAATACTGCAACTCTCCAATAACGGCTATAACAACGATTGTATACTTTATTTCGCGGGGAAATGCATCACAAATAGGTAAAAAAAAATGTAATACCGGCGAACAAAATGAATAAAATTTCTCCACTTCAAACAACTTTCAGATTTTGTACGTATTGCACGATATTTATATGCCTGCATAATAAATTAAGAAAAGGCACTACATACGTTCTGTACTAAAAATTAAAAATGTTTTATTAAATATTTTAGTCATGTTACGACTTCTCCACATTAAATGGATATTCATAATATACACAGAATTGTGTTAATACAAATTAATCACATAAAAATTAAACGTTTTCTCTTAAAACTAACTGAACTAAAGATGGAAGATATTAAACACTAAAAGACTGTTTTGGTTTTGTTTTGCTCAAAGGCATAACAGCATATCAGACTACACAAATACGTCAGATTTCTACAAGCAATTTCCAACTTTATGTCGAAAACTTACGGTTCAAAATTATTACCGAGAGTTTTATGCGAATGAAAAATTGTAGATGGCGTAATATAGACGCGAGTTCAAACTACAAGATGATTGGTTATTTATTGACGCGACATGTCAAAAACAACCAATGACGTTCAAGTTGGATCTTTAAATTACACCGAATTTTCACCTACGAAAACCTTAATTGAGAAATGTTGACGTTTTGTGTCTGATATGCTGTAAAACGGCTGAATATTTTGTGCACCATCATTAAAAGTAGGAAACCGTATTCGAAACATTAAAGCGTTATTAGCTTAAACACTATAAGCAGTTTCAAAAAGATACAAACGACTTTGTAGTCACTGTTTTCAACATCCCACACCTATAAACATGTGTAACTACCAATATTAATTATGAGCACTCGATTTTATATTAGAAAAATGTGACTAAAAAAAATAAACTAATCTATTTGTCATAAGGAACTGACTATGTAATTTACTCTTCCTACATTTGGCCGTAAACTTTACTATAGAACACAAGTGCGCTTCAGAATTCATACTACGAGTATGTACCATAGCACGTGAGGATAAGGATCAAAATTGTACGCTACGTACATTAAAATTAAGAATTGACAAATCTAGCCGATCCATCTAACCAAGCGATCTATTTCATTCGTAATCAATTCCGTAAATCAATCTCCCTTATAGCACTAACTATAACTATACAAATTCATTGAAACAATATTCAGGTTGAATAAATAAAAAGTGGTACACTTATACACTAGTAGTTCATAACTTCATTTTATATATTTTTTTGTTATTTGCACGAAACGTGATATATTAAAATAGTGTCAACTAGTCGTAGAAACATCACATTTTATTAAAGGTTTTCATATGAATTGGTGTGAGCGAAATGAAAATAAATGTAATATTTTGGTTACGATCAGTCGATATAAAAACGCCAAAGCATTTCCTACGGGGTTGCATGACTAGCAGCTGTATTCATACATACAAACCATCAGCGTAGTACTAAAAGGACGGTCTTTCATACAAAAACTAGCACTTTTCTAACGAATTATCATTGCACATTTTGAAAGACGGAACTTTTAAAGACTACACGAAAAATGCCTACAATTCATTTCACTAGTATCCAAGACGAACCAACAAACGATATCTTAATGATTTTAAAAACAGACTTATTGATATGAAAAGTGATAAATTGTGTTTTAAATTTAAATGCCACTTAAAAGCTATTTTTCTTTAAAAATTGTGACAGGTTAAAATACTTTTCAACATTAAAATATCGATTGTCAGTGTAAACATTTAAAGCGTTAAATGAAAGAGGCGAAACATACTAGTGATGTAACGAGTCGCATTAGCGAAATACTAAATTAGTATTCGATTTGGCAAATACGAATACTCGAATGTTTTTCTATCATTATGATGCTCCTACACGAGGGTTATATATCGTTATATATGACGATAATATTTTATAACTATGTGTTTTTTCTACAACATGTCAATTTGCAAAATAATTTGTTAAAAAAGTTATTCATTAATGTTATACGACGTTATAGAACTGTTTGGGAGCATCATTAGATGATCGTTACATCACTAAAAAGTGCTACAAGGGAATTTTGGCAGATGGTAAAAGCTGGAAGTGCATGTATTCTTTGTGACAGTGAAACCTAAGTGACACTGTTGACGTTCCTAACTAGAAAATTTGCTGTCAATGTCAAAAAACCCTTGTCTCAGTCTAGCCTACTATTTCGCTCACACCAAACAAACCAATTTGGCAAGTATTAATCATAAACTAGCCACCTCAATGCCCTCACAAGAAGACAAATACTTTATTACTCCAGCCAAGCACGATTAATAAATTACGCAGGATACTGGCATACACTAACCTAAAAACATCTATTCAGAATAACGTTATATACTTCTTCATATATTATAATAATGTGGTCTCTGTTATACCTGTTTTAGTCTTAGTTTACGAATACACTTTTTATAATCAGATGAGTTAATATGTAAATGCATGGTGGTTATATTCTAAAAAGTGTAATACGTAGTAATAATTAAATATTTTTATTGATGATATGATACTTTTTTCTATAAAGGATTGCAACGACCCCACTTTTATATGTATATAGGCTAACCAATGCTGTAAAAAACCTCACCATAAAGGGTAAAACTTAAGTATTGTAATGGCAAAAAGTAATTTGGATAACATTGAAAGTATTGTTAAATATCAAAGTTATATTTTTGAGCTAAGCGATAATTATGTGTGTTATAAAGCCGAAATCTATTCATAGCCGCGAGAGAAATATTATTCACAATTTGTGAGATAGAAAAAACATTACAGGTAATACTCTATTTCCTTGAATAACATTAGACTTATTGTCAACATGATGACTTTGAAATTTTAAAATAATGAACCCAAGTTTTTCACGTTATTGGTCAGCCTATACCATAAGTCTTCGCGTTGGCAACGTAGAGTGTAGAGTGTATTTATAATACGTCTCTTTACTAGCGAATAGACTGACGAATAGTTCAAAGCACGTTATTACCGTGATATGGTGACTCCATACCATCGCATTTTAACATTGATATGAATTGCACATCTAACATTGGAATACTACTTTTAGGGTTCGAAAATATCACGACAATTATTTTTTTCTGATGATTATCACGAAATCAATCTAATAAAAAGCCTGGTCCATAATTAAATCTCTTGATGATGATATTAGTCATTCCAAAAAACATTTTTTCAATTTTTTCTTCTCGAGTTTTTGAAATGGAATAGCTATCTATAGCAAAATTTAATTTTTATCATGATAATCATAGTAAAGATAATTTTCCATGACAAATTACCATTGAACCCTACTACTTTAAAAACACATCTCGAGACACTTACGTTGCTGTTGACGTACATTAAAGCCACCGACATATTACAAAATTTATTTAACTATAGTAATGTATGTATACGGTATATTCGTACTACCCAATCAGGATTCCGACCATGAAAATGCAGAAGGCTAAATGACTTCAAAAAATGTTCCAGCCACATGTGGCATTCCAATTTGAACTTTAGTAAAAACGACATTGAGAATATTTCGCTTCGTTTTAAAATTACACTTTGTAAGAAAATTGGCAATACAGCTCTTTAACTATGTTAAAAAATTAAGTGCTTAAGCATACTCGATAACACTGCATATAGAAACGTTTAAAAGCCTGTAATGAGAGTTGCGAATGAAAAATCCGTTAGATGGCGTAGTGTAGATTCGATATCCACATGTAAAATGATTGGTTCTTCTAGACTTCAAAGCCACAAATTGAATACCAGTTACGCACAAAATAATCAGTGCCCTTAAACTTGGCTCTCGTTTTCAATGCGCCTTATAACGGATTTTTATTCACGAGAACTCTGGAACGCGTACAACAAGTTTTTCGACGTTGCCAATTTCCTAACTTCTAAAATATTTTGAAAAGGATAATCAAGGATCAAACACCTTATTTTAAAACTATGTTTCACGAGTAATTTGTACTTGCAACAATATCAAAAGGCTGTCATTTAGGATAATAATCTATTATTCGTTCATACCCTTCTACAACTATCAAACTTGACATCCATAAAGTTGAAGTACTTTCGTCAGATGTATAATAAGAATCAATTTGAAAAATATATAATTTCATTAACAAAAACTTTGAATAACAATTTGGGCATAACAAAAAAAGATCAAATAAAGGTATTTACATTATGATAAAAGGTCGTTCTGTCCTTTTTAAAGCCATAAACAATTGATTTTCTATTGTGTCCAGACTGTGGGCTGGACAGGACGACGAAATGGATAATGTAATTTAATTTCGTATCTAATTGCTAATACAACATACATAAATTCGGAGTTATAAATGCGAATTTTAACGAATGCGAATATTTGTCACATCACTAAAAAGTTCATTAAAAAAATGTAAATGTCAGTACTTTCGTTCCGTCATATTATCTTCTCCAAAGAACTCAATCTTATTACAAAATTCAAATATCATTATACCAAGGTGATATTGACTTTCTCACCGTAAGCGTTTCGGATAACTTTCTATACATTCTATACAAATTACTTGTAAAACTTTTTAGCATCAGATGCTAAGGTTTCGATCCTGAACTATCCTTCTTAGTCTGTCAATTTATCGGCCCAGTAGCCAAGTAATGGTACGGGTGTCTATTGTGCATGAACCTATTGTCGTACCTTTGATTCTTCGGGTAGAAATCGTTTCTACCGTTGTTGTTGAGCTTGCGGTAGTTTTGAGTCCTCCGCTGGTTTTTGTTGTCCTGTTTGTCGTTCTGCTTTGTTTTGTTGTTCTCGTTTTTGTTGTCGCTTTTTTGAGTTTCGTTGGGGGGTTTTTCCTGTAATTTTTTGGTTAGATAAATAGTACACAGAGGCTTTCTATATTATTTTTAGTTCAAGTATTATTTATTTACAAATTTTATTGCATATAACGATACAATGGACAACATTTCAAAATTGCTAAGCTCTGAAACAAAAAAATACCAATTCTTTATTTACTTTTCCGCTGCTCGAATATATATTTATTCATTTTTTATATTGCTTATTTACTGAGAAAAAAATTAAAAACTAAAAAACGTAAGATGACGTCATCGGACGGCAGAATGTAAAATATTTCTTTGCTTAGCACATTATAGTTTTAAATTTACGAAATGGCAAACCCATGACATGCAACTGTCAAAAGAAATGACAACTTGTCAACGTTGAATGAATGAATGACGTTTGACACTAGTATGCAATTGCAATTGCTTACCACTTGTCGTTGTATTTGTCGTTGGCGGATGCAATTGCTTACCATTGTCGTTGTATTTACTCATTATTTTTCTTTAACGATTTATCTTAACAATATTGATTATAAGCATTGTATGTCATACTGTCACTGTAAACATAATATGTATAAGAATGAAAATTGTAATTACCATATTATTTTAAAAGAGTAACTATTGAGTTTCTTGCTGATTCTTCTCTGTAGAAATTGACATTCCGAATCAGCGGTAGATTACGTAATATTTGACATTCATAAATGTTATGTATGGACCTAAATGGAATAAAGACATTTTTGATTTTTTTGACTACCGGTAATTCGTCTGCCCGTCTGCAGAATATCATATTAAACACTAACAATTACAGGATATTCTTACCTCCTTATTATCACTTTGAGATTGTTTCGAGCTGCTCTGATTCGAATTGGATGTGTTATCTTGGTTCTGCTTCGGCGACGTGGTCCGTACCGACGTCTGAGGCAGCGGGTCGTTCTGAAAGGAACAATAAATAACAAATTTCAAATCAGTGGCGTAATTATAAGTACCGTTTCCAATTATTCAATCGTAGAAAATGCAATACAGACGACCACTAATCAAGTAGGCATTACTAATACATTTTGGATTCCCCACTCAGCAGGGAATCAAATTTTGTACATAATTTATTTCAATAAAAATGCGTTGAACTCCCCAAATTTTATATCAACTTAATATTTCGTCTTTATCTTGCACCAAAAACAAATCCAAGAGGATCTATCGTAAATAGAGTTTTCAAAAAATTAAAAAAAGTTAGATCCAGCGCTCAATCAGAAGTGTTGGGTCCAGCTGGATTGCTTCGTTATTGGATCAAATCAATCAAATGACACTGTTGTGATGCAGAACTCGCAGCGATAGATCGCTAGGGGTGGCAAATGACACTTAAGAGTAAAATGACACTGATAACAAATGATCCTCCGGGGTCAAATGACACTGGGGTAAATGACACTAGTGGTGACGCAAGACTCGCAGGGATCGCGAGCGGACGCATGTGACGTTTGGAGTTAAATGACATTGGGGTACCAAATTACTTTTTCTTTTATTATGGCTCTACCCGAAGATAATTCGCCAATGTCAAGTAATTTATTGAGAATAAGTAGGTAGTCAACAATAGAAGTCAGGATATATTACCCCTCAAAATTCCCCGCCCTATAAACTTCCAATATTTATTAACTTTACCTTTTCCCCTTTATTTAAAATATTTATGTAAATATATAAATATGTATGATATAAAATTATAATTCTCTTCTTATGTTATGTTTTAGTCTTTTATAGCTGTGCTTCTGCGTTAATTGTGTCCTGTCGTCTGTGCTGTTTGCATGTGCCGCTTTTGTTTGTTGTAGATTTATGGCGTTTTTAACCTTAGAGAAGACCTGAATATAAATCGAGCATTTGGCAAAATTACCGGTCAATTTTATATCGACGTGTCTCTCTTATACACTTGACATTGGCGGAGTCACACGCGCGGCCGTAACCGTGCGCGGGATAACACCATAATAAAAAAAAAAAAAAAAAAATAGAAGTCAGTCAAAGTCACTCAATAAAACGCCGGTATTTAACGTTTTATCGACCTACGGATTCAGCGGATATCACTCTAAAAGCAATCGCAGGTTTTAATGCTCTATCAGGTCCAAGCAAGTTGTCACGAGACAACTCACTCGACACATAAACGCAGTGTTAAAAATGATACAATCCAACGATTCTTATTATTAGGATCACTTTGCGGCACTTCACTGCACAAATAAACACCAAATTTGAACACTAAAAAACCACACTAATTGAATACCTTTACCTTTACCTTTGAATTGCATCAGCCCATGCGGCTTGTTTTAGCCCTACCCGCCGAATCCTACCAAATTACTCTAGTGGTAATGAAGAACTCGCAGCGTCGGCTTGTGACACTTGGAATCAAATGATAGTCAAAAGACACTCTGGTGACAAATGATACTTTGGGATCAAATGACGATTTGGACGGCTCCAGCGACAATGTTGCCGTGTTCTAACTATAGGTTCGCTAAGCCACAAGGAGTCGCTGTGGCTTAGCGGCCTTTTAGTTAGCGGAAGATAAAATGCTGGATCTATCTGGATCGGTGGCTATCTGGAACCACCGTGAAACACCTGTATAATAAAGCAAACAGTATATCTACATACATTGGCGCAGTGGGTAGGCCATGTGGAGTGAATGAATGAATGAATGAATGATAATGAATGAATGATAACTTTATTTGGCACAATACAAAACAAGGAAACTTAATAAGAAACAAAACCTAGACATAAATAATGACGAAAAGTAGGGCAACATTATCCCTGTATGTGCCAAACAGGCGGCCGCTCAGCTATAGTCGGTGCTGATCCATGAGACCAACCTCGACGCTGGTTTTCAGCGACTACCATTACATTATTGCGCATCTGTTCCATATCCATGCATGCATGCATGCATAATTGAGATTGAGACAGAAAAAAAAGAAACAGATAGGTAATTTAACAGATGCGCAATATGGGGGCAGACAGATACAAAAACAATACAAAAGAAAAATACAATTTACAAAAATTAAAAAAATGAAAGAAAGACGCATCAATACTATACAATATAAGCGGATTACATACTATATGTAATAAGACCGACCAAGATCAGAAGGCACATCAGTGACATTGTTTTTTCTATCCGAGAATATGTCAAAACAGCATTAGTCCCGACCTCCGCCACGTGCCAAATAACCGTGATCGGGCTTTAAATCACATTTCTATGACCTATTCCGTATCCTAGTCCGATTTTCGGTACAATTTCCCTTAATCAACACTAGGTATGCATACAAACATTATTATGAACCATAAGTAAATATAATTAATAGCTAAGATTAATAGTGTCATAGCAAAATTACGGATTTGGCTGTATGTGTAAATACCTGTGAGGTGAGTGTGAGCGGCGCTGCGGGGTGGCGGAGACGGCGTGGGCGGACGGCGCCATGCGCCACGGTGAGCGTGAGGTCGCTCCACATGGCGCAGATTGTACACACACTCACCTGGTGAGGTGAGATGTGAGCGGCGCTGCGGTGTGGCGGGGCGGCGTGGGCGGCGGCGCCAGCGCCACGGTGAGCGTGAGGTCGCTCCACATGGCGCAGATGTACACACACTCACCTGTGAGGTGAGTGTGAGCGGCGCTGCGGTGTGGCGGGCGGCGTGGGCGGCGGCGCCAGCGCCACAGGTGAGCGTGAGGTCGCTCCACATGGCGCAGATGTACACACACTCACCTGTGAGGTGAGTGTGAGCGGCGCTGCGGGTGTGGCGGGCGGCGTGGGCGGCGGCGCCAGCGCCACGGTGAGCGTGAGGTCGCTCCACATGGCGCAGATGTACACACACTCACCTGTGAGGTGAGTGTGAGCGGCGCTGCGGGTGTGGCGGGCGGCGTGGGCGGCGGCGCCAGCGCCACGGTGAGCGTGAGGTCGCTCCACATGGCGCAGATGTACACACACTCACCTGTGAGGTGAGTGTGAGCGGCGCTGCGGGTGTGGCGGGCGGCGTGGGCGGCGGCGCCAGCGCCACGGTGAGCGTGAGGTCGCTCCACATGGCGCAGATGTACACACACTCACCTGTGAGGTGAGTGTGAGCGGCGCTGCGGGTGTGGCGGGCGGCGTGGGCGGCGGCGCCAGCGCCACGGTGAGCGTGAGGTCGCTCCACATGGCGCAGATGTACACACACTCACCTGTGAGGTGAGTGTGAGCGGCGCTGCGGGTGTGGCGGGCGGCGTGGGCGGCGGCGCCAGCGCCACGGTGAGCGTGAGGTCGCTCCACATGGCGCAGATGTACACACACTCACCTGTGAGGTGAGTGTGAGCGGCGCTGCGGGTGTGGCGGGCGGCGTGGGCGGCGGCGCCAGCGCCACGGTGAGCGTGAGGTCGCTCCACATGGCGCAGATGTACACACACTCACCTGTGAGGTGAGTGTGAGCGGCGCTGCGGGTGTGGCGGGCGGCGTGGGCGGCGGCGCCAGCGCCACGGTGAGCGTGAGGTCGCTCCACATGGCGCAGATGTACACACACTCACCTGTGAGGTGAGTGTGAGCGGCGCTGCGGGTGTGGCGGGCGGCGTGGGCGGCGGCGCCAGCGCCACGGTGAGCGTGAGGTCGCTCCACATGGCGCAGATGTACACACACTCACCTGTGAGGTGAGTGTGAGCGGCGCTGCGGGTGTGGCGGGCGGCGTGGGCGGCGGCGCCAGCGCCACGGTGAGCGTGAGGTCGCTCCACATGGCGCAGATGTACACACACTCACCTGTGAGGTGAGTGTGAGCGGCGCTGCGGGTGTGGCGGGCGGCGTGGGCGGCGGCGCCAGCGCCACGGTGAGCGTGAGGTCGCTCCACATGGCGCAGATGTACACACACTCACCTGTGAGGTGAGTGTGAGCGGCGCTGCGGGTGTGGCGGGCGGCGTGGGCGGCGGCGCCAGCGCCACGGTGAGCGTGAGGTCGCTCCACATGGCGCAGATGTACACACACTCACCTGTGAGGTGAGTGTGAGCGGCGCTGCGGGTGTGGCGGGCGGCGTGGGCGGCGGCGCCAGCGCCACGGTGAGCGTGAGGTCGCTCCACATGGCGCAGATGTACACACACTCACCTGTGAGGTGAGTGTGAGCGGCGCTGCGGGTGTGGCGGGCGGCGTGGGCGGCGGCGCCAGCGCCACGGTGAGCGTGAGGTCGCTCCACATGGCGCAGATGTACACACACTCACCTGTGAGGTGAGTGTGAGCGGCGCTGCGGGTGTGGCGGGCGGCGTGGGCGGCGGCGCCAGCGCCACGGTGAGCGTGAGGTCGCTCCACATGGCGCAGATGTACACACACTCACCTGTGAGGTGAGTGTGAGCGGCGCTGCGGGTGTGGCGGGCGGCGTGGGCGGCGGCGCCAGCGCCACGGTGAGCGTGAGGTCGCTCCACATGGCGCAGATGTACACACACTCACCTGTGAGGTGAGTGTGAGCGGCGCTGCGGGTGTGGCGGGCGGCGTGGGCGGCGGCGCCAGCGCCACGGTGAGCGTGAGGTCGCTCCACATGGCGCAGATGTACACACACTCACCTGTGAGGTGAGTGTGAGCGGCGCTGCGGGTGTGGCGGGCGGCGTGGGCGGCGGCGCCAGCGCCACGGTGAGCGTGAGGTCGCTCCACATGGCGCAGATGTACACACACTCACCTGTGAGGTGAGTGTGAGCGGCGCTGCGGGTGTGGCGGGCGGCGTGGGCGGCGGCGCCAGCGCCACGGTGAGCGTGAGGTCGCTCCACATGGCGCAGCGCGCGCGCCGGGCGCAGATGCCTAGCTGTTTCACTGCTTCCGCTAGCTGGAGGATTGCTGTAGACACAATATAAATAATCAAATTCTTAAACCGTCAGTCAATAATGCTGCAGGACATAATATTAAGGGCCTTTTTCTACCGAAACCCTCATAGCCGTCACCTTGCTACATGTAAAAAAATCCGTGCCTCGGAAAGCACGGTAAGCCTTTGGTCCTGCGACTAATCCCTCTTCGGTCGTGTGACAGTGACACTAGTGTCCCATCGAAATAAGAGGGTAGGGGAATAAAGAGTGCACTTGTGTCTGCGCAAATACTTGTGCACTATAATATGTCCTGCGTCGATGGCTGATCGCTGAGATTGGCCACCATGACCGAAATATCGGTTTGGAGGACATGTAGGGAACAGTGTGTGGGACTCAAACCCTAACTAAAACCCCTAGGGTGTCCATCTCCGCGCAATCGCAGTCGAAATCCACACAGCCGGGACTAGACCGTACCGCTAATCGCTCTCGCCGCTTCACCCCAATCTGGCGCAATACAACCCTTCGACGCTCTACGACCTACCAGGACACCCGGTAACGTCGTCTCCCGCGGAGTTGTATGCTGAGGAAGGCACTCCCCATAGTGGGTACGGTCACGTACTCCGAAAGTCTGTTTAGTCGCGTCTTACGACACGCCGGGAAAACCTTGGCAGTATTCTTAAACGCCCCTAACCACAGGGCGCGTAATACTAAGGGCCTCAGCAAACCTACGCGCACTCGTCTGTCGCGTGTCCCGACCCCCGTATATAGTTGTTCTTGTAATAGTGTACGAGCCAACACCGTACATTTGTACATTTTGTATTTTTATACTCTTTAGCCAGCTGCGTCTGACCTAATTATTGCATTTTTATTTGTATGACATATCAATAATTTAGTGCTAATAAATCACTCGGCAGACACAAACGCGCTTTCATTCACCCATCAGGGCCTTGATCTCCGTACGAGTTTGTCTGACAGGGTGTGAGCACACGACCCAGACAAATAGATTATTTATTATTTGGCAAATAAAATGTAATAAAACTCTGAAAATTTAGTATAGTTGTTCTTGTAATAGATTATTTATTATTTGGCATATAAAATGTAATAAAACTCTGAAAATTTAGTGAAATTGAGCACATTTTTTTCCAATCTTTACAAATTACAACAAAGACATTTGATGAGCTATTTTCAAAATTAGAATTTCGAATTCATTATCTAAAAAACCATTTTAGTTCTTGCCCTAAAATATTTACATCATATTTTTATGTAAATGAGTTTTACAACGCTCCGCGCGTGTGTGGCTGTCATTAGTGTTGTTCACACAATTCTTTGTAACAGATATGCGCGCAGCCACCCGCGCGAGGTTTAGACATTCAAAATTTTCTTCCATCCCGGCTTTTCATGAAAACATCGTGAGGAAACCTACACATTTCGACGTGTAACCTTGATTCATGATCGTAAACATTATTTCGTTGTATCGTATTAACAACATTACGTTGAACTATTTCATGTAATAAGATCGTCAGTACTACCATTTCTGTCCGTTAAAACCTATTAGTATGGATTAGGGTTGAATATTAAATATTGCATGACAACACTGTTGGATCACTTTTTCAAACGCTTTTAGTATGAATAAGAAAGATAATAATATTTATTGGAGTAAAACATGGCAACACTTCTGGTTATAGAATATTATGCATAGCAGCTTCATTCTTTGCGATTTATTATTTACATGTTGTAGCTGCTATGCATAATTATCATCGAACTTCACTTAGGTAAGTTCGTTTGATTTTAAATTATAGCAACAAATCTCATGTTTCACGACAGTCGATAGAATTGTGTGTCGATGAATAGATGTGATTAAAACACTTTTATTCTTACGTTCGTAATCCCGGTCAGACCGAAGCAACCTTGCAGCGTGATGAGGCGCCAATTCTCGACGTCGAGCGGCTTGGACCCCACCCACTGCACTTCGCCACGATAACATCGCACTTTCCACCTCGCTGTGTGGTGCTCTGTGAATAACAACAATAAATAAATAAATGGAGACAACATCGCATTTTGTACTGGTTCTAGAGATCCAAAGTAAGGTATTCACTATCAAAACGAACAGGGGGACAGTTATCTAATGTAAGGTATTCACTATCGAAACGAACAGGGGGACAAATGTAAGGTATTCACTATCGAAACGAACAGGGGGACAATTATCTAATGTAAGGTATTCACTATCGAAACGAACAGGGGGACAAATGTAAGGTATTCACTATCGAAACGAACAGGGGGACAATTATCTAATGTAAGGTATTCACTATCGAAACGAACAGGGGGACATTTATCTAATGTAAGGTATTCACTATCGAAACGAACAGGGGGACAATTATCTAATGTAAGGTATTCACTATCGAAACGAACAGGGGGACAATTATCTAATGTAAGGTATTCACTATCGAAACAAACAGCGGGACAATTATCTAATGTAAGGTATTCACTATCGAAACGAACAGGGGGACAATTTTCGTGGCAAGTACTAGAGTCAAAGGTCGATCCTGTTCTCCTTTTCTTTCTCACTAGCGACGTTCTCTTGCCCTCGGTTCAGCACTGATCTTTGGGTCTCCGGATTTCCTTACTTACCGTCAGGTGATCCGCCTGGTTGTTTAAGGTGACGGGTAGGGCACACTAGCGACGCCAATCGATTTTAATTTTTGGCTACTAAACGGGATCTATTTTAAACAATTTTGGGGTTACAACCTCTCGGCAAACACTTATTAAATAACCGTGCAAAAATGTTGGGTCCAACACGTACGCGAAAAATTGATTCACGCCAAAAGCGGCCACTTTTAGCGTGAATTATTTTTTGCGTACAAAAACCGACCCAACATTTGTGCATGGTTATTTAATAAATAGAATAAGTGTTTGCCGAGAGGTTGTAACCCCGAAATTTTTTAAAATAGATCCGGTTTAGTAGCTAAAAATTAAAATCGACTGGCGTCGCTAGTGTGCCCTAACCGTCACCTTAGCACATATCACATAAAAGAACTCACATCTCCGCCAAATTCTTGACATCCTCCCGCCAAGTACTAGGGTCAAAGGTCGCCGGGTCGATACCATTATCCTTCTCTTTCTCGCTCGCAACGTTCTCTTGCCCTCTCTTCAGCACCGTGATCTTTGGGTCTTCGGATTTCACTGGCTTCTTGTTTTGGGCCACGCAAACGCTCGCTCGTAGTGTTTCCATCTTGCCCATGAGGGTTAGTACCTGGAAGAGATGTTGATGTGGTTAGTTTATTTAATCACCGTGGGGGAGTCACGTTTCGACCAGAGTGATACCATGGCCTCTCTGTGAGGCCGTGGTATACAGGTGGTAAACAGCGTGGTATACAGTTGGTGAACAGCTTTTCGGCGAATGAATAAGGATACCGGAGGCAAAATCTGGGGGGAAAGGGGAGTTTGAAGGTATTGCTCTAGTTTTGATAACTTAAGGGATCGCTAGTGTCACACTTACTCTCATAATGGTGCTCTCTAACTAAATCCACCGGCGCGTCCATCCCACATACCTTGGTATGCTACCGCAGCATGTCCAAAGTGACATGACTCCAATAGGTCCACCATTAAAGATATAAGAAGGTCGCTAGTCTTATGAAAATGATGCTCTCCATCCATCCCACACATACCTTGATGTCTACCGTGAGCCGGTCGGTCTCAATAGATAGAGCCGCCCTAGTAGATCTAGTTGTGATGACTTAAGGGGTTCGCTAGTGTCACACTTACTCTCATAATGGTGCTCTCTAACTAAATCCACCGGCGCGTCCATCCCACATACCTTGGTATACTCCCGCAGCATGTCCACCGTCAGCCGATCGGTCGGTCGGTCTCAATAGAGCCACCCTAGTAGATCCAGTTTAGATGACTTAAGGGATCGCTTGTGTCACACTTACTCTCATAATGGTGCTCTCTAACTAAATCCACCGGCGCGTCCATCCCACATACTTTGGTATGCTCCCGCAGTGTCCACCGTCAGCCGGTCGGTCGGTTGGTCTCAATAGAGTCACCCTAGTAGATCCAGTTTAGATGACTTAAGGGGTCGCTAGTGTCACACTTACTCTCATAATGGTGCTATCCACCGGCGCGTCCACCCCACATGCCTTGGTATGCTCCCACAGCATGTCCACCGTGAGACGGTCGGTCTCAATAGAGCCACCCTAGTAGATCCAGTTTAGATGACTTAAGGGATCGCTAGTATCACATTTACTCTCATAATGATGTTCTCCATCTATCTACTAATGCGTCCATCCGACATGGCTCGGTATGCTTCCCCAGCATGTCCACAGTGACACGACTCCAATGGGTCCACCATTGAAGACATAAGAAGGTCGCTAGTCTTAAGAAAATGACGCTCTCCATCCATCCCACACATACCTTGGTATGCTCCCGCAGCATGTCCACCGTGAGCCCCACTCGGTGGTCGCTAGCGTCACTCTCAATAAACAACCCTAGTAGATCTAGTTTTGATGACTTAAGGGGTCGCTTGTGTCACTCTTATACTCCCCCAAATAAGTAGATTTTTAAAACACTCGCCAATATATCTTGCAGCCACCTTTGGAGACATAACTAGGTCACTAATCTTATGATAATGATGCTCTCCATCCATCCCACACATACCTTGGTATGCTCCCGCAGCATGTCCACCGTGAGCCCCACTTGGTGGTCGCTAGCGTCACTCTCAATAAACAACCCTAGTAGATCCAGTTTTGATAACTTAAGGGGGCGCTGGTGTCACTCTTATATACTCACCCAAATAAGTAGATTTAAACACACTCGCCATTATATCTCGAAGCCACCTTTGGAGACATAAGTAGGTCACTAATCTTATGATAATGATGCTCTCCATCTATCCCACACATACCTTGGTATGCTCCCGCAGCATGTCCACCGTGAGCCCCCCTTGGTGTGTCGCTGGTGTCACTCTTATACTCACCCGAATAAGTAGATTTAAACACACTCGCCAATATATCTTGCAGCCACCTTTGAAGACTTAGGTAGGTCACTAATCTTATGATAATGATGCTCTCCATCCATCCCACACATACCTTGGTATGCTCCCGCAGCATGTCCACCGTGAGCCACCCTTGGTGGTCGCTAGCGTCACTCTCAACAAACAACCCTAGTAGATCCAGTTTTGATGACTTAAGGGGGCGCTGGTGTCACTCTTATACTCACCCAAATAAGTAGATTTAAACACACTCGCCAATATATCTTGCAGCCACCTTTGGAGACATAAGTAGGTCACTAATAAAAATAAAATAATAAATATTTTACAACATCACATACATTGATCTGACTCCGAGTTAGGTAGCTCAAGCACCTGTGTTACGGATATCAGAATCAACAGTGGGATTACAAATATATACATATAATACTTTTCTTTTGTAAATACATACTTATAATACATAGCAAACACCTAGACCAATACAAACAAACATGTTCATGCACACAAATGTTTGTACTGTACGGGGATCGAACCCGCAACCCTTGTATCAGAGGCAGCGTGCACTACCACTGTTCCAATCGGGTCGTCAAATCTTATTATAATGATTACTAATCTTATGATAATGATGCTCTCCATCCATCCCACACATACCTTGGTGTGCTCCCGCAGCATGTCCACCGTGAGCCCCACTTGGTGGTCGCTAGCGTCAATCTCAATAAACAACCCTAGTAGATCTAGTTTTGATGACTTAAGGGGTCGCTGGTGTCACTCTTATACTCACCCAAATAAGTAGATTTAAACACACTCGCCAATATATCTTGCAGCCACCTTTGGAGACATAAGTAGGTCACTAATCTTATGATAATGATGCTCTCCATCCATCCCACACATACCTTGGTATGCTCCCGCAGCATGTCCACCGTGAGCCACCCTTGGTGGTCGCTAGCGTCACTCTCAACAAACAACCCTAGTAGATCCAGTTTTGATGGCTTAAGGGGGCGCTGGTGTCACTCTTATACTCACCCAAATAAGTAGATTTCAACACACTCGCCAATATATCTTGCAGCCACCTTTGGAGACATAAGTAGGTCACTAATCTTATGATAATGATGCTCTCCATCCATCCCACACATACCTTGGTGTGCTCCCGCAGCATGTCCACCGTGAGCACCCCTTGGTGGTCGCTAGCGTCACTCTCAATAAACAACCCTAGTAGATCCAGTTTTGATGACTTAATGGGTCGCTGGTGTCACTCTTATACTCACCCAAAAAGTAGATTTTTAGCACACTCGCCAATATATCTTGCAGCCACCTTTGGAGACATAAGTAGGTCACTAATCTAATGATAATGATGCTCTCCATCCATCCCACACATACCTTGGTATGCTCCCGCAGCATGTCCACTGTGAGCCCCCCTTGGTGTGTCGCTAGCGTCACTCTCAATAAACAACCCTAGTAGATCTAGTTTTGATGACTTAAGGGGTCGCTTGTGTCACTCTTATACTCACCCAATTAAATAGATTTTTAACACACTCGCCAATATATCTTGCAGCCACCTTTGGAGACATAAGTAGGTCACTAATCTTATGATAATGATGCTCTTTATCCATCCCCTACTACTTCCATCCATCCCACACATACCTTAGTATGCTTCCGCAGCATGTCCACCGTGAGCCCCACTTGGTGGTCGTTAGCGTCACTCTCTTAGTAGATCTAGTTTTGATGACTTAAAGGGTCGCTTGTGTCACTCTTATACTCACCCAAATAAGTAGATTTTTAAAACACTCGCCAATATATCTTGCAGCCACCTTTGGAGACATAAGTAGGTCACTAATCTTTGGATGCGTATATATATAATATAATTCTCACAACATCTCATACGTTGACCTGATTCCATACTAAATAGCTTAAGCACTTGTGTTACAGATATCAGACAACAGAGGAACACAAATATATACTTAAATACATATATTACACCCAGACACTGAACAAACACAAGTGTTCATCGCACGAATGTTTGTCCAGGGTGGAATCTTATGATAATGATGCTCTCCATCCATCCCACACATACCTTGGTGTGCTCCCGCAGCATGTCCACCGTGAGGCGGTCCACCCTGGTGGGGCAGGGCGGCAGGCGCGGCACGGGGATGGAGTTGGACGACGACACGGCGCGGCCCGGGTACGCGAGCGCCAGCCGCGCCTCCGTCCTCTTGCGCTCCCGCTCCAGCTGGCGCCACTGTTCGTAGCACGCGTCCAGCCGGGCGTGGAGGATGCCCGATGATGTCACTGCGCCTCTGTGAATAAAGATTGGCGTTTTGACCGATCAATATTCACATCACTTGTTGTTATAGTTTATTGTTAATTAATATGTTAAATAATGGACAACATTACAAAATTGCTAAGCTCTGAAACAAAAAATACCAATTCTTTGTTTACTTTTCCGCTGCTTGAATATATATTTATTCATTTTTTATATTGCTTATTTACTGAGAAAAAAATTAAAAACTAAAAAACGTAAGATGACGTCATCGGACGGCAGAATGTATAATATTTCTTTGCTTAGCACATTATAGTTTTAAATTTACGTAATGCCAAACTCATGACATGTAACTGTCAAAAAAAAAGACAACTTGTCAACGTTGAATGTATGAATGACGTTGACAATGTTGACACTAGTATTATTTACCTTTGACAGTAGTACCTTTTTTTTATTAAAACAATGATAAACAAAGGAATATCGCTGTATTCAGCCGTCCGATGACGTCATTTGGCGCTTACGTCTATTCAGAATAAAAAGAATTTCAATAATTATTTTATGCATGAAAATAGACAAATTTTGAAAAAAGAAAAAATATGGGTCTGTTCATTTTATGTCTACTTTCATATAAAAAAACAATATGTATATGTTAAAAATTTGAAATGTTGTCCATTCTTTTGTTAGTTATTTATTGAGTATAGATAGTGTAGACTGCCTCGGAGGCGCAGTGGTTAGTGGGTCGCACTTTAAAGCGACGCCTGCGCAATAGGTCCCGGGTTCGATCCCCGGGTCGGGCCAAAAATTTGTACCTAAGTTTTCGGTAAGAAATTCTTAGTGGCAGCCCGGAGTCTGGAAATTGGCGGTCTTGTACCCCCGTGCCTCGGAAAGCACGTTAAGCCGTTGGTCCTGCGCCCAATCCCTCTCTGGTCGTGTCACAGTAGTGTCCCATCGGAATATGAGGGTAAGGGAATAGAGAGTGCACTTGTGTTTGCGCACACACTTGAGCACTATAATATATCCTGCGTACGTGGCTGATCGTTGAGATTGGCCGCCGTAGCCGTAATCGGTTGGAGGATTATTATTCACATCACATCAAACGCGTATCAGCCTAGAACTCATCGTCGCTTTCCATCAGGTGCGATTGTGGTCAAGCGCATATTGATCAATAATTTCAGCAGAGACAATTTTCTTGTTTCGTACTTTATAGAGCGTGTTTCTTTGGTAGTCGGGTTTTAGTTTTTAAGCCGTGGAGGATGCCCGATGATGTCACTGCGCCTCTGTGAATATATATTGGTGTTATAAACGATCTATATTCACATCACATCAAACGCGTATCAACCTAGAACTCATCATCGCTTTCCATCAGGTGCGATTGTGGCCAAGCGTTAGCATATTGATCAATCATTTCAGAAGAGACAATTTTCTTGTTTCGTACTTTTTAGAGCGTGTTTTTTTGGAAGTCGGGTTTTAGTTTTTAAGGCGTGGAGGATGCTCGATGATGTCACTGCGCCTCTGTGAATATATATTGGTGCTTTAACCGATCTATATTCACATCACATCAAACGCGTATCAGCCTAGAACTCATCGTCGCTTTCCATCAGGTGCGATTGTGGCCAAGCGTTAGCATATTGATCAATCATCTCAGAAGAGACAATTTTCTTGTTTCGTACTTTTTAGAGCGTGTTTTTTTGGTAGTCGGGTTTTAGTTTTTAAGGCGTGGAGGATGCCCGATGATGTCACTGCGCCTCTGTGAAGATGTATGTATTGTAATATTTCTTATTGTCTTGGATGGAAGTCAGTTCAACATCTCAATAAAACAGCCTAAAGTTACTACCGAATAATACGGTCGAAACGCACAATGAAAACAGAATTTATCATTTTCCTTATCCAGTTTTGACGCAATAATGAACCCAATTGACTTATAAACATGACCTAGTTTTCATTGATTCATTTATTCTAATATACAAGACCTTTTGTATCAATCTTAATATTGTTTACGAAAAAACTATCATTCATCACAGACATCTGGTTGACATACAATCATAGTGTGATGAATTTGTTAGTTATTCACACTAGTAAAAGAAATATTTAATTTTATGTGATAGGTGACAGACGAGCAGACGGATCACCTGATGGTAAGCAATTGCCGCCGCCCATAGACACCCGCGACACCAGTGGAATCACAGGTATAAAGTATAGCGACATATTATGCCGTGTGGTCCCCGGCAGAGTAGAATAGGCCACCATCATTCTTACCGAGGTGTCGTAAAAGGCGACTAAGGTAAAGCTGCTGGCATGATCATCAGCACCCAGAGAAGGAAAACTCTGCATTTATATCTAAACCCTCGCCAACCCGTTTGCCAAGCGTGGTGAGTATGGTAATTACCCCTCATGTGATTGAGGGAGGTCCGTGCCCCAGCAGTGGGGACTTAAATGGGCTGACGATGATGACGATATTATGTTGATAGTATTATCGTAAAACAAACTTACTTTCCTTCTCTTCATTGTTAAATGTTGTTTGTCTCTTTCGCTAGTGTCATTGTGGATATAAAAAAGTGACCTCTAAAGATTTAAATCTTGCTAGAATTTATTGTGACATGGAGTGTGCAAAATAAGCTTAGTAAAGTATCAGCTTATAAACTGTCCCACTGCAGGGCAAAGGCCTCCATCATAGAAATCAAGTTATCGTTACTATAACGGGATTAGGCATAATCACCACGCTTGCCAAATGCGGATTGGTGATCACAAACCTATAACTAATGTTCGAAAAATTCGAAACATACTTTTCGCTCGACCCGGGAATCGAACCCAGGACCCCGAGATCATGGCCCGGTACTTATACCACTAGACCAACAGGGCGTTCATTTTTTTTCTGTCGAAAATAAGCTTGAAAGATTACAGATTCATTTTGTCATCATATTTTTTCATTTATTGTCTTAATTTTATTTTTTTATGTGATACAGACGAGCAGCTGATAAGCGACTGCCGCCGCCCATAGACACCCGCGACACCAGTGTAATGCGTTGCTTAACCTTTAAACCCCCCTTTCCCCCGGATTGGGCCTCCGATACCCTCACTCACGTAGCGAAACACAGCACAGTGCTGTTTCACGCCGGTTTTCTATGAGGCCGTGGCATCACTTTCGGTCGAGCCGCCCCATTCATGCCGAATTTCATTACAATCAGTAAAAATCTGCTGGTAGCACCACCGAACTGTAGAAGGGTTCTTAATAATTCTTTAAGGCTTCTTAATTATTAAGGTGACGGGTAGGGCACACTAAAGACGCCAACTGATTCAAATTATTAGTAACTAAACAGGATATCTTTTTAACAATTTCGAAGCTGCAGCCTTTCGGAAAACACTTGTCAGTGGCGTAGCGTGCCGTGTCGGAGCCCCGTATAAAAAAAATTTTTGGGGGCCCTTTTATGGGGGTAAAGATCTTTCACAAAAGAAAAAAATATTATGAAAAGAAATTTATTTATCATGTTATGATAAATAAATTTCTTTTCACATTTTTACTCATTTTGGAAATATTTTTTGAACTTTGGAACGCACGCTTAAGGCGGGGAAAAAAGTAATTCCTTTATTGAATTTTGTCATTTGTAAAATAAAATAAATTAGAAAGTTTTTTTTCCTTATACACTTTGGGGCCCCGTATAATTGATACGGCAGATACGGCGGTAGCTACGCCCCTGACTTATGTACACAATTTATTTAATAGTTATACTTAACTTTTGGGTCTGCTTTTGTACTCGAAATTTGAATTACCGCCAAAAACGGCCACTTATGGCGTTAATCCAGATTTCGAGTGCTAAAACAGATCAAAAAGTTGTGCACAATTATTAAATATATAGTATAAATGTTTGCTCAGAGACTGCCGTTCCGAAATTGTTTAAAATAGATCCGATTTAGTAGCTAACAATTTAAATCGATTGGTGTCGTTAGTTAGGGCTACCGGTCGCCTTAATATTACCTCATATTCCTCATGGCATAGTATGGCGCCAACAAGGGCAGATCCAACATCGGCGACGGCAACACGGGCGGTGGAACGGGCGGGCTCGGCCCTAACAACGCACCCAGACCTGTGGAATACAGACAATATAATTTTATTAGTCATCGTCATCGTCAGCCCATTTAAGTCCCCACTGCTGGGGCACGGGCCTCCCTCAATCACATGAGGGGTAATTGCCATACTCACCACGCTTGGCAGACGGGTTGGCGAGGGTTTTGATATAAATGCAGAGTTTTCCTTCTCTGGGTTCTGATGATCATGCCAGCAGCTTTACCTTAGTCGCCTTTTACGACACCTCGGTAAGAGTGAGGGTGGCCTATTCTACTCTGCCGGGGACCACACGGCATTTTATTAGTATAGTAGATATAAAAAAAAAAAAATCCTGACCACTTGATATGGATATCTTTACGAAAAGAGTGGCATTTTCTCGGCAAACGCGTATCATCCTAGACCTCTTCGTCACATTCCATCAGATTAAGGTCAAGCGTTAGCCTAAAGTCCAAAATTCGACTGCCTTGATGGCGCAGTGGGTATTGCGTCGCACTTTAAAGCGACGGCTGCGCTGATCTCGGGTTTTCCCAATTTGTACCTGAGTTTTTCTGTTAAGAAATTCTCAGTGTCAGCCCGGAGTCTGGAAGTTTGGCGGTCTTGTACCCCCGTGCCTCGGAAAGCACGTTGAGCAATTGGTCCTGCGTCGGATCCCTCTCTGGTCGTGTCACACGTGTGTCCCATCGGAATATGAAGGCAAGAGAATAGAGTGAACATGTGTTTGCGCACACACTTGACCACTATAAGCCTGCGTAAGTGATGCATAAGTGAAGATATGAGATTGGCCGCCTTAGCCGAAATCGGTTGGAGGATATTATTATTACAGTCCAAAAAAAATCGCATCGTCATCGCCAAACAAGAGACACATGGCACGTGTGAAAGGAAGGGAGGATAAAGATTCGATCGTGTATTCGGTTTCATTGTATGCATACAATATGGATTCCTTCAAACGAAGCGTGAAGAAGCATCTCGCGGGCCAGTATGGCGGTGCCAACCGAAGTGATGCTGTGACATCGCTTCCGTTGTAATTGCAACGTGGGCTCTTCTCTTGCTTACCATCAGGCTGAGGAGAGCCAATATACTGTGCCTCTATAAAAAAAATGCATTCTGAAGAGGCGGAATGAAGCTAGTTACCTAGTGGGAAAATCTAGTTGGCACAAAATCATACGAGTGACGCCACAGTTTTAACAGTCGCCATTCAAATTTAAGCTTTATAACTATAGACACAAGGAACCTAAAATTTTAGTTCCGTTTTTTGCCGCGGACTCTACGCCTACACTGGGCGCGAAAAACAAATGAAATGCATTCCCACAAACAAAACGAACAATATACAAAATATACGCTGATGGTAAACTTAGCTTCCATCCAATTCATGCCTTTTAGAGTGAAGCATTTTATAATTATGCTTCAACAAAGCGACGCATTTGATTCATCTATTTTAATTGCGCCAGCCGAGATGGAATGGTTTGGGGCGTAGGTGTGTGTACCCCCGATGGTTTAACTCTGTTACAACTAAATTTATGAATTTAGACATTATTACATAGGTACACCGTGGGAGACCCACGCTTCGGCATGAATGGACCGGCTCGACCGGAGTGATACCACGGCCTCACACAAAACCGGCGTGAAGCAGCACTGCGTTGTGTTTCGCTGCGAAAGTGAGGGTACCGGAGGCCCGATCCGGGGGAGAGGTTTGAAGGTTGGCAGCGCACTTGCGACTCCACTGGTGTCGCGGGTGTCCATGTGTGGCGGCAATCGCTTACCATCAGGTGATCCGTCTGCCCATCTGTCACCTATCACATAAAAAAATACAATAACCGTGGCAGTGGGCTGGCCATATAGGCCGTAGAACTAACCACCTCTGGGGTAAGCGAGTTCTAGAGTGGAGACCGCATCTCGGTAGACGTAGCGTAGGGCGCCCTAAGGCCAGATGGCATGACGATCAACGCAGGATGGCTGACATACAACGATGGATTTGAGTGGCAAACATTAGGAGAGGCCTAGGTCCAGCAGTGGATTTCAACAAGCTGATCCCAAACTAAGTAGGTAAAGTTCTCCTGTCTGCCGTCCGCTAACTAAAAGGTGGCTAAACCACAGGGAGTCGCTGTGGCTTAGCGAACTCGGTCCCAAAATTAACGAAGGTAGGTTACCACAGAGACTTGGGTGAAAATTATTATAACATCTAGATACTGAACAAATACAATCGTTTTGATATCGCCTGCACAGTGTTTCGCTATATGAGTAAGTGAGACTACCGGAGAGCCATTCTGGGGAAAGGACAGTTTAAAGGTTGGCGACGCACTTGTGACTCCACTCATGTTGCGGGTGGTTGCAGGCGGCGACAATCGCTTACCAACGTCCACATAAAAAAGTAACATTAAAAAAATCTTACCAAGGTTAAAAGGAGTATTTTCGTGCAGAAAGGAAACATCCACATTCAGCTGGTTCGGCGGCGGTCGATTCCTCATCAACAGGCTCATCTGCCTCGCCAACTCTTGGTTCTGTCTCATGAGGGCCTGACCGTCCCTTCCAAGGGGATTCTCAAAATTCGGCCTTTGCTCATTCAACGTCCCATTCGCCTGGAAATTATCCCTCGGCAATATCTGGTTCATATCCCGACGCATATACTCATTCTGGTGGAAGCCGTTCGGTTTGTAATTCATCGCATTCGCCCCCGAAACTGGAGTCTGGTTTAGGAAATCGAAATTCTGTATCGGACTTCGCTCGTTCATCTGGGACATCATATCGTAGAATTCGCCATTGAAACTCTTTGGAGGTATCTGCTGGAAGCCCCTATTGTAGAAGACTTTCTCTTGCATCTTGCTGAATTCTTCCGGGTAATGCCCATTATCCATAGGCATTTTGAAATCCATATTATTCTGAATATGATTCTCATCTCTGTTTCGATCTATGGATAAATTGTGGAGATTGTTCAAGTAGCTGAGTAAGTCAGCATCTTGATGTTGGTCTTTGTACCCGTCGAATTTATTTGGGAATCTTTGAGCATTGTAATGATTTTCGTAGTTCGCATAATTCATGTCTAAGTTAAGACTGTTTGGTCTATTGAAGTTGTTCATGAACACATTCGTGTCAGGTAAGGAGTTCCTCTGGTTCGGTTCGAAGAAGTTGTAATACTTATCGTCGTACTTAGGACTTGAGAATTGGGCGCCCCCAATCTCTTGGGCGGCAAGTCTGAGCAAATTGAGTTGTTCTGGGGAGACATCTGAGCTGGAATCGGGTACTGGGTCGATTCCCAGAAGTGCCGTGACATCGTTGTCGGGATAATTGACGAAGTTTGAGCCATTGTATCCGTTTTGTAGGTTGAAGTAGCCGTTCTGCTCTGGCGGTGAGAAGTTGTAAAGATTGTTCTGGTAATTGTATGACGGTGGTATGTATGAGGTGTTTGTGTTGTCGTTTTTGGGATACTGGCTGTTCGGCGACAGGCCGCTTACGGTTTTTTCCTGTTGTGGAACGGAGCTGTAGAAGAAATAAAAATATTTATGATCTTTGTACAACTTCTTTTAATTTTAAATAGAAAAAATTGTAACTCACTCAACACAAGGAGAAAAAGTACACATTACACTAATTGCCTATATTGACTGCATGTCTTATGAAATACCAAACCAAATTGTGCAAGCATTTATCTGTGTGTAGCTGACACAGAAGCTGATAATAGTAGACATACTTGTACTACAAAGCTATCTAGGTACTATTATCGAAAGCTATACATTTACAACCAGCCGCGCTTCTTCAAGGAAACCTATAAGCGCCTTGGTGTTGCTGAGGATTTTCTGGAGACTACCTGGGTTTCCCAGGTAGTGTGCCCGGTTGCTGGTCAGTCCCTATACACTCTAAATGTAGTAGTTGTTGTAACACTTACCTGCCCCCTTCTGAGGGTCCGGTCTCATCCAGGATCTTTGTAATGAGATCACGGACCATAGAGTTTTCTTCCATAATGCGTTCTGACTGTAAATAAAAGAGCATATTATTATCACATGATATATCATCATGATGATGATACGACGGCACTGCTATCTTATAAAATCAGAGCTTTGATTCACCACTGGAGCTTAGCTCGGCAAAACGGTCGAAACATGCTACCAAGTATCTTTATACCCGACGATGTCGATAGCGCAGTCGTTAGTGTAGAGGGTCCCGGTTTAATTTTCATGTCAGCATAATTTAGGTAGGTAACAAACTTTTCTAAATTGACTCGAATCACGATGTGCTAGGAGACACCCACAGCAATTGTAAGCTAGTATTCAGGTGAAGGGAATACCTTAGTTTAAATACTAGCTGATTGCTATGAAATGTTTGGAGTATTTAATATAGATACTAGATATTAATAATGCTCAGATACTATCCCATTTGCCTGACAAAAACAAGTACGTCCTTCACCTCTCACAGTATGCAAAGAACAAGGCTATTTTTAGATCCGATTTTTACATACAGTAGGTAAGTTAAGAGCTGACTCCAATTTCATTTAATACTACATAATGCAATAAAAATCAAGGACGAAAACTCAAAATCGATCAAAATCTTTAGTTGCACAATAGTATTATAGTAGTATTTAACATATTTATTATGCCTCGGTGGTGCAGTGGTTAGTGGATCGCACTTTACAGCGAAGGCTGCGCAAGAGGTCCCGGGTTCGATACTCGGGTGCGACCAAAAAATTTGTACCTAAGTTTTTGGTAAGAAATTCTTAGTGCTTGCCTGGAGTCAGGAAGTTGGCGGTCTTGTACCCCCGTGCCTTGGAAAGCACGTTAAGTTGTTGGTCCTGCACCCAATCCCTCTTCGGTCGTGTTACATTGGTGTTCTATCGGAATATGAGGGTAAGGGAATAGAGAGTGTACTTGTGTTTGTGCACACACTTGAGCATTATAATATATCTGTTACAATCGGTCGCCGAAACCGGTTGGAGGATATTAGGAAAACACTTTTGAATCTTACTTCTATTCTTAACATCTTAAGGCAAGTATATTATATCAAGAGGGTCTTAGCGATGGTAGCTTACTCAGGGGATAAGATGCGCTTTTTGAACAGAAGGTCATAGGTTGAATCCTCATACACTCCTCATCCTCATGGTCAGATGTTTCAGAAACTATCCAAAACGTGAAGACTCCCTCACAATGTTTCCCTAATCTGCACATAGATTTGAAAGAGGTATGAGTGGTGTACATACATACATATGTATGTGACAATGATTCATTGACGTTGGTACGGTTCCCCTTTTAAAGGGTTGCCTAGGTCAGATGGCAGTCGCTTCATTGTAATTACCAGATTCCCCAAAACCTGAATCACTGTACAAGTGTACCCCTGACTCCAGCTTGGGTTGTTATGTGAGTAAGAATCCAATTAAGAAGCAATTTGTTTAGTTACAATGAATCATGCGAACTATTTACAGATATGTATTCTGGGAACAGTGTAATAATGTACACAAAGAAACATAATAATTTCTAATAGCCTTTGCTTAGAAAGTAAAATGATCTTTCTGACAGGCCTCACAGCACATTAATTTGTTAATGAAAGGTTGTGGGTTAAATTCCACTCAGGATAAAAAAAATGTGTATGAACAAGTGTTCACAAACACATGTGTGTTTGCCCAGTGTCTGGTATAAAATAATATGTTGTTAAGTATTATAATTCCACTATTGTCTGATATTTGTATCACAAGTGCTTGAGCTAATTAGTATGGAAAAGCTACTTAGTACATAAGAGCTACTTAGTACTGAATCAGGTTAAGGTGACAGGGTAGGGCACACTAGAGACGCCAATCGATTTTAATTTTTAGCGACTAAACCGGGATCTATTTTAAACAATTTCGGGGTTACAACCTCTCCACAAACACTTATACTATTTATTAAATAACCATGCACAAATGTTGGGTCCAACGCTTACGCGAAAAATTGATTGACGCCAAAAGCGGCCACTTTTAGCGTGAATCAATATTCGAATGTGATGAGTATATGTGTATGTGAATATATACAAAAACAGACCCAACATTTAAGCATGGTTATTTAATAAAGAGTATAAGTGTTTGTCGAGAGGTTGTAACCCTCAAATTATTTAAAATAGATCCGGTTTCATCCTCAGCCCATTTAAGTCCCCACTGCTGGGGCATGGGCCTCCCTCAATCACATGAGGGGTAATTGCCATATTCACCACGCTTGGCAGACGGGTTGGAGAGGATTTTGATATAAATGCAGTTTTCCTTCTCTGGACGCTGATGATCATGCCAGCAGCTTTACCTTAGTCGCCTTTTACGACACCTCGGCAAGAGTGAGATCCGGTTTAGTAGCTAAAAATTAAAATCGTTTGGCGTCGCTAGTGTGGCCTGGATAGGCCACACTAATGTACCTTAATGTATGAGATGTGGTAAGAAAGAAAAGAAAGAAGAAAAGAAAATATTTATTTGGAGCATTAAACTAATGAACTTCTAATCAGCAATGAATTGTCTTTACTGTACTGTGATTTATTGACATAGTATTGTTATGTGCAATAAGGAATAATATTTATCTCCGAATAATAAAATACATTTTTAATCTATTCCTATGTGACACCAGTGCTTGACCGTCCATGACAGTGACGGAGAGTCGACTCTTAGTTTAGATTTCTATCAAAGGAGAATAAACAAGTTGTTTTAAAAATAATTTATTAACTATAACAGAAACATTTGCAAACACAAATGCTGAATACTTTAATCAGATTGAAACAGCTTTAATTCACCTAAAGTATCTATAATAATAATTTCATTCACAGATGTTAAATACTTTTTGAAGTGGAATGTTTCCAAATAGTACACATAGGTATGTTGACAAGGTCGCTCATTCACAGTTAAAAATAAGAAGTTTGTTTTGACTACAACTATTTCAAGAACATTAAAATTACCAGTTATGAATAATTAGAAAATGCAATGTGTTCATACTATAGATATTTACATAACTACTATATCAACAATAACTGAGATGTTAGGAATTTATGAATACAAAAAAACAATGTAGGTATAATGTACTTAAGTGAATGGCACTAGGCAATGTTTATAGCCTAGCTTCAACAGTGAAGGACATTTTCAAATAAACAAATTTCAACAGAGAAAGTACAAGCAACCTTTAACATATTGTTGATTCCCAGAAACATTACCTAATAAGAATCTAATAATGGAATATTCTTGTGTTGCAATACTCGGTGACGTTGTGTAATATTTATATGATTATTACATTACCTTGTTATTTTGTCCTCTAACGTGCAAACTACATAATTCTAAAAATATTGTGTGCATTCTTCAGATGTCATCTTTCACGCTCGGGAGGAAAAACACTTGGGAGAAAACTTAACAACACTGCTTAAACTTCAGTGCATCAATTACAATAACACGACCGATACACTCAAACATTAATAACACACACTTTTTATCAATATTTCGTTGAGATTTTTCCCGGATTTTGGGTCAAATTGACAGCTCACGACATTTACTACACCCATGTAAAAATGGCACAAGTCACCAAAACACTCCGACACTTACCTGATCTGATTCATTTTCGACGGTTTTGTACGAATTACCTATGTGACATAAATCACTGAAGGCCATTTAAATTAAAACTTATTCCTTGCCACGATACATACGAGCTTTTGGTGCTAAGCCATTTTTTTTTCTATGACCTACATGTGTATATAAAATTGTACGTGCCTACACTGCTGACAGTGTTGCTGCCACAAACATTATGTTAATATTAACTAATGTTGTAGATGAATTCCTAAAGTTATTTTGATTTCATAAACTCACGTGCATTTTCTTGAAATTCTGAAAATTTTAGTTTTCCACTTTTTATTTTCATGCAAATTTCCCGCGCTTTGATTTAAGTCGTCAAAAATATTTTTTTTTATTTTCAGCCAGTTTATTATTAATAAAATAAATTGTGAAAAAGCTTTGGCGAAAAAAAATTAAACCAATTAAATTTTTACGATTTCAATTAAATATGAACTATTTTCTTTTATGTAAATTTTTAAATACATAAATTATTACATTTGAATATTTTATTTAATAATCACACTGGTAACACAACAAACTAAACAGTTTACCTATGAAGCAACAGAGGACAGCAGTGTGCATTGGTATTTTAGTTACGTTATGAATTCAAAGATGGCGTTATTTTAGTGTTTGAAAAAGTGTGTCAAACCACTACTAGATGGCTCTACCTCAAAAATACCGCCTTTTAGCTGTTTTAGCAAATCTAAACCAAATAGTAAATACAGAGGCACATGATCGGTTAAATTACCAACTTCAGGAAGTCTTATTATTATAACCCATTTACTTACCCAACTCATAGTTGGCTCTTTTTTTTTAGGTCCGAGGTAGGTACTAGACTGAACAGACAGACATCAGTTGAGTAAGTAACTACCTACCTAACTAAATAGAGTCCTAAAAGCAAATACCAGTCCTAAAAATCGACCCTCTCTGTCTCATTTACAATGATCATACCTCCACATTAAATTAATCGACCAAGATGCGGTATACGAATGCACTCGCTCGCTCCCTACAATTTACACGCGAAGCGATTACAAGCGAAGCGAGCGGAGCGTGCTTCCCCTTTGTGCAGGCTGTGTCCATTGTCCAATTGCATCAAACGGTATGCAGTGTAACCGAGTTGTTTGTACCTTTGTGGACAATCAAATTATGGAGTCGGATGTTGGAACAGACAGGTTTGCTCTGCATGGTGGAGCGGTAGGTTTAAATGCGACGGTGACGGGTAGGGCACACTAGCGACGCCAATCGATTTTAATTTTTAGAATCTAAACCGGATCTATTTTAAACCATTTCGGGGTTACAACCTCTCGGGAAACACTTGTACTATTTATTAAACAACCATGCAAAAATGTTGGGCCCAACGCGTACGCGAAAAATTGAAAAATTGCCAAAAGCAGCCACTTTTGGCGTGAATAAATTTTTCGCGTACAAAAACGGACACAACATTTGTATAAGTGCTTGCCGAAAGGTTGTAACCCCGAAAGTGTTTAAGATAGATCCGGTTTAGTAGCAAAAAAATAAAATCGATTGGCGTTCCTAGTGTCCCCTACCCGTCACCTTAACTATAGGTAGTTAACAAAAATACATGTACCTATACTATATGTAGTCAAAGTCAGTTAAGGCGACGAACCTTTTTATGCTCTGTCTGTACCTACCACTACTACCTACGCCGGCTCCAATTATTATATAATCTATGCTACGGACAGATAGGTAAGGTCAGCATCAAAAATAGGTAACACTTTAGTACCATGTCGAAGTAACATTTTTTACGTAAGTACCCCTTAGAAACTGACTATAATATGTGGAACAGATATTTTGACATGGTACTAAAGTGTTAAGCTACTTTTGATGCTAATCATGAGCCACCTTAACCACCATCATCATGACCCATCGGACTCGTAATGAGACATTGTATTCATATTCAAAACGTATAAAAGACAGCTAAGAAAACCTTAACACATCTATCTACATACCTACTATTTATAAAGAGGTAAATCCTACAGACAGCGACAACGATAGGTAAACTGAAAACACGAAACGCGTGCGTGATGCAATCGACACTTAGCGCCATCTATTGGTATAAAGTGGAACTAGAGAGCGGGGCACTAGTTCATGAATATAAAATTACATGTTTGAAATGTGCAAAAAAGCTCTTTCATTTGATACCCGACACGGTACGATCAAACATAAGTTTTTTTTAGTTTCTTACTCTAAGTCTCATAGAGGGAGCTGTAATCAATATAACGCAACGTCATGCCGCCTATACCAGAAGACAATCGAGACGCTTCTAACCAGACCTCATTTGTTCAAATATGATTACTAGTTTAGAAGTTATGAGGGAACAGATGGACAAACATACATACAGGTCAAAATCATAAACCACCTTTTTGATTCGCCGTAGTCGGGTAATAAAGAAACGATCGGCAAAGTGGATCACGATTCAATTTGATCGAATGTAGGTACGTACAGCACTGTTAAATTTCTTCAGATGATAACATGTTATCTTCAGTATCAATTGAAGAATTTTCACAGTATTGTAGTAAACTGATGAGTCCCTGACTGTACATACAGTATGTGCGCTTATAATGATCTCGGCGTGATTCAGTGTAAGATATGTGTGATTCAAAGATAGACCTACAGATATACGGAACGTGTGCGGGAGAGGTGATACGACATACTGCCTAGCGCGTACTGCGCTTAGGTCAATTAACTCTCTTCTTTTTTTCTCACAATAAGAGTATTGTTTTTATGATTGCCATGTTGCCAACCAAGAAGAGGAGAGGCGAGAGCAGGCAGCCTTGTCGGACACCCGCATGCACTGCGATATCTTCGGAGATGAGGCCATCGTGGGTAACTCTACAAGATTATATTTTCTTGTAGATAGCCTTGCGTAGGGTAATGATTTTAGGCGGGACACACACTTCACCGAGTACGGGACTTAAAATTAACTGCGGGAAGACACAAGACATGCGATCTCGAATGGTAAACTCAACACCATTACGGATTGGGGCGGATGGAAGCGTGTGCATAGCTTCGCGTATCTGGGTAGTGTTGTATCCAAGGTGGGGCCACAGAAGAGGACATCACTGCGCGCATTGCCAAGGCCCGAGCAACCTTCGCCGTGTGGTCCCCGGCAGAGTAGAATAGGCCACCCTCACTCTTACCGAGGTGTCGTAAAAGGCGACTAAGGTAAAGCTGCTGGCATGATCATCAGCACCCAGAGAAGGAAACTCTGCAGTTATATCAAAACCCTCGCCAACCCGTCTGCCAAGCGTGGTGAGTATGGCAATTACCCCTCATGTGATTGAGGGAGGCCCGTGCCCCAGCAGTGGGGACTTACATGGGCTGATGATGATGATGATGAGCAACCTTCGCACAACTGCGGCCCGTGTGCCAGTCACGGAAATTGACCCGGAGGATTAAACTTAAGATTTTCGGATCCAACGTCAAATCCGTACTGCTATGTATATGGGTGCGAAACATGGAAGGTCGCCAAAACCATCTCACACCAGCTCCAGGTTTTTGTCAACCGTAGTCTTTGCCGAATTCTTGGTGTGTACTGGCCGGAGAAAATCTCCAACGACCATCTGTTGGAACGCTGCAACGAGACTCCGATCGACCAGCAGATCAAGCGCCGCAAGTGGAACTGGATTGGCCACACTCTCCGGAGGGACTCTGATCATATCCCTAAACAGGCTCTGGATTGGAATCCCCAAGGGAAACGTAAACGTGGCTGTCCCAAACAAATAAGGAATTCTCCTATTTTTTCAAATATTTTTTATAATGCTCATTTATATCAGATAATCAAGCATTATTTTTATTTCTGTAAAATATCCCTGCTAAATGTTATAAAAAAATTATCAAAAATTTTACGTAAAATATACGCGCTAAAACACCGACCACCATGATGGTGACGGCGCATGACGTCACTATAACTAAATCAAAGGGCATTGAACTAAAATTGAGAAATGTCAAAATGCTAAAGTTTGTCTTGTAGGTAAGTAAACAAAGATGTCAAAAAGATGTTTTAGTATAATGACGTCACATCATGGCGGTCGGCGTGTGAAATCACGTGACATACAGATATTAAAACCTCAATTTTGATTTTGAAAAATCAAATTTATCTTAGGATTTCATGGGAAAATAACGTTATATTTGCATTTCCCGTGATGAAAGCTATACAAGTACCTAATATAATTTCATAATTTATTGTTGATAGATGAAAATGGCCTATTTGGCGACGTGCTGTAGCAGACGAGGTGAAGAACATCGGTAGGACTTGGAGTGAGATCAAACGCGAAGCTCAAGACCGAACGCGATGGAAGACCACTGTGGAAGCGTTCGTGTAAAATTACATAACTGGACTTCTTGCTACTGGCCAATTTTTGTTCAAATACGGATCCGGGAGGGTGGCGAAGTGGAGGTGGTTACAAACAACCTACAACACTTCAGACATAAGTACGTTGATTCGGCGGGTAGGGCTAAAAGAAGCCGCGTGGGCTGATGCAATTCAAAGGTTTTAAATTAGTGTCTAGTGGTTTTTAGTGTGCAAGTATGGTGTTTATTTGTGCAGTGAAGTGCCGCAAAGTGATCCTTATAATAAGAATCGTTGGATTGTATCGTTTTTAACACTGCTATTGTGTGTCGAGTGCGTTGTCTCGTGACAACTTGCTTGGACCTAATAGAGTCTTAAAACCCGCGATTGCTTTTCGAGTGATATCCGCTGAATCCGTAGGTCGATAAAACGCAAATAACCGGCGTTTTATTGAGTGACTGTGACTTTGACTGACTTCGACTGTTGACTACCTACTTGTTCTCAATAAGTTACTTGACATTGGCGAATTATCTTCGGTTGTCCCGCTTAATAATGCCTAAAATCTAAAACATGATAATGGCAGGAGTAATTCTCAGTCGAAAAGTTGATTGCCACAAATAAAATAAGAAGAAGAAGAAGACATAAGTACGTTAGTTCCAATTTTTGATCTTTCGGCCAAAACGACGTGGTCGGTCTTACGATGCGTAATTTTATTGACAGCGAAATAAACACGTCTCCCTACCTGGGTAGGTACTGTCAAACGAAAATGCCCAAAACGGCCCGCGTAGCATTGTGACGGTCGAAATGTCACCTGTCGTAGGCGGACGGCGCCACCCGTCGTGACTAGTGTTGTAGCTGTAATTGTAGAACTGGGACGTCCCAGCATATTTTACAGCATTGGCTTCAACATGGGTGTAAAGTGCATAGTATAAGAAGTAGGACGTCCACAAGGGCGTCAGAAAATGCTGTATAATGTACTAATATTATGCAGCATTTTCTGCGAGACGGTAAAACTGTCTACATTAATTGTATCTAATGGCCAAAATTTCGCCTGTCGTAGTCGGACAGCGCCACCCTTCGAGACTAGTGTTGTAATAACTATGAGTATTAGAACTGGGACGTGCCAGTACCTTCCTTTTGCAGCATTTAGCATTTGCGGTATCAGGTAGGTACTGATGTGGAATGAGATCGCTTTAAACAAGCTCTGCAAATGGTACTTAGTGATTATTTGATTACTGTTCTTCATGTAGCGGCCATATTGGGAAATGGGTTATGTTCACATGTAGGTAGCTCATATTTGACACACCGGGACATGGAGTCTGTGGGACAATAAACTTCTGACCCATCCCCAGTATCCCACCGCCTGCTGCGGCATAACCAAGCGCTGCTAATGGCAACTATGATTGTTTGATTACTGTTTGTAGCCGCCATATTGGGAAAAGCGTTTTGTTCCCATAGGTCATACGAGTATTAGACACGCCGGGACATGGAGTATATGGGGCACTTCTGTCCCATCCCCAGACGTGTCCCGCCGCCCGCTGCGGCAAACGAGCGCTGCTAATGGCAACTATGATTGTTTGATTACTGTTTGTAGCCGCCATATTGGCAAAAGCGTTTTGTTCCCTTAGGTCAAATTTGACTCACCGGGACATGGAGTATCTAGGACATTTCTGTCCCATCCCCAAAAGTGTCCCACCGCCCGCTGCGGCATAAACGAGCGCTGCTAATGGCAACTGTGATTGTTTGATTACTGCGTGTGGCCGCCATGTTGGGAATGCGTTTTGTTCTCTATTTTTGGCTTTGACATTTACGAGGGATAACCCTTATAATGAAGCTAGCCTTAAATAATGGCCGCTATAGTTAAGGTTTCTAGAGGAATTTCCTCCCACATACGCTCCGGTTGTTGAATGACCAGGACTGTCAAGGATGCCCCCGCTAAATTTCCGTCATTTTCTTTTGTACATTCTTTGTCATTGTCTTTTGTGTTTTGCACCACCCTCCCATCTTCTATCTAATGTCCTTTACCTGAAGGTTGTCTGGTAGAGATCGCTCCCAGCGATAAGACCGCCTAAATTGTACATTGTATCTCTGTATACCTAGCTTTTAAGTTTTGTATGTTGTGCAATAAAGAGTATCTATCTATCTATCTATCTACATACATAGAAAACACTTAGACCAATACAAATAGTACCCAGTTCATAAATAATGTTTGTACTGTGCGGGGATTGAACCCGCAACCCTTGCACCAGAGGCAGCGTTCACTACCACAGATCTAAACGGATCGAATACAATAATATCTGAATAGTAATTACAAATCTATATTAATAAAGAGGTAACTTCTCGGCGGGTGACTGACTGATCTATCTACACACAGCCGAAACTACTGGACCCAAAATCATGAAAATTTGAACATGGGTAGTTTTTATTATATAGGCGCGCACTAAGAAAGGGTTTCCAAAAATTTAACCCCTAAAGGGGTGAAACGGGGGTTAATGTTAGTATGAAAGTTTGTCATTTACGATGTTAGAGTTTTGAAAATTACGATTTTGAAGATACGATGTTAGAGTTTTGGGATTATAACAGATAAATTTTATTTTTTAATTAATAAACATAAGTTTATTAATTAAAAAATAAAATTTATCTGTTGTATAGTGTTAAAACGATACAATCCAACGATTCTTATTATAAGGATCACTTTGCGGCACTTCACTGCACAAATAAACACCAAACTTGCACACTAAAAACCACTAGACACTAATTTAAAACCTTTGAATTGCATCAGCCCACGCGGCTTCTTTTAGCCCTACCCGCCGAATCAACGTACTTATGTCTGAAGTGTTGTAGGTTGTTTGTAACCACCTCCACTTCGCCACCCTCCCGGATCCGTATTTGAACAAAACTTGGCGAGTAGCAAGAAGCCCAGTTATGTAATTTTACACGAACGCTTCCAAAGTGGTCTTCCATCGCGTTTGGTCTTGAGCTTCGCGTTTGATCTCACTCCAAGTCCTACCGATGTTCTTCACCTCGTTTGCTACAGCACGTCGCCAAATAGGCCATTTTCATCTATCAACAATAAATTATGAAATTATATTAGGTACTTGTATAGCTTTCATCACGGGAAATGCAAATATAACGTTATTTTCCCATGAAATCCTAAGATAATTTTTATTTTTCAAAATCAAAATTGAGGTTTTAATATCTGTATGTCACGTGATTTCAAACGCCGACCGCCATGATGTGACGTCATTATACTAAAACATCTTTTTGACATCTTTGTTTACTTACCTACAAAACAAACTTTAGCATTTTGACATTTCTCAATTTTAGTTCAATGCCCTTTGATTTAGTTATAGTGACGTCATGCGCCGTCACCATCATGGCGGTCGGTGTTTATTTTACGTAAAATTTTTGATAATTTTTTTATAACATTTAGCAGGCATATTTTGCAGAAATAAAAATAATGCTTGATTATCTGATATAAATGAGCATTATAAAAAATATTTGAAAAAATAGGAGAATTCCCTATTTGTTTGGGACGGCCACGTTTACGTTTCCCTTTGGGATTCCAATCCAGAGCCTGTTTAGGGATATGATCAGAGTCCCTCCGGAGAGTGTGGCCAATCCTGTTCCACTTGCGGCGCTTGATCTGCTGGTCGATCGGAGTTTCGTTGCAGATGGTCCGTTGTTGTGCAATAAAGAGTATCTATCTATCTATCTATCTACATACATAGAAAACACTTAGACCAATACAAATAGTACCCAGTTCATAAATAATGTTTGTACTGTGCGGGGATTGAACCCGCAACCCTTGCACCAGAGGCAGCGTTCACTACCACAGATCTAAACGGATCGAATACAATAATATCTGAATAGTAATTACAAATCTATATTAATAAAGAGGTAACTTCTCGGCGGGTGACTGACTGATCTATCTACACACAGCCGAAACTACTGGACCCAAAATCATGAAAATTTGAACATGGGTAGTTTTTATTATATAGGCGCGCACTAAGAAAGGGTTTCCAAAAATTTAACCCCTAAAGGGGTGAAACGGGGGTTAATGTTAGTATGAAAGTTTGTCATTTACGATGTTAGAGTTTTGAAAATTACGATTTTGAAGATACGATGTTAGAGTTTTGGGATTATAACAGATAAATTTTATTTTTTAATTAATAAACATAAGTTTATTAATTAAAAAATAAAATTTATCTGTTGTATAGTGTTAAAAACGATACAATCCAACGATTCTTATTATAAGGATCACTTTGCGGCACTTCACTGCACAAATAAACACCAAACTTGCACACTAAAAACCACTAGACACTAATTTAAAACCTTTGAATTGCATCAGCCCACGCGGCTTCTTTTAGCCCTACCCGCCGAATCAACGTACTTATGTCTGAAGTGTTGTAGGTTGTTTGTAACCACCTCCACTTCGCCACCCTCCCGGATCCGTATTTGAACAAAACTTGGCGAGTAGCAAGAAGCCCAGTTATGTAATTTTACACGAACGCTTCCAAAGTGGTCTTCCATCGCGTTTGGTCTTGAGCTTCGCGTTTGATCTCACTCCAAGTCCTACCGATGTTCTTCACCTCGTTTGCTACAGCACGTCGCCAAATAGGCCATTTTCATCTATCAACAATAAATTATGAAATTATATTAGGTACTTGTATAGCTTTCATCACGGGAAATGCAAATATAACGTTATTTTCCCATGAAATCCTAAGATAATTTTTATTTTTCAAAATCAAAATTGAGGTTTTAATATCTGTATGTCACGTGATTTCAAACGCCGACCGCCATGATGTGACGTCATTATACTAAAACATCTTTTTGACATCTTTGTTTACTTACCTACAAAACAAACTTTAGCATTTTGACATTTCTCAATTTTAGTTCAATGCCCTTTGATTTAGTTATAGTGACGTCATGCGCCGTCACCATCATGGCGGTCGGTGTTTATTTTACGTAAAATTTTTGATAATTTTTTTATAACATTTAGCAGGCATATTTTGCAGAAATAAAAATAATGCTTGATTATCTGATATAAATGAGCATTATAAAAAATATTTGAAAAAATAGGAGAATTCCCTATTTGTTTGGGACGGCCACGTTTACGTTTCCCTTTGGGATTCCAATCCAGAGCCTGTTTAGGGATATGATCAGAGTCCCTCCGGAGAGTGTGGCCAATCCTGTTCCACTTGCGGCGCTTGATCTGCTGGTCGATCGGAGTTTCGTTGCAGATGGTCGTTGTTGTGCAATAAAGAGTATCTATCTATCTATCTATCTACATACATAGAAAACACTTAGACCAATACAAATAGTACCCAGTTCATAAATAATGTTTGTACTGTGCGGGGATTGAACCCGCAACCCTTGCACCAGAGGCAGCGTTCACTACCACAGATCTAAACGGATCGAATACAATAATATCTGAATAGTAATTACAAATCTATATTAATAAAGAGGTAACTTCTCGGCGGGTGACTGACTGATCTATCTACACACAGCCGAAACTACTGGACCCAAAATCATGAAAATTTGAACATGGGTAGTTTTTATTATATAGGCGCGCACTAAGAAAGGGTTTCCAAAAATTTAACCCCTAAAGGGGTGAAACGGGGGGTTAATGTTAGTATTAAAGTTTGTCATTTACGATGTTAGAGTTTTGAAAATTACGATTTTGAAGATACGATGTTAGAGTTTTGGGATTATAACAGATAAACTTTTATTTTTTAATTAATAAACATAAGTTTATTAATTAAAAAATAAAATTTATCTGTTTCAGTTTTTTTTAATTCAATCCCTTAAAAGGGTAAAATGGAGGTAGAAACATTGTAGGTATGGAAGATTCGTTATATTTTGAAAGTAAGTCATGAAAATTGGTAGATAGGTATTTGGGCTTATCATACAAGTTAAAAAAAGTCCTTTGAGCATTTTTCTCTTCTATTTATGCTCTTTTGGGCATTTTTATAATCTCAGAATTAGTTTATTGCAAATCAAGATCGTATAGAAAAATACAATTTCTAAATGTTTTGTTTTAAAATTAAACTACCGAAGCGAAGCTAGGCCGGGCCACTGGTGTTTTTTTTTTATGTAATAGGTAGGCAGACGAACAGACGGTGTAGCCTTAAATCAAAATAAAATTATAATATGGTGACTTTTTCTTACTAAACGAGTCATACCTACTTACCTTTATGTAGGTACCTATCTCAAAAAAGTCTCTTTATTTATGCTAGAGAGGACAAACGAGCAATCGTAAAGATCTACGAAATCAGAGAGATCGCTAATGAGTTGTCGGCCTTTTTTGTAAATCATACTGTTTAGAAAATGCCTTAGTCTCAGAATACTGACATTAACTTTAGCTCAAAAATAACACTGGCCACAGTTCAATGGTTCGAAAAACAAAAGGAGATTCAAATAAAGAATTCGATGGAAATCAAATCAAGAGTCCATCGCCCGTGAGTGCAACCAAGACGCTGCTATACAGTCCACTGTAAAACCGAGAGAGATAGAAGTAGCGTTAATCCTATTGGCTTATACTGGGCGACGTTTGCCACGATTGGTCGTCGTGCTTTATTGAACTGTCACTGAAGACCGCGGTTTAGGGGGTGAGCGGTAATTCGGGGGCAAATGGGGGGTAAACGGGGGTGTAGTGGGGTGACGGGGTGGTCGGGTGGAAATCCGTTTCACAGAGCAGAGTTTGGCAATTGACTTGTGGGTAGTTTTTGGGTTCCCTTTGAAAGGATTACGGCGGAGTTGTTTTAATTCTTTTTGATGTTTATTTTTTGTGCCTTAGATGTTGGCGAAATCTTTGCAGATGCGGCTGCAATGCATAAAAACAGGCTTAACGAGATTGGAATCAGTCATTGAACCATAAAACCACTCTATTTATAAATGCCTACTAAAAGTAAAGTAAGGTAAAGTATCAGCCTATACATTGTTCCATTGCAGGGCAAAGGCCTCCATCATAGAAAAAAAGTCATCGCTACTATGATGGGATTAGGCTTAATCACCACGCTTGCCTAATGCGGATTGGTGATGATCACAAACCCGAGCTTCAAAAAATTCGAAACATACTTTTTTAGCTCGACCCTGGAATCGAACCCAGGACCCTGAGATCACGGACTGGTACTTATACCACTAAACCAACGGGGCGTTAATAGATATAGGTAATTGATTAAATACCTAATCTACAGTCTCAAAAGTCTTGTAACAGAGGCATACCGGCTAAAAACATCAGGACCCCAATTCTGGGGATATCGATATGAAAAAAACATGGCGGATATCACCTGAAAACCATACAAAAAAACTGTGTTTTAGTGATATATGTCGTATGAAAATAAATATCACGAGCACGAGAATTGGGCTCCAGGAGCTCAATTTATTTTCATACGACATAATTATATCACTAAAACATGTTTTTTTATGGTTTTCAGGAGCCCAATTCTCGGGATTTCGATATGAAAAAAACATGGCGGATATCACCTGAAAACCATACAAAAAAAACTATGTTTTAGTGATATATGTCGTATGAAAAGAAATGTCACGAGCCCGAGAATTGGGCTCCTGGTGATATCAGCCATGTTTTCAAAATGTCACGAGTACGAGAATTGGGCTCCTGGATCGCAATTCTCGGGCTCGTGACATATTATCATACGATATAGGTATTATCACTAAAACATAGATTTTTTTGTATGGATTTCATGTGACATCCTTCATGTTTTCAAAATGTCACGAGCACGAGAATTGGGTTCCAGATCGTGATCGCACTGTACCTACGTCTCGTTCGTTACCACCTATTTATTTACATTACATAACGCAGTGACATTTGATATCCCGCCCAATAAGAAAGCGGGGCGTGGCGACGACAAACGTCACACAGGAAAAGTCACCGCGGTTCCCGTGTCCTTATTGGCCGGGGACGTCAAAAGTCACGGGTTTCCCGCGCCCTTATTGGTGAAGAACATCAAAAGTCGTAGGTTTACTGCTCTGTTATTGGCCGGGAGTTTTCGGCGCGAAATGACATTAGGTTTGTTTGAAGTGCGATGTCTATTTAGGTAAATAATTTACTCACCTTTATTATTTAGTAGCTTCGGCATGAATGGGCCGGCTCGACAGGAGTGATACCGGCTAGAAGCAGCACTGTGCTGTGGTCCGCTGCGTGAGTGAGGGTTACGTTACGTAGGCCCAATCCGGGGGAAAGGGGGTTTAAAGGTAGCAGAATAGGACGTAGAGTGGCCTGTCTATCGGTTTTTTATAGGATGCATTTTGGAGAGTGTTCGAATGAGCTTCACGACCTGATACCACCTTCTCCTTTCTACCACCGGACATAACGGAAGACGACAGGAATCCACCCTTACACTGTGCAAGTTCCACCAGCTCGTACTAAGCGTTTCGCTTCTTCTTTCTTGGTTCGAACTGCTAAGGAATGGAACAACTTGCCGGCTTCTGTATTCCCAGAGAGCTACAATTTGGGTGTCTTTAAGTCGAGAGTGAATAGGCTTCTTCTGGGTAAGCACGCTACATCTTAGACCTTATTGTCACTTTCCATCAGGTGAAATGAGGTCAAGTGCAAACCCATATAATATATATAAAAAAAAATAGAAACAGAAACAGAAACATTATTTATTTGCTTAATACACAATTTGATACAAAGATGTTATAAAAAGTATCATGGACACGGTATCCAGCCTGCCAGCAGGCGCGCAAATAGATTTAGTAGGATTAACTAACAAAACTTATATGCTTAGTAAATTATTGTATTCAAATATTATTTCTTAAATTAATATATCTATGCCTCTAAGATCTATGCACTTGTGACTCCAATGGTGTCGCGAGTGTCCATGGGCGGCGGCAATTGCTTACCATCAGGTGATCCATCTGCTCTTCTGCCACCTATCACATAAAAAAAACCGATCTGTACTAACTTACTCACCGAACTCGATAGCCCAGTGTCTTTAACATTGCGGTCAATCGCGGAAGTCTCGAGTTGGATTCTCGGCCGGCTCAATTTGCAAACGAATTATCTTCTCAAGGGTTTATGTTCGGAAAAATTAAAGTTTGTAAAAAAGACATGTTGCGCCGACCCCAGATACCTACTTACCCAACTGGGAACATTACAGAAAACTGAAGATTTATCTTCGTAAAGACAGATAGGTCCAGTAAGAGCCTAGTTTAACCGACTGCCTCCACTTTTTCTTCAACAATTAGCCCCCTACTTGACACCCTGTAATTGGAAAGCGAAATATCTGTTCAATTTGGCGCGGAAAATCTATGACGTCATTATTCTAAATGGCGGACGCTACAGCACCGTAATGCCACAAATTAAAGCTTAAAACGGACGCTTAACAGCTGACCCAGAAATGGTCCCCCTGTCTCACCCCCCGAGTAGGGTGAGTCGATGGTGAACGCTTTTCCGGACTGTCCTAGAACCAACAATTTACCATACTTACAGGGGCGTCTTTACATATTGCAGGGCGTGTGGTACACCCGGGCTCGAGTGTTGGGGCGCCGACAGCCGCTCGAGACAAGAGCCTCCTATTTAACGCTTCGCATTAAGCGAGCTTCGAACCATTTATACAATGTTTCATTTAATATGTCAAGCCCAAGGATTTCATATTAAATGAAACATCTAACAATGAGCATCTTTTGGGGTAACCGAAACACCCCCATCGTAGGACATACCTAAGATTTAATATAGTTTTCAACTTATGAAATTTTTGCATGGCGTTCGACTTCGCACACTGAATGAAAGACCCTGTATAAACGTAGTGGGTGCTACGTACTACGTATTTTAAGCACCAAACTATTCCCGTTTATTCGCGCATTTTGATACAAGAGGTATTCCAACTATCATTTATTTATTTATTTATTATTCGGAAAACAAAACACATTTAGTTGAGTTTAGAGCTAGATTGATATCCTACTATTGTTTACACATCATTTTATTACGTACGGTCAACAGCACATCACGATATACACTTGCAGTACGGGTGGTCTTTAGGTCAAAGTGTATAGTCTGATGTGCTTTCTACTGTAGGTACTTATACAATTCTAAGCAAACAATACTTATACATAGTGGCAGTGATTAATTATCAATAGTGGGAGTATTCGGCGGATTATATCCTTGAAAGCAATTTAACACGATTATTAAAGACGCAAAATCTGGAGTCGAAAATATCAAGATTGGGATTATTAATTGATACCTCGTTGTAAAGACGACACATTCTTGTCAAGGGGATGTAATCATCATCATCTGATGATGATGATGATTACATCCCCTTGACAATTAAGTCCCCACTGCTGGGGCACGGGCCTCCCTCAGTCACGAGGGTTTTGATATAAATGAATGAATGAATGAATGGAGGGGTTGTAGTAAGATGTATTATTTTTATAAGTCTGTAAATAAAAGTTCTTGAAATGTAGACGGGGGTTATATTTAGTATTTAGTTTAATCATATTCAGAAGGTAAGAGGAATCAAATTTATTATGAAGTAGCTTATGCAAATGTATAAGGTCTTGGGGCTGAGCAAAGAGGTAACTCCGAATCTATCCAGTCTTTCAGCATAATTCGAAAGTTTGCGCCCAAAGCCGCATTTGTAATTTAAGATTTTTTTCAGCCACGTACGCAGGATATATTACAGTATTCAAGTACTGCTCATAGGTACACAAGTTTACTCTCTATTCCCATACACTCATATTCCGATGGGACACCAGCGTGACACGACCGGAGAGATATTGGGCGCAGGACCAATAGCTTAACGTGCTTTCCGAGACACAGGGGTGCTTGACCGCCGATTCCAGACTCTGGGCTGTCACTAAGAATTTCATACCGAAAAAGATACAAATGTTTGGCCCGACTCGGGGATCGAACCTGGGTCCTGTCGCAGCCGTCACTTTAAAGTGCAACCCACTAACCACTGCGCCACCGAAGCAGTCACTCTTCATCAGTTCGTCTAGAGAGATAACCAACCCACCTCCAGTTCAGCGTGTTAGTCTTGTGAAGAATATCGTTGACTAAAAAGAATAAAATATGCTAAAATTCAAAATTCAAAATTCAAAAGTACTTCATTTGCATAGACTTATATTACAGCTATACAAATCGTCATACATGAAAAATATAAATTATAGCTATACATATTATACATGTAATTCAATATGTATATGTGTGTCGATACAAAAAATATACTAAGAAATGAATAAATATAATGTGAATCTACCACCGGAATCGGAAAGTTGATTCTGACGAGAAGATCCGGCAAGAAACTCGTCAGTTACTCTTTTTAATCACCATTTTTTTTTTAAGTACAGCATCATGGGTGTAGGCGAACAGTTTATCATTTCCACAAATTCTTGTTATTTAAGTAATCATTAACTGTATTTACTTTTGCCATTAAATAATTTTTAACATGTGTTTTAAATTTGGGCATTGAAACTAGCATATTTTTTTCTTTTTAGTCAACGACAATAAATACTTCGTGGTGGCCTGGATAGCCCTGCCTTGTTGGAGAGGCTTGATTTCAACATACCTTACAAACTACCTATAAGGACAGGACGATATCTTCCATTCAGTATCACAGGATCTAAGAGCAATCATGGCCACCATTCTATCATGAACAGGCTTCAGCGACAGTATAATGAGTTTCACAAGAGCTCAACAGATGTTGATATCTATTCGAACAGTTTTTCTAAATTTAAAAGGCTAACATTGAGTTTTCTGCAACAGCAAAACTAAAATTGTGTATATGCATGCATGTGTACAGGTGTGTATGCATGCTTGCATACATATATATATTCAATTGAGATAATCACATTCGCATGTCGTGGCAGCCTGTAAGTGAATCTACACTTAGCATATATTTTAATGTAAGTTGTTGGTTGTCCTCAATAAATAAATAAATAAATACATAAGTCTAACGAATAACTTCTTTCCAAATTCAATCAAAGCACAAAGTAAAATAAAGGGACGCGTTGATGTCTTTTCGATGGTCGTTCATTTCGTAGCCTTTCGATTACATATTGTTGTTGTTTCTTGAAGTATAATAATACGTCACTCTTACCGAGTAAAGCTGCTGGCATGATCATCAGCACCCAGAGAAGGAAAACTCTGCATTTATATCAAAACCCTCGCCAACCCGTCTGCCAAGCGTGGTGAGTATGGCAATTACCCCTCATGTGATTGAGGGAGGCCCGTGCCCCAGCAGTGGGGACTCAAATGGGCTGATGATGATGTTGAATAATACGTCAAACAACAGCCACCTTATTATAAATCGCGATCAAAAGTTCATGCCATCCCGTTCCAACACGTAAAGTTAAAAGGGGCTGGCACGAATTTTATTCCGGGACTAACCTTAGTGATTTTTTTTATGTGTTAGGTGGCAGACGAGCAGACGGATCACCTGATAGTAAGCAATCGCCGCCCATGGATACTCGCGACACCTGTGGAGTCACAAGTGCGTTACCAACCTTTAAACCCCCTTTTACCCAGGATTGGGCTTCCCTCACTCACGCAGCGAAACACAGCACAGTGCTGCTTCACGCCGGTTTTCTGTGAGGCCGTGAGGATTTGTAATAAGGGGCGGATATTTTAGAATCTAACGTAGTACCTATGTGTGTATGTTTTTGAGCATAACTTATTTATTAGTTTATAATACTGTATTTTATTTATGTATTAGGGTTATAAGTTATATTTTAACATTTACAGTTTCATTTTTTTTTCCTTATTGAATATTGCACCCCCTACCCCTTCTCTACTATCAAATGTCCTTTATCGGAAGGTTGTCTGGTAGAAATCGCTTTCAGCGATAAGACCGCCGAAATTGTACACAAAATGTCTGTAATGCCTAGTACTTAAGTTGTGTATTTTGTGCAATAAAGTATATCTATCTATCTATCTATCTATTTACCTACCCATGCCATGAGTATAGGTATAGGTAGGTATCCTTTGTCGGAAGCGGCAGTAACGCTATTATTTATTTTTACAACTTTATTGTCAAATTATACCTGCCAACCTCATCAACTGTTTTCCCACCGCTGTTAACAACAATTCTTCTTAATCGATTTTTCACTGCTGATGGTCGTGCCTTTCTTGAAATGCCTTTACCAAAGCGTTGACAAGATCTTTCCATTCCTCCCAATCCTCGGATTGTCTTAGGGCAATCGGCAAAGTGAGCCCAGTTACATTCCTTATTTGGTCTGTCCTACGAAGAGGTGAACGGTCTCTTCGTCTTTTACCATTGACTTTTCCCACAACAACCAACTTGTCGAAGTTATCGGAGTTAACAACAATAAATAACTTACAAAAAAATGTTTTTTAATAAAAACTATCCATCACTTGGTCACCCCACATCTCCCAGCACGGCGAGCGTCAGACGCGAAAAGCAACGGAGGCGGGGCCGCCACGCCTCCACCCAGCTTACACCACGGAGACCGCGTCAAAAGTGCCCCGGCCGCCGCGAAGGCGATACCTTCGCCTGTTAAAAAAAATAAACGTCAAACGTAGGCGCGCGCTAACTGTCAAAATTTCGCGGGAAAGGTTGACGTTACGTTAAAAAAGTTTTTTTTTTACAAGACAAAAGAGTAAGGTTTTGATTTTGTGAGTGATTTTATTATACCAAACTTGTAGAGCTACATATTTATTTCATAGAAGTTTAGGGCTAAATTTGTTGAACGACATTAATGATTCAAATGAAAAGTTTATTAAGTGCCAACATTACACAAATTTAAATTTAAAAAAAAAAAGTGTGTAAATAAAATGATTTTGTTATTAATTCTTGTCTTTTTAAATGAATCTAAGGTTCTTTATAAAGAGGTTTAATTTTTTTCACCTTATTATAATCTACTCAATTCATACTGGACCTTTTTAATAATTACCCGGTCTTCAATAGCACTTCAATATAATGAATTGCCAAGTGCCTAGGAGGAAAGACACCAATTAAATGTGTAGTGATAAAACAGCAAGGAATAATTAATTTTACAGTAGCAGAATTTGTGAACAAAATATATTTCGTTTTGTTACACCTGATCAAATATTTTAATGCCTAAAATAAATAAACGATTGTGGAATGATGTTAAAAGAAATGATTTTTGGTAGCACCAGATGTTTGACTGTTGGAAGCAAATAATAAAGAAAATAATATTTTTCTACATTCAAATTAATCTATGTACTTATCTTATAGGTTGCATAAATGATTTGAGAACAAGTTAGTCATTATTCTGCCAAAATTTTCTACGAAAAAAAAACCGCCTTCAAAAACCACGAACGAAATAGTTTAAAATACAATCAGGCGTAAATACTGGTGCAGCTTTGAAAAAAGATACAAAAACATTTCGTGTGCCTACACAATTTGAAGGTTCTCCTCAAATTTTCCAGGATCCCATCATCAGATCCTGATGATGGTACCAATCCGGGACTATCTTCTTTCGAACTAAAAAGAATCATCTAAATCGGTTCATAAATGGCAAAGTAATCGGCGAACTAAACATAACAGGGTTGCCAACTCTCAAAAATAGTTTATCCCTAAAGTCGGTGACAAAAACCCCTAAAAATGACCTTAATTATTTTGTTTCCCCCCTAAAAACATAAATTAAATATAAATTCATACAGATTTAGAAATAAAATACTGTGTGTTTGTATAGGCCAACGTTCCGAATTGTGGCTATTATATACACAAACCGTGCAGGGCCAGAAAAAAAAACGTTCCGAATTCTTTTCACTTAAGCACAGCACCAAGAAGGTTATAGATAAGGATTCTTATTATAACTTAGTGCACAGCACCGCCACAGTTCCCACAGCACATGAATAATTATTCATGTGCCCACAGAGTGGTTGTAGGTATGTACGTAATTCACGTAGTAGATGTTATAGATTAAAAAATAACAAAGTCAAAAAATCCCTGAAAATACCCCTAAATATTTCAGACCCCTAAAAACATCCGATCTCACTTATTTACCGCCTAAATCTAGGGGGAAAACCCCTAAGTTGAGAACCCATAAATTAAATATATGCCTATAAATCAGATCGATTTTTTTTATTTATTATCATATGCAAAGACTTTTGACAAACAATCACGTTAATAAAAGATAAAGATAAAGATGTATTTATTGGCCACAGAATACGAATTTAAACCCAAGGTGACATAAATACATAATAGAACAAATTCTGTAGCCAACAAGGCCCAACCTCATGCATTTGCTACAGTGGCCGAAGCCGCTGCAGCGCTGTTTTGCATGCGGAGCCTTGGGCGATTAGTGGCATTGTATAAACCGCTGAGGTTTGTCCACAATGCTGGGTCAGCGTCAGTCTATTGCTAGCATTAAATACAAAAACCTCTTTTGAAAGTCTGTTAAAAAACCCTTTTGATTCGTAATTTGAAGATTAAGACATGAGTTTAGATAAAGTAATGTATGAGACTTCCCTTAACAAGGCTATTGAAAAAATCGCCAAATCTCGTTTTATAAAATATCTCTCTTAGGCGTGTTTTAATCCTCCTCATCTTAGCGTGTAATTCCCAGTAGCGTCCAAAGCTGTCGCTTCGGAGCCCTGCGTACGCTTGGACCATAATCCAGGATTTAGGAAGTCTGCAATGTATCAATACGGGGTTTAACACGATATTTATTATGTGCACTCACATATATGGCTCGACGTTTCGACGTTTTGAGTCCGCTCGTGACCACGGCTGCTGTAACGTAGCCGAAACGTCGAGCCAAATATGTGAGTGCACATAATAAATATCGTGTTAAACCCCGTATTGATACATTGTAGTTATAATGCAACGCGAAAATCTAAAAAACTATTTAGGAAGTCTGGTTACAATGAAGCGACTTCCGTCTGACCTTCGCAACCCTTACACAGGGGGAACTGGATCACGTGCGATCTGAACGTGCTACTGAATCATTATAATATTATAGGTACTTATTTACAATTTTGGGGAACCATCCGAGACGTGTAGGTTTCCTCACGATGTTTTCACTCATCGCCGAGCGAATGGTAGAAATAGTTTTTTAGATTTTCGCGTTGCATTGTAACTATAATGTATCAATACGGGGATTAACACGATATTTATTATGTGAAACAACATTGTATACTCACATATTTGGCTCGACGTTTCGGCTACGTTACAGCAGCCGTGGTGACGAGCGGACTCAAGTCCACTCGTGACCACGGCTATATGGAAATATGTGAGTACACAATGTTGTTTCACATAATAAATATCGTGTTAATCCCCGTATTGATTCAGAATGGTAGAAAGTCAACTTAAAGAAAGAAAAAAATATTATTTTGGACATCACAACACTAAATACGAGTACAACATTAGTTACAAAACTTACTTAGGCATGTTTTAATAACCCCTGCTATCTCTAGGTACATTACATGCATTAGAAGTTTTTTTTTAAATATTTTTTATTATTTAATAGGCGGGATTTTTTTTACCAAAATATGAAGAAACTCTAGAAGTGAAATAAATCACAGACTGCAGTGAAAGTGAAATAGAAAAAAGACGATTTATTACAAAACCATGGAAGTCGCTCAAACCCCATTGCAACTGACTCAAGAACACCCCGACGGGAGAATGCCTGGTAAGTTTTTAGACGAAACTAACGCCGCCAATAGATTTGGATTAACTGTGGAGATTAAACACAAAGGAAAGTTTTTTTTTTATGTAATGGTGGCAGACGAGCAGACGGATCACCTGATGGTAAGTGATTGCCGTCGCCCACGGACACCCGTGACGCCAACGGAGTCACAAGTGAGCCCTGGCCTCCCATAATAAGAGTCTCCATGTAGGTCAGTCTTGCGCCACTTCCTGCCAGTTATCCAGTCAGAGTCCACGCAAATCCTTTTCGACCAAGTCTCTCAATCGGTACCTTGGACGGACAACTGGCCTTCGACTATTTGGCCGTCCTAGGTACGCTCTTTTTACTGCACGATCCTCTCCCATTCTCTCGAGGTAGCCGAGGCAGCGAAGTCGATGTGCTTCAGTTTCGCCGATGATATTAGACTCGCACACCTGGTCTTGTAGCTTCCAGACTACCAAATAAAAACTAGACTGCCTCCTCTAAGTCTATGGACCTTGAAGAGAAGAGTACGACTACGACTTATGAATCGTAGCCGTCGGAAAAATAACACTGGTGCAGCCAAACTTTCCACAAAACTGAAAAAATTACAATAACTTGCTAAACTATTGACACGTCGAATTCTTTGACCACTCGCAAGCGATTGTCATTCCATCCTCATCATCTCGATAGATTGCGGTCTAGGTAATACTGTGCGTTTTTCCCGGAACTTTCGACTACGTTCCTCAGTTCTGTGGAACGGTTTGGCTGCAGGAGTATTTCCGGACGGCAACGACTTAGAGACCTTCAAGAGAAGAGCCTACTCTATTTTAAAAAGGCCGGCAACACATTAGCGATCTCTGATTTCGCGGATGTTCATGGGCGGCGATGATTACTTTCCATCAGGTGACTCGCTTGCTCGTTTGCCGGTGATGGTTATTGACCAGTGTGGAGAGTTAAATCCTTTTCATGTTTATTTTAATTGAGTTTATCACCAAGCACCATCTATCTAGACGCCCTGTTGGTCTAGTGGTTTAAGTACCGGGCCGTGATCACGGGGTCCTGGGTCGAGCAAAAAGTGTGTTTCGAATTTTCTGAGTATAGCTCGGGTTTGTGATCACCAATTCGCATTTGGCAAGCGTAGTGATTAAGCCTAATTCCATCATAGCAGCGATGACTTGATTTCTATGATAGAGGCCTTTTCCATGCAGTGGGACAGTTATAGGCTGATACTTTTACCATCTAAAACCAAGACAGAACAAAACATACACAAAGACGTCACAATATTAAAGGGAGATTCTCATACCCTTTTTAAGTCACATTTGCCACCGACGTAGTATATAAAAAAAATATCACTCATACAATACCATCAGGTGAGCGATTACACCCTGTCACTACCTTTACCATCTACCGTCCACTTCCTATTCACAATTTGCCACGAAACTCACTCAGCCAAAGTTGTTTATTCAAAATAAACTCATTTCTTATTCAAGCCACGCCTGCCAGTAACTCTGGGTCTATTTGACTGATTTTCAGCCGCTCCATGATTTGCCACTTTACCCGGTCAGGACGCGGAGTGAATATGAAACAGGGCAATAGCCGGGGAAATTCATTTTCATTGGAAATAATGTGTTCGCGCTTTGAATATTTGGTTTTATTAGTAGGGTTTATTTTTAATAAATTGAGTTTGAGACGACTAACGTGTGAGAGCCATTTTTTTGCTTGAATGAGCCGGATCGATCAAAATGATATCACGGCCTCACAGACTACCAACACCAAGCAGCGCTTGGGCTGTTTTTCGCCGAAAGAGCGAGGGTACCGGAAGCCCAATCGGGGGAAAGGGGTGAGTTAATAGGTTGCCAGTCTCTTTGATTTGCCTTTTTTACCCGTTCAGGATGGGGAGTGAATATGGAACAGGGCAATAGCCGGGGAAATTCATTTTCATTGGAAATAATGTGCTCGCGCTTTGAATATTAGGTTTTTATTAGTAGGGCTTATTTTTTAATAAATCCATACTGATATTATAAATGTGAAAGTGTGTGTCAACCTATCCGTTTGTCCGTCTTTTATGGCGAAACCGAGCGAAGGATTGACGTTATTTTTAACTCCCGACGGGGTGTTATAAGTTTGACGTGTCTGTGTGTCTGTCTATGGCATCGTTGCTCCCGAACAAATGAACCGATTTTGATTTTGTTTTTTTTTGTTTGAAAGATGAATAAAGAGGGAGTGTTCTTAGCTATGTTGGATAAAAGTCGATCCAAGATGGCCGCCGTCACAAAGATTTGGATTTTATTATTTTACACTACTCCCACAATATGGGTATCATATAAAAGGACTTGAGTAGCAGAATATATTAATTGTGAAAAATTTCAAATCCAAGATGGCCGCCGTCAGAAAATGACGAATAACCTATTTGTTGTTCCTATTCCCTTAATATAGGTAGGTATCAAATGAAAGAGCTTTAGTTGTGTCGCGAGCGAAGCCGCAGGCAAAAGCTTATTAATTATAAATGCACCAACAGACATTCACACCGATCAACTAGGTGCATATGGTCGATTCGGGTACGGCGGCCGATCTCATCGATCAGATATGTAAGCAAGAATATTATTGTGTACAAGTGTGTGAGCAAACATCTATCTATAAGTGGCGCTGCTGTGCACAAACAACGGATGTGAAAAAATATTAATTTTAATGTAAATAGTAGTCAAATAGTAATTCTGACGTTGTATTTGAGTTTGTCGTGTTACAATTATCGTGAAGAAATGAAGGTGTGAAGATTGGTGTTGCAGAATCTTTGTTTTTGTGATAAATATTGCTGGTGCATAAATTGACAGTTTCTGATCTCTAGTGGCCGTGTTGGGTGTCAAATCGAATAAACACTTTTTAGTCTACATCTGGTGCATAATAAGTGCCCTATTTTTGGCTTGTTTTTAGTGGTGACGGTGGTATTATAACCTAATTAATTGTTGCATGACTAATTTCGTTGGAAAAATTGCACATATTGGGAACACTGCCATCTATCGGATGCTTGCGGAATCAAGAGATTGTTTTGAGTGTGCTTCGTACTAACCAATAGTTTATCAATTCATTGGGGTTTTTCTTCGTTGCATGTAAAGTTTTGGCCTTCCAATAGAGGGCGTTAACTAACTGAATACTTATTACTTGTCCCGATTTCAAGATGAATAACTCACAAAACTGTGCGGGCTGCCAAAAACCTCTTCCGAAAAGAGAATACTTGAAATGTGTCGCTTGCCAGGCTTCTTATGACATCGATTGCGCAAACGTCACTTATAAATTCTTCAGTATTATGACAAGGAAGGATCAGTGGCAATGTCCAGAATGTAACAGCAAAAAGCCAAAAACGGGTAATGTAAATACGCCAATCCGTCCAATGGCTACCTCGTCCGTAGAAGAAGCTGGCCCTTTATCACCTAACGCATCCAGCAGTGAGTCTGATTTTGCTTATGTCACTCTGAGGAACCGACCAACTACTAAGGGGCCAGAAGTGAACGAGGGAACCAACCTGTCCTCTGACTTGATTGTCGAGATTAGGCTCCTGCGAGAAGACATGAGGGCGGTCCGAGCCGAGATGTTAGAGTTTCGACATGCAATTTCCAGTCTTACTTCTGCCATGGGAGCTTGCAACAGTCGCATAGATGAGCTCGCGCTGAGAGTAGAGGTTTTGGAAAACCAACCGCAAAAGACTGATGAGGGCGCTGATACATCTACATCTATTCTAGAAAAATCCATTGAGAACCTAAAACTAGAATTAAACGATCGCGACCAGCAGCTTCTCACTAACGATATTGAGATCGCGGGTATTCCAGAAGAGAAAAACGAAAATTCCACTCACTTGATGCTTACTGTGGCTACAAAGCTGGGTATTGACTTGGAGGAGCGAGACGTGGTGAGCGCGGAGCGTATGGGCGCTGTGCGTCGAACGGAGCCGCGTGGGGCGGAGGCGCCGCCGCGCCCCCTGGTGGTGCGACTGGCACGCCGCGCGCAACGCAACGAGTTGCTCAATGCTGCACGCGTTCGCCGCAACATTACCACAGCGGGACTTGGATTGTCAAGTTCTGAGCAGCGCTTCTATGTGAATGAGAGACTAACTCGATCTAACCGACATATATTTTACAAAGCTCGAAGTGAATCCCAGCGGGCAAATTGGAAATACGTCTGGACTCGTGATGGAAACATTTTCACTCGCAAAGAGCATGGAAGCCCTCGTTACCGACTGCGTTCCGAAGAGGACATCACTAAAATTTTTGGTCCCATAAGTTGTTAGATCAATTTGTTATTTTGGTATTTTTAATAGTAGCATTAATTATTATTATATCTTCTACACAAAAATGTTTTCCCTTCTACTGTAAAAAGAACCTTCTACGGCTTTTTTTAAATTTCAGACTATCTACCTTTTGGACTACCTTTTTGGATTATATAATCTTAACTATAGATAATATCCCGATAAAACAGTTATTTAATTATTCGTCAAATTACGAGTATTTTTATGACTATAAGCAATACTTATTTTGTTTATTTTTATATCATACGAAACTCATCTCAATTTATTTTTCTGATGTTAAGAAGTTCCGAATAGATTATAAATCAAAATACATATTACGTTATTTTGTATTAAAAAAATGTTATAAATACAATACACACAGTTCTAAAATATCATATAATAATTGGTTGGTAATTCTTGTAAAAATAATTTTACTTAATTGTTTTTTCAACTTATTTTTATGTCATTCAAAAATAATCTCATTTGGTTTTTCCGATGTTAAAAAATGTCTTATAGACCAATATGTTTTATGTTATTTCGTACTACAAAAATGTTATGAACATAGTCAATTTAATTCCAAAATTTATGTCAGATGTCTATACTATTATGTTTCTTGGGTATATTATGTAATAATTTTATTTTATTGCTTTCTCAAAGACTGCGTGCAAACAAATTACGGACTAACTCATATCTTTGAATCATTTTTAGTAAAATATTCACTAAAAATAGCTTATTTTAAAACTAAGCACACACTGTTCAACGTATCCAATTTAATTCATGAAAAGTTTTTGCAATATGCATGTCTTCTTAAATACACAATAATTTATTTACCTATCGTACCACACCATTCAAGTATACTAACATTTACCTACACATACAGCTTTGATAATGGCGTCACCTAAACGTTTTAATGTTGGCCTTTACAATCCAGGTTCTTTAGGTAAATATCATGATGAAATAATTTTGGCGACATTACATCATAGTTTGGACATTTTGGCGATCAATGAGACTTGGTTGCGTCACAACGAGGAAGGGAAAGCTCCATCAATCCCTGGCTATACCCTCCGCAGTGCCCCCAGACCTCTGGCAGTACGAGGAGGCCGCGGGGGAGGTGTTGCGTTTTACGTGAGGAAAGGTTTACGCGTTAAGATATTTGAACATCCTGTTTGCATGCCCGTTGAACAGTTATGGTTAAAATTTAACATTAACGGAAATAAAGTTACTTTAGGCACGGCGTATAGGCCGCCCTGGCTAAATACCGACATTTTTTTAAATGCTCTAACTGATTCTGTAAATGCTCTTGGTCACTGCGATAACTTAATAATCCTAGGAGATTTCAATATCAATGTTTTAAATTCCAACTGTTTAAATTACCAAAAATTTTTAGATTTTATAAGCATTTTTAATTTGTCACAAATAGTTGCCACCCCGACGCATTTTACTGACAATAGTGAAACACTCATTGATGTTGTGTGCACAGACGCAGCAGTTCGAAATGTAATTACAGACGTTATAGGTTCTAAACTAAACAATCACGCTCTCATAGTTTCTGAATTTAATTTCAGAAAACCTAAAATTCCCCCTAAAATAATCCATTACAGGCCAATGAAAGATATTGACCACGTCCAATTTAATATCGATTTAAACTCAGTTCCATGGTTTATGATTCATGATTGCTATAATGTTAATGATATGGTATCTCTTTTTAATATGTTGCTTTTAAATTTAATAGATGTTCATGCCCCTATTAAGTCTTTAAAAATAAAAACTAATTCTCCTCCTTGGTTTACGGACACTATTAAATTAATGATGAATTTAAGAAATGAGGCTCATAAGAGATATCTTTCAACTAAAAGTAATTCACACCGGGATTACTATAAACAACTGAAGAATTTAGTAAACTCCTCTCTATATTTTGAAAAATGCGCCTATTTCAAACATCACGTAAATGCTCATTTTAAGAACCCTAAAGTAATGTGGAAGAATTTAAAACAAAATATACTCCCTCCAAAAAATAGTGGTAATGTACCTGAACATCTATGTTCAGCGGACGAAATTAACAAACACTTTCTTAAATTACCTGATTCTGAGTACGTCAACCTGTCACTACTGACTTATTTCGAATATCATAGGTTTAACTCTTCAACCTTTGCCTTGAAGTGTGTTAAAAAAGAAGACATCCTTAAAATCATTAAATCTCTAAAAACCAATGCCCAAGGCGTTGACTCTATTTCTTTAGACATGCTTATAATTACTTTACCAAATTCTTTAGATGCCATTACTTCTATTGTTAACAGGTCTATTATTACAAGTACTTTTCCTGAGTCCTGGAAGACTGCTATAGTTCAACCGCTACCTAAGACTACCAATCCCTCTAATTTTAAAGATCTTAGACCTATTAGCATTCTCCCTTGCCTTTCTAAAGTGCTAGAAAGAGTAGTATATTCTCAGCTCCTAGATTATTTAGAACAAAATGACATTCTTCCAAAAGTCCAATCAGGTTTCCGAAAAAATAGAAGTACTAGTACAGCCCTTCTTGATGTCACCACAAATATTTTGGAGGCTCAAGATTCCGGATCTGGGACTATTTTGGTACTTTTAGACTTTTCCCGGGCGTTCGATACGATTAACTTATCCTTATTACTTTCAAAGTTAGCGTTTTATGGACTCGACGCATCAACAATAAAATGGTTTCATAGTTATCTCTATAATAGATTTCAGTACGTTCAGATAAAAGATAATGTTGGTAATGTTTCAGTTTCTTCTGTATCCGCAGTTAACCAGGGTGTGCCCCAAGGGTCAATCCTTGGACCTCTACTCTTTATTTTATATAGCGCTGACATTCTCAACTGTATAAAACATTGTAAATTTCATTTATATGCAGACGATCTGCAACTGTACCTTTCATTCAAGCCTAACGATGTGGGTGTGGCAGTAAATAAAATTAACGAAGATCTTCATAGTATAGATACATGGTCTAAAAGTAACTCTTTATCACTTAACCCAAGTAAATCAAAATTTGTAATTCTAGGTTCTGAGCAACAAATTTCAAAAATATCCTCTCAAAAGCCAGTAATAAAAGTTAAAAATGAACATATTTCAGAAACTCATGAAGCACGTAACTTGGGCATTATAATGGATTCTAGATTAAGGTTTGAGAGTCATGTTAAAGAATTGGTTCGTAACTGTTTTTATCGTTTAAAAATACTTTATCGGATTCGTAATTTTTTAAGTATCAAGCTTCGTGTTGATTTTGTGGAATCTTTAATATTATCCAAATTTAATTATGCAGACAGTGTCTATGGACCCAGACTTTTAGCTAAAACCAAGGGCCTTATACAAAGAGTGCAAAACGCATGTGCACGATATTGTTTTGAGATTCCTCCGAGAAGTCATGTGTCGCCATACATCAACAAGAATAAAATATTAAATATGGAATCTAGAAGATCCTTTCACTTTGCCACACTTTTATTTGGTATAGTTAAAAGTCGTAAGCCCTTATACCTACATGATAAAATTACCTGGTCTTCTCGAACACGTCTCGGCCGCATGCTTGTCCCTCCACACCGCACCACAGCATTCAAAGGAAGCTTCAAATATACTGCCGCTAAAATTTGGAACAACATACCCCCACCTATGCTCCATTCACCGTCAATTCACACTTTTAAAGCAAATTTCAAAAATTATATTCTTCTTAAACAATCAGGCAGTCAGTGAACAAACACACACGCACACACACACACACACACACACACACACACACACACACACACACAAATTTCTTGCTCCCCCACTTCTTTTCTTTCACAAGTATTCACATGTGGTAGGACACAGACAAACTGTTCAATTTTACAAAAATAAACATGGCACACTCTGCACGAAACGAACACGAATACGTATAAATATAATACTATTAATGCTGTAATGAGCCTTTAATGTTAATTTTAAGCATGTATGCATGAAGCGCAATAAAATAAGTTAGCAAAAATTTGTATGCGATTCGGTCTTTACTGAAAATCAGCGCTATGGCTCAGGCCATAGCTGAATGCTGAGTAGGGACCGTTTCGGCACTTAGCTTTTAAGATATTTCCTCTGTAATGTATGTATGTCCATGTTAAGTGTCGAATAAATGATTTCTTATCTTATCTTATCTTATCACTCTCTATTCTCTTTCCCTTATATTTCTATGTGACACCACACTTATGCTATACAACCGGAAAGGGAAGGGGGGATCCTATGGGCAGGTGTTTTCCACGGCCTCACGAGACAAAATAGATGAACACAAAACAGCTGCTACGCACACATACATGAGCACGCGCAATGATCTCGGCTCGACATGGTTCGGTGAGACAAACTATACAGAACATGTGCGGAAGAGATACAATATACTGTATAGCGCGTAGTAAACGAATTCTTCGATATCAACTTGAAATAGAGCCTGTCTGTCTGTTTATAGTAGAATTGGTCTGGGTGTTTCCTATATAATATAAGTATGTATTTACTAAAAGAAAAGTATTATATGTTTATATTTGTAATCCAACTGTTGATTCTGATATCCGTAACACAGGTGCTTGAGCTACCTATCTCGGAGTCAGATCAATGTAGGTATGTGAAGTTGTGAAATATTTATTTTATTTTTTATTTATTTATACTTGGCGACGAAAACTTTAGAGACAGCCGCATACTTAAGTTAAAGTCTTTATACAATGTAATTTAAATGTAATGTCTGTCTATAACGGAGCGACATAGTCAAATATTGACTAAGCTCCTTACATAAATAAATAAAAAAAATAGAGCCTCATGCCTATTATTTATTGGTGTGACGCGATTAGCTAGACCTCAGGCAAAGACATTGTTTTTAGGCGGCTCACAATTTAAGAGATAGGTTTCTTCTATTTATATTTCTTCTTCTCAAAGGCTCACAACCGTTCCTTGAAGAAGCTCCGCAACGAATTGCACACACTTTTATTCGTTACATAACAGTAACAAGCCAATACATTCCAGACGTGAAAACATAAAAGCCGGGGGACGTAAAAAGGGAATTTTATAAGGCACATAAAAACTTCCGTTCGGGGAAATTGGAAGTCAGGGGAAGGCAGGCGGCGGAGTAAATCCCGGTATCAAGATAAATCAATGTTTGTCTTGCTTGAGGACGGCACTTACGGGAATAGGGAGGGGTGAGGAGTCGACAGAAGTGGGATGTGGCTTCTAGATAATTTGATATTTTATCAATCAATAATTTATTGTTGTGATAGGTTGTATTTACAATGATGGTAGGTTTAACTTGCAGTTCCTCTATGTACCGTCACTAGGCATACAAAAAATAAAGGTATAAGTAAGTACAAAACAATCAATTACATTCACATCCGTCAGGTGATCCGTCTGTTCGTCTGCACCCTTTCACATAAAAAGATATATTAAAATTATCATATAACTAAGATTGCAATGTCAAATTTATACAAATGAATGAATAAATTAATAAATAACAATTCTGCAATTCAATTTTTCTGCGGTATATGATACCTAGGTACTTAGAGGGCAGACGGACTAGAACGGACCGCTAGGTTGAGTGATGGATGCTGAAAGGATGAAGCCTTAAATTATTTAAATTATTTATTTTTATTAGATGATGTCTTAAATTATTTCAATGCATGACGATTTGCAAACTAAGTGGTGTGTGCAAGCATATGCATATATAGCATTGTTTTATTTTCACTTTTCGATTCTATAAGGAATAATGTCTACATCTGTCAACTCCACAGCTCCCCTGTCCCGTGTCACAAGCGGGAAACTTTGTCGCTTGCCGTTTTATTTGCTTTTCTTTTGACGCGCGAGGCTTGAGCCTCCCTGATTAATTCGCCCGCCGTAGAGCCGCCAACTCTATGTAGAAAGAGGCTCAGATCTTTGAATGAAAGATTTCGTTTGAATTTTGGACTTAACGAATAAAACAAAAGTAAGAAATAAATGCGCCGCCCCCGATTCCATGTAGAGATGGCGACTTATCTTGAATTAATAGAAAGCTTTGGTTTAAATTTTTGACTAAAAGTCGAAATATACCTACTTAGGTGACGCATCGACGTAACTGGCGCCACCACATAGATAAATCAATTATCAATTGTGGCGATTATGAGACATTTTGTAAAAAAGCAACACGGTGAATCCATAAAGAAAAGTATTAAGATTTTTTTGAGATGTGTATGTGTGTGTGTGTTCTTCGTATCTACTTCGAGCAAAAGATACAGGAAGTGACTTGCTCTTTAAAGATACAGAGCCATCTCTGTATCAAATATATCCATCCATGTATGATGATGGATTTAAATTGAATAGTTAAAATAGTCTGTATAGAGACGGATGCTCAGATATACTTTTATCGAAGAATTTTATTTGTAGTAGAAATGTAGACCCACGCTTTTGAGTGGAGATGGACCCTCAGAAATCTTTAACCGAAAAATTTTTTTTATCAAAAATCAGAACAGAAATAAAAGTAAGAATGAGTATGTGAGTCTGGCGTGCTAAACTGCATCTGACTCTTGAAGAGTTAAAGCATGATTTCCTTTGTTTTTAAAAGTTGGTGAACATGGCCCTTAGTAGGTATGTTGAGAAGGAAATGTATTTTTTTTCTTCATGTGCTGGGCAACGCCATCACCGTTTTACCATTAGATTCAAATCTGATAAGTTTCGTTCAATTCCAATTGATTGATTGTTTGTAGTAACCCAACGTTTGGCTGTACTCGTATATACACTAACTTAATCTACAATTCCTATAATTTAATCCCCATTTCAAATACTATATCAATTTGAGTATGAAACCACATCACTTCTCATGCTCCCTCATCGATACTTAAGCAATCATTTAATTGATTTGACACATTAGTGAAAACTAATACGCATTCAAGTTCTCGGGTGCCCTTATTGCAAAATGGTTAAAGTCCAAAATCGCAAGCTTAATATTCCCAGAGTAATACAAGGGGTCGCGCAGGGTTGTGTTTTGGGGCCCTTGGCTTATTCTGTTGCAAAGTGGCAATGCTATTAGAAAGGGTGCGTTGAAATGGTTATTTTATTAGCCCCCGTGATTAAAGGGTTATAGGTTTAATTTCTTAAATTCAATCTACTAATCCTGTGCATGTGTTGATATTATAGCTCTTGATTTATTGAAATAGCAATTCCTTTTTAAACATGAAAAATGAAAATTATAATCTTCGTTATAATAAAGAAAGTCGTGATTCCACATATCGCCGCCGTGATTCCACATTCACTTTTATACAAAGTCATGCTTCGAAATGAAAGGGCCGGCTCGACCGGACCTCGGTCGGCGGGCTCGATTTTCTGTAAGGCCGTGGCCTTACAGAAAATCGAGCAACGCCTGCGCTATGTTTCGCCGAGTACGTGGGAGTACTGAAGGCCTAATCCGCGGGAAGGGGAGTATAAAGTTTAGCTTAGCACTTGTTACTCTAATGATGTTACGGGTGTCTATGGGCGGTGGCAATCGCATACCAAATGGTGATAAAAATACGTAGAGAAAGTATGCAAAAAACTGCCACAATAATAATAATATCCTCCAACCGATTACGGCTACGGCGGCCAATCTCAATGATCAACCACGTACGCAGGAGATATTATAGTGCTCAAGTGTGTGCGCAAACACAAGTGCACTCTCTACTCCCTTACCCTCATATTCCGATGGGACACCAGCGTGATACAACCGGAGAGGGATTGGGCGCAGAACCAATGGCTTAACGTGCGTTCCGAGGCACGGGGGTACAAGACCGAGAACTTCCAGACTCCAGGCTGCTACTAAGAATTTCTTACCGAAAACTTAGGTACAAAATTTGGCCCGCGATCGAAGTCGGGACCTCTTACGCAGCCGTCCCTTTAAGGTGACGGGTAGGGCACACTAGCGACGCCAATCGATCTTAATTTTTAGCTACTAAACCGGATCTATTTTTAAAAAAATCGGCGTTACGGCTCTCGGCAAACACTTATACAATAAATAAATAAATATTTTCACAACATCACATACATTGATCTGACTCCGAGATAGGTAGCTCAAGCACCTGTGTTACGGATATCAGAATCAACAGCGGAATTACAAATATATACATATAATACTTTTCTTTTGTAAATACATACTTATAATACATACAAACACCCAGACCAATACAAACAGACATGTTCATGCACACAAATGTTTGTACTGTGCGAGGATCGAACCCGCAACCCTTGGACCAAAGGCAGCGTTCACTACCACTGTTCCAAACGGGTCATCATATATCCAAGCAAGCATCATACTATTTATCAAATATCCAAGCACAAATGTTGGGTCCGTTTTTGTACGTGCGTGTGTAATTTTTCGCGTACGCGTTGGACCCAACATTTGTGCATGGATATTAAATAAATAGTATAAGTGTTTGCCGATAGGTTGTAACCCCGATTTTTTTTTAAATCGATCCGGTTTAGTAGCTAAAAATTAAAATCGATTGGCCTCGCTAGTGTGCCCTACCCGTCACCTTAAAGTGCGACGCACTGCCCACTGTGCCAACGAGAGAGAGTTATAGTAGCTATAATGCAACGCGAAAATCGAAAGAACTATCTGTCACATCATGTTGCTCAGTCTGTTCGATCGACAGAGAATTAATAGAGATAACTGAGTTACAATCATCACAGCTAGTTCTGTAATTGGTGATTCACAATTGTAATGCAATCACAACGGGACTATTGTACTCATTTATTTACCTATATTAAGTGTCAGGGACAGTCACAACACGTAGGGGGTGGTAGAGTTGGGAATGGTAGAGTTGGCTCTTCTATGCAATGGGGGCTAGCGCGTGTGACATATCCGCAAGATGGCGTACTATAGGCCTTAGGTCCACCTACAAGGTGATTAGGTATATTTACACGTGTTATGTCAAATAGTACTACTGTATTAACGCCCTGTTGGTCTAGTGGTTTAAGTACTGGGCCGCGATCTCGGGGTCCTGGGTTCGATTCCCGGGTCGAGCGAAAAGTATGTTGCGAATTTTTCGAACACAGCTCGGGTTTATAAATAAATATTTCACAACATCACATACATTGATCTGACTCCGAGATAGGTTGCTCAAGCACCTGTGTTACGGATATCAGAATCAACAGTGGGATTACAAATATATACATATAATACTTTTCTTTTGTAAATACATACTTGTAATACAAAGAAACACCCAGACCAATACAAACAGACATGTTCATGCACACAAATGTTTGTCCTGTGCGGGGATCGAACCCGCAACCCTTGGACCAAAGGCAGCGTTTACTACCACTGTTCCAAACGGGTCGTCAAACTTTCAATGATGTTTGTGATCACCAATCCGCATTTGGCAAGCGTGGTGATTAAGCCTAATCCCATCATAGTAGCGATAACTTGAATTCTATGATGGACGCCTTTGCCCTGCAGTGGGGCAGTTTATAGGCTGATACTTAACTTTGCTTTATGTCAAATAGTCAATTAACGAATAAATCAGCCAATGATGTTGAAGTTGGACCTCGGTTCACAGGCACGCCATCTAGCGGATATTTCACACGTGATAGCCCCCATTAACTGTGCAATTTTTTTAAGTGATAGTTGTCAGACGAGCATACGGATCACCTGATGGTAAGCTATTGCCGCCGCCATTGGATACCCTCGACACCAGTGGAGTCACAAGTGCGCTCCCAACCTTTAAGCCCTTTCCCCCGGGCCTCTGGTACCCTCACTCACGCATCGAAACAGCATAATGCTGCTTTACGCCGGTTTTCTGTGTGGCTGTGGTATTACTCCGGTTGAGCCGGCTGATTCATACCGAAGCGTGGCTCTTCCACGGTCATTCTCATCTTTTTTATAGTTGGTGGGCTTGCTCTTGACTTTACAATGAACCCGAGATTCGAAAAGAACTATGTAGAACCTAGAAGTTACCTGTTGACTCAACTTGACTCCGATACTCGACCCATAATCATTAAATTAATTTTGTGATTATATCGTGAATGAGCGGATGATTTGAAAACCAATCAACATATTATTTATACTGTAACCAGGTCCACTCTACAACTTCACAGCTCTGTAGGCGTTAACATAATTCGATGAGGGCACGTTGTCACCGCCAGCCCTCGCAGCCATTTACAAATCAAATCGTTATACTTGCTTTTGTAGTAAGACTACGATGACCTGACTTAGAAAGAGCCATTCGTTGGCACTATGGGCTGGCTCAACTGAAGTAATACCACGACCTAACAGAAAAAATGGTGTGAAGTAACGTCTGCGCTATGTTTCGGCGAGTGGGTCAACCTTAGGTCCAGTCCACAGTATCACAGCTCTGTGGGCGCTAAGATAACTCGATGAGGGCACGATGTCACCGCCAAGTCACGCAGCCATTCGGCACAAATTAAATCGTTATATTGTTTACTTTTGTCTTTAGATTGAGATTGATTGATAATAAATTATGCCGAAATCTTAGGCCCAGTCTACAACATCACAGCTCTGTGAGCGCTAAGATAATTCGAGGAGGGCAGCGTGTTGTCACCGCCAGCCCTTGCAGCCATTCGGCACAAATTAAATCGTTAATATACTGTTTGTTTTTTATTAAGTAAATCTGAGAAGACCTGATCAAGGGAGAGCTACGTTTTGGCAGAATGAGTTGGCTCGAGGAAAGTGATACCCCGGCCACACTAAAAAATTTAAAATTAGCGCGAAGTAGCGCCGGCGCTGTGTTTCGACGAGTGAGTAAACCTTAGGTTCAGTCTACAACATCACAGCTCTGTGGGCGCTAAGATAACTCGATCAGGACAGCATGTCACCGCCAGCTTACTTTTGTAGTTAGATTGAGATGATAATAAATTAGGCCGAAATCTTAGGTCCAGTCTACAACATCACAGCTCTGTGGGCGCTAAGATAATTCGATGAGGGCAGCGTGTTGTCACCGCCAGCCCTAGGAGCCATTCGGCACAAATTAAATCGCTATACTTACTTTTGTAGTCGAGAGCAATGGTAGCTCAGTGGATAAGAATGTTCCTTGGGAACGGACGGATTTTTCAAAACTATGAATACGCACTTACCATTAGCTCGGCGGTGAGGTAAATATCAAAAGAGTAACTAGCGAGATTCTTTCCGATCCGTTGATAGCAATCGCGAAAAACTTGCGCGTTGCGATCGACACTCAGCGCCATCTATTGTTAATGATTAGAAATTAGCTCCCGAAACGAGTGAGGTCTGGCCAGGAGTAATGGAATGAACCTTAAAATATTTGCTTAATAACCTTAAAAATAACCTTGAACAGTTGCATCTAGCCCTCACACCCTGTCGATTGAAATTTATAATCATATTTTAAATAATCGCCTTCGACACGATAAGAAGAAGAAGAATTAAAATCTTCATTCAAATTGTACTATTTTCTGCATCTTCACAACTAGCAAATAAAACAAAATTTAAACTTAATCAGTTTCAGTTTAAATTTACAACTACAATTTTTTTTTTTAAATCGACGCACCGTGTGGAATCAGCTGCCAACGATAGCATTTCCGAACAAATACGACTGCTGATATTCAAGAAAAGAGCTTATTCCTTTCTTTAAAGCATCTATTAACTATTATCTATTTAACACATCTATGATGTCTCATGTGTAGCAGATTCATGTGCAATAGCGGGGGTAATCTTTTACCATCTCTGGGCTGGTGCACCTCAGTACCAACTTCTTCCGTTTGAACCGCGCACAACGTAGGACTGCTCGTATTGTCGGTGACTTGACTCTCTCTAGTCGAATTGATCCTCTAGCATTGCGGCGGGACATAGCCTCCCTCAGCATTCTATACCGCATCTATCATGGGGAGTGCTCTGAAGAACTGTTTGATCTACTCCCTGCAGCCGAATTCTTACATCGAACCACTCGCAAGCGATTGTCATTCCATCCTCATCATCTCGATGGATGGCGGTCTAATACTGTGCGTTTTTCCCTCAACGTTCTACCACGTACCTCAGTTCTGTGGAACGGTTTGGCTGCAGGAGTATTTCCGGACGGCTACGACTTAAGGACCTTCAAGAGAAGAGCGTACTCTTTTTTAAAAAGGCCCGCAACACATTAGCGATCTCTCTGATTTTGCGGATGTTTATGGGCGGCGATGATTACTTTCGATCAGGTGACTCGCTTGCTCCTTTGTCCGCCTTAATGTAAAAAAAACCATTTCATTTCCAACCAAATACAAAAGTTAACCAGCACAAAACACCCTGTTAGGGCAGAAATGTTATTATAAGCGCCACGATATCATAGCGGGTGCTTAATCCCGGCATAGCGGCGCGGCGTGGACCGCATGTGCCCGCGCCTAGGGACCAATCGGCTCGTATTGATTTTGATTGAAGCTTATGGCTTGGCCGAGGTAACTTCTGTTAGCTATTACGAGCTCACGAATCATGTTTTTGTATTTCAGGATTCGATTATTAATTAGAGCGATGGTTGCTCAGTGGACAAATAAATAAAAATTTTCGGGGTATAAACAATAAAAAAACGGTGCATACGTACACACAGATCTACACTTATCTAACAGCCTATAACATATTTTTCCTACAAATGTGCTCAATTAATTAAGTAATTACCATATTATTTGAAAGGAGTAACTACTTGACATTTCGAATTTCGTCGGCTTTGTAACGCGTTCAGTGATCTAATTGGTAAGACATTCACCCGGATTGTGGAAGGTGTGGGTTCGAGTCCCGCCGAGATGAAATTTTTAAGTGTGTTTTAGACTTGATCAAAGATATTTTGATTTTTTAAATTCACGCTATACGCCACGGTACCACGTCATCTTACTATAGTAAGCTGAAGTGGTACCGGTCAAGTTTCTATTTATCTAGATGAATCGATAATCCTCTCACTTGCCCCCTACCAAATAACAAAATGTCTTCTCTTTTTTTTAGACGACAACGTGTCTCCCCTACGCTGGTCGCCCCCCTCATCTGCGGCTCTGGTGGCAGCCGCCCTAGCCCCACCAGCTCTCAGGCCGTGGCTGCCTGACCCTCCCACTAAGAAGGCGAACCATTTGGGTAAGACAGGTTGGCATCTAAATCCTTCATTAAAGGATCAATAGATAGTAGTTCCAAAGATTTTACAACATAGCTCTCAGGCCGTGGCTGTCTGACCCTCCCACTAAGAAGGCGAACCATTTGGGCTAAGACAGGTTGGCATCTAAATCCTTCATTAAAGGATCAATAGATACTAGTTATGAAGGACCGCATCAGAAATGATGTAATCCGACAGAGAACCAGAGTCACCGACATAGCCAACCGAATTAGCAAACTGAAGTGGCAGTGGGCTGGTCATATTAGCCGCAGAACTGACAGCCGTTGGAGCCGTAAAGTCCTTGAGTGGAGACCGCGACTCGGTAAGCGTAGTGTAGGACGCCCTGCGACAAGATGGGATGATGACATTCGAAGGCTTGCTGGTGTGGGCTGGTGGACGAGTGTGGGTTGCTGATGATGATGATGAGATACTAGTTCCAAAGATTTTACAACATAGAGCCTATTGCTTATAGTGAGCGATAGGTAGGTCAGTGGTTCAGAACGCAGCTTCCATAAGGGGGATCGTGGTTTGAATCCGAGCATACACCTCTGGATTTTTCAAATATACATATATGCGTATTTCCACCATTAGCTCGGCGGTGAGGGAAATCGTCGTGAGGAAACCTGCACGTTTTGGATAGTTTCTGAAACGTGTAATCGTGATTTAGTAGGCCAGACCTACCTCTCCTGTAAATGGTTGCGAAGTTCAGACGGCAGTCGCTTCATTGTAATTACCTGGCACCTCAAATCAAGAATCATGGTCCAAGCGTACCCCGGGCTCCAGAGCGACAGCTTAGGACGCAACTGGGAATAACACGCTAAAATGAAGAAGAGTCTATTGCTTATAGTAAGTCACAGAACGTTTCGACTACAAATAATAAGACGAAATGCGTAGATATTTTTTATTTTCAGAAGACAATGCAAATGTTAATCTTTTTTATGTTCCTCCTCATTTTAGCGTGCACTTAACTAACTAACTTAATTTGGACGTAACCGGGAAGGTTACGTCCAAATTAAGTTGTCGCTTTATAGCGTGATTCAGGATTTGAGGAATCTGGAAATGAAGCGACTGCCTTTTGACCTTCACAAACCTTTTGACAGGGACCAGACTAACTGAATTATAGTTTTTTAGATTTTCGCGTTTCATTGTAACTATAATTAATCAAGACGGGAATTGACACGATATTTATTATGCAATACAACATTGTGTACTCATATATTATATTTTATGATATTTAGTCCGCTTGTGACCACGGCTGCTTTAACGTAGTCGAGCAAAATATGTGAGTACACAATGTTGTATCACATAATAAATATCGTGTTAATTCCCGTCTTGATTAATTATAACTGAATCATGATTACACGTTTCAGAAACTATCCCAAACTTGCAGGTAACCCCACGATGTTTTTCCTAACCGTCGAGAAAATCGGTAGAAATACGCACATAGATTTAAAAATTCCAGAGGTGCCTGCTCGGATTTGAACCACGACCCCCATCCAGAGAGTGACTTAAATACTGCCTCCGTCTAACCGTTAAATTTCTCCTCCAGGCCTCGTCTGCGTGGTATGCGGAGACACCAGCTCCGGCAAGCACTACGGCATCCTCGCCTGCAACGGCTGCAGCGGCTTCTTCAAACGCTCCGTCAGAAGGAAACTTATCTACAGGTACCTATGACATTATCTTAATAACTTTTCACACAATAGGTACGCTGAAATACGGCCATGTTTTTTTTTCACAAGGTTGGTTGCAAAACCTGCAAACCACCGCACAGCTTATCTTATTGTAAGTGACTACCGCAGCTTATGGACGCCAGCAACCCAAGAAGCATATGTGTTCATATGCGTCCATATCGGTTCCAAGACATCCTCCTAGCATGACGGTTAGGTTTCTCAGAGCACAAAACAGACTATAGATAAACTGATGGACGATGTAGTTGAGACGTAGCACGTTGCAGCACGATAGACAAGCGATTTGTTAAATATACCTCAGGTGATCCGTCTAGTCTAGTCTCTATTGTCTTTTAAAAAAAATCTCATTACAAAATTCCAAAAATGCTCATCAATTGGATCAAAGCTAACGCGACCGTTGAAAATCGACAAAACGACAGACAATTCGACCTCAATTTTGCACAACCATACATTTTCCGTCCAAATTTATTCTTTCACACCGTTCCGGACACGACATGGCCGCAAATGAAATTTGGCCCAAAATTAGATCATCCAAATAGACACGAAATATTTGAACAATTGCAAGTACATTGGCTCTGTATTGCGCTTAAAATAATAAGTGAAACCTCGATTTCGTCACTTCTATTTGCTCGCTTTTGTGTGGAATTATGTCGACTTTTTCGGAATTAGATTACTCAACTGATGTTTTTCTGTGTCCGTGTTTGTTCTCTTTATCATCGTTTGTGACTAAAATTTGTAATTGGTGATCTTCGAAGTATTTTGCAGATGATGCGTCATTTTAATTGTTTTACGAATTTACATTTAAGTTGTACTTATAAGTCTAGTTTTAAGCATTTTGTTATATTCTTTGTGTGCTAAATAAACAATTTCTATTTCTATAATTATATCAGAAAAATCTTACTAATCCAGCCGATTCGGCTAAAGTGTCAGCCATATATCTCTGTTCGTCACCGTCGAGGATCCTCACTCCAGTGTTGCTAACTTGGTGCCAGGTTTACGGGCTAATTGAAGTCACAAAATAGGCAAGATTTTGCCAATATTTTAATAATAGGGCTAAAAAGTTTTTTTTACTTGTTAAAACAAATCCTCATCAGAGAATTCTTCGCCACATAAGATTTCAGCCCAACTGTTATTACCTCTCACTTTGTGCCCTGTTTATTTCATCAGGGACAGCCTTGTTCTAAGCAGATAATGATTGTAATGCTAGAAATTGGGCTTGGGGCTAAATCATTATTTTAAGGGCTGAATAAGCATAAAAAGGACTAGATCTAGCCCCGAAAGGGCTAAGTTGGCAACTCTGCGTGATTCCTTTCAACTTTGTCAACCAGTTCTCTTCGTCGTTACACCCGAAACGAAACGAAATTAGGTGTAAGACAATAAAAGAAAGAAAGAAAGAAAATATTTATAACTATAGACATCACAACACAGAACATATAGCAATTGTAAACCGAACACAATTTGGCACAAACATAAAACAATGAAAAATACATAAAAATAAAACAAAAGGAAAAAAAAAACTAAACTATATTCAATCATGTCCAGACAGTGCCAAATGAATATTATGATGTGTTATGACGTCTAGTATAAATGGCCCTCACTCAGCTTATGTCACAGCCCAGACAAAGGCCATGGCGCTGGTTTTCAGTGAGACCAGCTGAATGAGTGCCACGGACGCTTGTCTAGTGTATCAATGCTTATCGAAGTCTTCAGTTATTTGGCTATTTGGTCTGACCATCGCTGAGGACTAAACTAATTAGCGAAGTAGGTAGACACTACAACACAGCGTGTAATTCCCAGTTGCGTCGGAGAACGTTTGTTTGAACCATGATCCAGGATTCGGGCAGTCTGGTAATTGCAATGAACCCACTGCCTTCTGACCTTAGAAACTCTTAGACAGGGGAGCCAGACCAATGTATTCTGGATCACGGTACACGTTTAAAATCTCCAATATTGTAGGTATCCACAATTTTGAGAAACTGTCTAAGACGTGTAGGTTTCCTCACAATTTTTTCCCTCACTGCCTAAGCTGCGTGAGCTAAATGTAGAAATATGCACATAGATTTGAAAAATACAGTGCATGCTCGATTTACGAAACCTCTCCCCCCCCCCCCCCCGTATGGAAGTAAATAAATAAAAATATCTTTCTTCTTCAATTTAAGTCCATACAGAACATTTATAAATGACAAATATTATGTAATCTACCGCTGATTCGGAATGTCAATTTCTACCGAGAAGAATCAGCAAGAAACTCAGAAGTTACTCTTTTCAAATAATATGGTAATTACAATTTTCATTCTTATAAGTACAAATTATGATTACAGTAACAGTAGATATACAATGCTTATAATCAGTACCGTTTAGTTAAATCGTCATAGTAAAATTATGAAATGAAATTTCATATTAGAGCATAGTTACGTTACAGTTACAAATTATGAAATGATACATTAGATAATGTGCGTTCTTATCCACTGATGCTATCATCGCTTAAGAGAGAGATATCAGGCGCAGGACCAACGGCTCAAGACAGGCTTGAATTCGTGTACCAAATTCCAAAATGACTGATCATACTTGATCTGACTCCGAGATATTTAGCTCAAGCACCTGTGTTACGGATATCAGAACCAACAGCGGAATTACAAATATATATGCATAATTACACAATTTACAGCCGTGTGGTAGCCGGCAGAGTAGAATAGGCCACCCTCACTCTTACCGAGGTGTCGTAAAAGGCGGTAAGGTAAAGCTGCTGGCATAATCATCAGCACCCAGAGAAGGAAAACTCTGCATCCATATCAAAACCCTCGCCAACCCAAGCGTGCCAAGCGTGGTGAGTATGGCAATTACCCCTCATGTGATTGAGGGAGGCCCGTGCCCCAGCAGTTGGGACTTAAATGGGCTGATAATGATGGGGTCCCCATATTGATGTCCTGGCAGGTAGACTTAGTTCTGCTGCATATGCAGTTAGAAAGATAAGACAACTAACTGATGTTGAAACGGCGAGGCTGGTTTATTTCAGCTACTTTCATAGCATCATGTCATATGGTCTATTACTATGGGGATCAGGTGCTGATATACAGACTATTTTCGTATTACAGAAGAGAGCCATCCGCGCCATTTATGGCCTTAGATCGCCCGACTCCCTTAGAGATTTGTTTAAAGAAATCGATATACTTACCGTGGCTTCTCAATACATCCTTGATTGCCTTATGTACGTACATAAGAATCTCCATCTGTTCTCGAAGAAGTCCGACTGTCACAGCCTTAACACCAGAAATAAGCACAGACTGGCCGTTGCAAATATCAGGCTCCATAAGGTTGGTAGTTCATTTATAGGATTGAGAATAAAAATGTTTAATAAGTTACCTCAGATTATTATTGACTTGCCCACACATAAGTTTAAATTGTTTATAAAAAACTGTTTAATGAAGAAAGGCTATTATAAAATAGATGATTTTTTGAATGACAATAATTTAGGGTCATATTAGTAACACAAAAATTGTACTATATTTTAAGTGAATGGTGACATTTTGTAAAACATTTCTTTTTTAAAAGAGTAACTGCTGAGTTTCTTGCTGGTGTCTTCTTGGCAGAAAACTACATTCCGAACCAGTGGTAAACATGTTGACATTCATAAGTGTTCTGTATGGACCTAAATTGAATAAACAATTTTCATTTCATTTCATTTCATTTCATTTCATTTCATTTCATTTCATTTCATTTCATTTCATTTCATTTCATTTCATTTCATTGCATAATTATAATACTTTTCTTTTGTAAATACATACTTAGAAAACACCCTGACACAGACTCAGTACAAATGTTTGTACTGTGCGGGATGGATGTACCGATTATGACAATTTTATTGTATTTATTATAGAAACATCCTTGATCTAAACAGAAAGTGCTATCATCCCACTGCCCCAGTTCCCTTTAAACCGATTTTTAAGCCCTCAAAAGAAAGTTAGCCAAATAACGCCCAGGTCAACCAACTGCGGCACAAATTCAAGCCACATTGACACCTGTGCCAACAGACTGTTTGGTAACTATGAATGGAAGCGATACAGTTAGGTTGTCTGATACGTAATTGTATATTAAGTATATCGACTTTGTTACTTTTCGTTCATGTTTTGTGGAGAGAGCTATGCTCGGAGTCTCCCTGCGTGATCGTATCAGAAATGATGAGATCCGCAGGAGAACTAAGGTTACAGACATAGCCCAAAGGATTGCATGCCTCAAGTGGCAATATGGCACATAGCGAGGAGAACAGACGGCCGTTGGGGCGGAAAGGTCCTCGAGTGGAGGCCACGTACAGGAAGTCGCAGCCGTGGCAGGCCCCCCACAAGGTGGACCGACGATCTGGTGAAGATCGCGGGAATCCATTGGATGCGGGCGGCACAGGACTGATCTGTGTGGAGAACATTGGGGGAGGCCTATGTCCAGCAGTGGACGTCTATTGGCTGAAATGATGATGTTCATGTTTCATGGATATAAGAAAGAAAGAAAAAGCATTTATTGACTATCACATTATTTTACCGTGCGACAGCTACTGTTCGGCATGAATGGGCGGCTCGACCGAAGTGTCACGGAAGTACCACGGCTTCACAGACAACCGGCGTGAAGCAGCACTGTGTTGTGTTTCGCTGCGTTTCGCTGCTTGAGTGAGGGGAGATGTAACTCCACTGGAGTGTCGGCTGCCAAGGCCACGGCAATTGCTCACCGTCAGGTGACCCGTCTGCTCGTCTGCCACCTATCACATAAAAACCTTCAAGGGAAAAACGTAAAGGCCGTCAACATATTAGCGATCTCTCTGTTTCGCGGATGTTCATGGGCGGCGTTTACTGATTACTTTACATCAGATAATCCGCTTGCTCTTTTTTCGCCTCTAGTATAAATAAAAAAAAAACAACATTCAAAACACAGAGAGCAACATAATAGAACAGAGAACAAGTTTACAGTATTACAATACGGTATGCACACATGACACAACAAGGATACTGAGAAGAAAGCAAGATAAATAAATAAATAAATATTTCACAACATCACATATCTCATTGATGTGACTCCGAGATAGGTAGCTCAAGCACCTGTGTTACGGATATCAGAATCAACAGTGGGATTACAAATATAAACATACATATAATACTTTTATTTTGTAAATACATACGTATAATACATAGAAACACCCAGACTAATACAAACAGACATGTTCATGCACACAAATGATTGTACTTTGCGGGGATGGAACCCGTCACCGTTGCAAACGGGTCGTCAAAAATGTTTTACCAGTTAAAAACATTAAAACCCTTCTTTCCTTTCCTAAAATTCTTAACCCTAAAAAGATTGGTAGTGACCAATGAGTGAACAGTGTCAGTGGACACAGTTCACTCTATAGAGCGGCTGTTCATTCAGAAGAATGTAGAGTGAAGCAGATCACACTGCAGATTGGTGGCAGACGAGCTGATGGATTACCTGTTGGTATGTGATTGCCTCCGCCCATGAAACACTAGTGGAGTTACGTGCTTCCATCCTATAAACCTCCCTTTTCCCGGATTGCGGGATACCCTCACTCACGCAGCACAGACGCTGCTTCCGGTTTTCTCTGAGACCGTGGAATTACTCCAGTCGAGCTGGCCCATTCATGCCGAAGCTTGAATCTCTCACGCTTTGTTGTTTATTTTGAATTCTAGACGAATGGCACATTTGAGCAACATGTAGTGGGTATGTTACACGATTTTAGACGTAATGTAACATATTGCTGCGATTGGTACAGTCACCTCCAATAAATTATAAGCATCTCGATTGTTCGAACCATATTTTTGTTATGTGATAGGTGGCAGATGAGCAGACGGATCGCCTAATGGTAAGCGACTGCGGCCGCCCATAGACACCCGCGGCACCAGTGGTGGCACAGGGCGCTGCAAACCTTTAACCCCTACTTTCCCCCGGATTGGGCCTCCGGTACCCACACTCACGCAACGAAACACAGCACAGTGCTGCTTCACGCCGCTTTTCTGTGATCATTGTTTAGGTCCATAGAGTAAGGTAATATACTCTGGATACCATCCTAATAAGGTTCATATTGGAATGGGGTTGTACCTATAATTTAGTGCAAGTGACTTTCTATACATACACGCCCCTTACCCACCTTAAATGTAAATAGATATCAAAAACTTGGGAATTTATATTTATAGCCATAACAGGTGCAATCTTAAAATATATTCCAACCAAGATGCCACCCCAGACAAAACGCTAAACAGTGAACAGCGAGCACCGAAACGTTACCATAAAAACGTAAATTAAATTCGCATTGCATTAGAATGCCCCTCCATTGGAAGGGAAGGGAAGAGGGCATGGTGGGGGCCATAGCGAAAGCGATTTTGGTAAAGGCTATAATCAAATAAAACTGTACTAATAAAGATTAAAAAGATACCTGTCCTGTCAATACCAGTGCTCTTAATTGTTAGGTGTGCGCCTTAGACAATTTGCCTAAGGTGTCCAGTCCACACAAGACTAACGTTAAGACACACAGCTCCGTCTTATAACAAAAAACTGCTCTGATACCGCTTTTAATAAACTAGCAAGTTCATGATTATTATGGAATAATGTTAGTTCTTAAATTTTTATTTCCACAGCGTGCCTAATATCCATGGCATCGAAGGCTACCATCGAAAAAATAACCGAGTACAACCTCAAAATGGCGATCCGCCGGGGCGATGACGCGGTTAGGGACAAGCTTGCAAATAAAAGATAAATTACGAACATACCCCTGAACCCTCCTCTGAGGTCCTTAACTACATAAAATCACCAACCCCAAATAATAATAATAATAATAATAATAATAATGACAGTACATTTTATTAACATTAACCATGCACGACTGCCTAAACTTAAGATTGTTATTGTAATTTAATTCAGTTTAATTTTATCCCAGAGCAAATATCGAAAATAATTTGTAACACTTTAAAAACAAGCACAATAAAGGCACGGAACCAGTGTCCGTGGAATTTAAAAAAAAATATATATCAAACAAATCCTCTACTAATCATAGACAACTTAGTACCGCTAGATTGATTGATCAAATCGATCAAAATTGATCGAATCATTCAATCATTCGTTCAGTGACATTTCATTTTACATAACCTTATTTTGTTGTCTGAAGTAAAAATTCTTAAGATTGGTTTTTAAGCAACAATAAATTTAAATATTGATCTAAGTAGGTTTCCAAGTAATATGCATAGGAATTGCTTATTTAAATAAATTAACTACTTCCTCACAAATATACTTTAGCGTAAAACGGAATGAACTGTCACAGGGATAAGTTGTCATGATTACTGAATCGAAATTTGGAGGTTATTATTTTAGTTCTCATTTTAAACTAGTGGCCTGGGTGGTTTAACTCTATTATTATAGTTGATATACTAAATAACGTTAAACTTAGTTTTGTAATAATAATTATTTAGTTCTTCAGTTATTCCTAGTATTAATCACACTACTTATTTTAAACCATGTTTTGGAATAAGAGGGATTGTGTCCCGTTAAATAGCGGGGACCTTTTTGGCTTCTTCTTTTAGATTTATTTTATTTATAACGTAGACTAAATCAATATTAAAATTGTAAAAATGTGTCTATTGTATTTTTGGTGCCAAATAAACGTTTTTCTATTCTATTTATAGATAGCGACAAAGTTTACAGCTAAACCGATAAGACGAAACACTTGCGCCATGTAATCAACACCCATTGCCATCTATTGGTACAGAATGGAACTGAGTGAGGACAGGCCACTAGTTAATAATAAATAATGTCCTTTGATATAATATACATTGGTTGGTTACCATGATTTAGTTATTAATTTTCCCCTATCTAAAGGTTTTTTGCGGAAATCAGATTATAGTTGCTATATTAACCAAACTTACCACATTCTAGATCATGCCATGGACTAATTAATTAATCTATGATCATAGCGATACAGTTAGGTTGTCTGATACGTAATGTATAATTAAGTATATCGCTTGGCTACTTTTCGTTAATGTCTTCCCCGTGGACTGGAGAGCTATGCTCGGAGTCTCCCTGCGTGATCGTATCAGAAATGATGAGATCCGCAGGAGAACTAAGGTTACAGACATAGCCCAAAGGATTGCATGCCTCAAGTGGCAATATGGCACATAGCGAGGAGAACAGACGGCCGTTGGGGCGGAAAGGTCCTCGAGTGGAGGCCACGTACAGGAAGTCGCAGCCGTGGCAGGCCCCCCACAAGGTGGACCGACGATCTGGTGAAGATCGCGGGAATCCATTGGATGCGGGCGGCACAGGACTGATCTGTGTGGAGAACATTGGGGGAGGCCTATGTCCAGCAGTGGACGTCTATTGGCTGAAATGATGATTGTTCATGTTTCATGGATATAAGAAAGAAAGAAAAAGCATTTATTGACCATCACATTATTTTGCCGTGCGACAGCCACTGTTCGGCATGAATGGGTGGCTCGACCGAAGTGTCACGGAAGTACCACGGCTTCACAGACAACCGGCGTGAAGCAGCACTGTGTTGTGTTTCGCTGCGTTTCGCTGCTTGAGTGAGGGGAGATGTAACTCCACTGGAGTGTCGGCTGCCAAGGCCACGGCAATTGCTCACCGTCAGGTGACCCGTCTGCTCGTCTGCCACCTATCACATAAAAACCTTCAAGGGAAAACGTAAAGGCCGTCAACATATTAGCGATCTCTCTGTTTCGCGGATGTTCATGGGCGGCGTTTACTGATTACTTTACATCAGATGATCCGCTTGTTCGTTTGTCGCCTCTATTATAAATAAAAAAAACAACATTCAAAACACAGAGAGCAACATAATAGAACAGAGAACAAGTTTACAGTATTACAATACGGTATGCACACATGACACAACAAGGATACTGAGAAGAAAGCAAGATAAATAAATAAATAAATATTTCACAACATCACATATCTCATTGATGTGACTCCGAGATAGGTAGCTCAAGCACCTGTGTTACGGATATCAGAATCAACAGTGGGATTACAAATATAAACATACATATAATACTTTTATTTTGTAAATACATACGTATAATACATAGAAACACCCAGACTAATACAAACAGACATGTTCATGCACACAAATGATTGTACTTTGCGGGGATGGAACCCGTCACCGTTGCAAACGGGTCGTCAAAAATGTTTTACCAGTTAAAAACATTAAAACCCTTCTTTCCTTTCCTAAAATTCTTAACCCTAAAAAGATTGGTAGTGACCAATGAGTGAACAGTGTCAGTGGACACAGTTCACTCTATAGAGCGGCTGTTCATTCAGAAGAATGTAGAGTGAAGCAGATCACACTGCAGATTGGTGGCAGACGAGCTGATGGATTACCTGTTGGTATGTGATTGCCTCCGCCCATGAAACACTAGTGGAGTTACGTGCTTCCATCCTATAAACCTCCCTTTTCCCGGATTGCGGGATACCCTCACTCACGCAGCACAGACGCTGCTTCCGGTTTTCTCTGAGACCGTGGAATTACTCCAGTCGAGCTGGCCCATTCATGCCGAAGCTTGAATCTCTCACGCTTTGTTGTTTATTTTGAATTCTAGACGAATGGCACATTTGAGCAACATGTAGTGGGTATGTTACACGATTTTAGACGTAATGTAACATATTGCTGCGATTGGTACAGTCACCTCCAATAAATTATAAGCATCTCGATTGTTCGAACCATATTTTTGTTATGTGATAGGTGGCAGATGAGCAGACGGATCGCCTAATGGTAAGCGACTGCGGCCGCCCATAGACACCCGCGGCACCAGTGGTGGCACAGGGCGCTGCAAACCTTTAACCCCTACTTTCCCCCGGATTGGGCCTCCGGTACCCACACTCACGCAACGAAACACAGCACAGTGCTGCTTCACGCCGCTTTTCTGTGATCATTGTTTAGGTCCATAGAGTAAGGTAATATACTCTGGATACCATCCTAATAAGGTTCATATTGGAATGGGGTTGTACCTATAATTTAGTGCAAGTGACTTTCTATACATACACGCCCCTTACCCACCTTAAATGTAAATAGATATCAAAAACTTGGGAATTTATATTTATAGCCATAACAGGTGCAATCTTAAAATATATTCCAACCAAGATGCCACCCCAGACAAAACGCTAAACAGTGAACAGCGAGCACCGAAACGTTACCATAAAAACGTAAATTAAATTCGCATTGCATTAGAATGCCCCTCCATTGGAAGGGAAGGGAAGAGGGCATGGTGGGGGCCATAGCGAAAGCGATTTTGGTAAAGGCTATAATCAAATAAAACTGTACTAATAAAGATTAAAAAGATACCTGTCCTGTCAATACCAGTGCTCTTAATTGTTAGGTGTGCGCCTTAGACAATTTGCCTAAGGTGTCCAGTCCACACAAGACTAACGTTAAGACACACAGCTCCGTCTTATAACAAAAAACTGCTCTGATACCGCTTTTAATAAACTAGCAAGTTCATGATTATTATGGAATAATGTTAGTTCTTAAATTTTTATTTCCACAGCGTGCCTAATATCCATGGCATCGAAGGCTACCATCGAAAAAATAACCGAGTACAACCTCAAAATGGCGATCCGCCGGGGCGATGACGCGGTTAGGGACAAGCTTGCAAATAAAAGATAAATTACGAACATACCCCTGAACCCTCCTCTGAGGTCCTTAACTACATAAAATCACCAACCCCAAATAATAATAATAATAATAATAATAATAATGACAGTACATTTTATTAACATTAACCATGCACGACTGCCTAAACTTAAGATTGTTATTGTAATTTAATTCAGTTTAATTTTATCCCAGAGCAAATATCGAAAATAATTTGTAACACTTTAAAAACAAGCACAATAAAGGCACGGAACCAGTGTCCGTGGAATTTAAAAAAAAATATATATCAAACAAATCCTCTACTAATCATAGACAACTTAGTACCGCTAGATTGATTGATCAAATCGATCAAAATTGATCGAATCATTCAATCATTCGTTCAGTGACATTTCATTTTACATAACCTTATTTTGTTGTCTGAAGTAAAAATTCTTAAGATTGGTTTTTAAGCAACAATAAATTTAAATATTGATCTAAGTAAGGTTTCCAAGTAATATGCATAGGAATTGCTTATTTAAATAAATTAACTACTTCCTCACAAATATACTTTAGCGTAAAACGGAATGAACTGTCACAGGGATAAGTTGTCATGATTACTGAATCGAAATTTGGAGGTTATTATTTTAGTTCTCATTTTAAACTAGTGGCCTGGGTGGTTTAACTCTATTATTATAGTTGATATACTAAATAACGTTAAACTTAGTTTTGTAATAATAATTATTTAGTTCTTCAGTTATTCCTAGTATTAATCACACTACTTATTTTAAACCATGTTTTGGAATAAGAGGGATTGTGTCCCGTTAAATAGCGGGGACCTTTTTGGCTTCTTCTTTTAGATTTATTTTATTTATAACGTAGACTAAATCAATATTAAGATTGTAAAATGTGTCTATTGTATTTTTGGTGCCAAATAAACGTTTTTCTATTCTATTTATAGATAGCGACAAAGTTTACAGCTAAACCGATAAGACGAAACACTTGCGCCATGTAATCAACACCCATTGCCATCTATTGGTACAGAATGGAACTGAGTGAGGACAGGCCACTAGTTAATAATAAATAATGTCCTTTGATATAATATACATTGGTTGGTTACCATGATTTAGTTATTAATTTTCCCCTATCTAAAGGTTTTTGCGGAAATCAGATTATAGTTGCTATATTACCAAACTTACCACATTCTAGATCATGCCATGGACTAATTAATTAATCTATGATCATAGTCAGATATAAGTCCAACTAGATATAATAGCGTGGCCGCTTACAATGGGCCGATCAAGGAGGCCTAAAGTCACCCAGAGAGCAATGGAGAGGGCTATGCTCGGAGTCTCCCTGCGTGATCGTATCAGAAATAATGAGATCCGCAGGAGAACTAAGGTTACATAAGGACATAGCCAAAAGGATTGCATGCCACAAGTGGCAATGGGCAGGGCACATAGCGAGGAGAACAGACGGCCGTTGGGGCGGAAAGGTCCTCGAATGGAGGCCACGTACAGGAAGTTGCAGCCGTGGCCCCCCACAAGGTGGACCGACGATCTGGTGAAGATCGCGGGAATCCATTGGATGCGGGCGGCACAGGACCGATCTGTGTGGAGAACATTGGGGGAGGCCTATGTCCAGCAGTGGACGTCTATTGGCTGAAATGATGATGATGAGATATAATGACACACTACCTACATGTTGATGAAGATTAGAACTGTATAATAAAAATAATATACATAACTTATAAATAAAGCAAACTAATGAATGGCAAAATTCAGCGATTAGTTGCCAAAAACCTTACTAAAGTCACACCCTAACCCGGTCACAGATGCACCAAGAATTAGAAATATGTTCACCGTGGATTAGTGGCGCGAGTGGTGGATCCTATCGTCGCACCATGCAGATGCGACCGGGATGCATGTTTGATGGGATCATGGGATTTAGGGCGACTTTGATTCAATTTTTTTTCGTATGGTAACAACATTCTACGTTGGTATCTATTAATTTAAAAAAAAATCTGCGGAACAAAACCGCCTTCAAAAACCACGAACTATAAAAAGTGTAAAATAATATTTTTATCACTTTATACACTTATAGTCGCCGCCCAATACTATCTTGTAATTTAATACAACAATCAATTATTCCACAGAGATTAGGCGCCGACTTCGGTAAAACTTTTTCTCGAGTGTACTGTTATAAAATGTTATTTGAAGTGTATAAAGTGATAAAACTACTATTTAACACTTTTTAGTTCGTGGTTTTTGAAGGCAGTTTTTTTTCGCAGAACTTTTTTTTTCAAGCTTTTTAGTGTCATTTTTTTGCTAAATAATGAGACACTAAAAAGACCTTTTTAAAATTTTAGGGCTCTCAGTTTTTAGCAGCCCCTCCCAGTAAATACTGGTGCAGTTTTGAAAAAAGTTACAAAAACATTACGTTATTAGTGGACAGTGGATATTAGTGGACGTTTATTGGCTGAAATGATGAGCCACGCTTCTGTTGAATCGACCGGCGTATTACCACGGCGCCTTACAAAAAGTCGGCTTTAAGCATCGCCTTAATTGTGTTATGCCAAGTGAGGATACCCGAGACCCAATTAGGTGGGAAGAGGATCTTGAAAGTTGGCAATGCACTTGTGACTCACTGGTGTAGCGGAGTCCATTGGCGGCAGGCAATCACTTACCATCAGTGATTCGTATGCATATCTAAAAAAAAATCCAAATATTATGCAAGTATCACAGACACCGCACAATACGATGATATCAAAAACCGTTTAACATTTGGCCCCTCTCCGAAGTGGCGTTTCAATTATATCGCCCCATCACTATCAATTGTGCACGCACCCTTATTGACCCAAGTGTGACATGTGTAGCTTCTTTATGATTTACTAATTGATTTTGTGCTGGTTTTTTGGGAGATGCTCAAGTACGAAACAGATGTGTCTGCGTAAATGTGATCAATTAGAAATCATTTGGCTAAAATTTAAGTTCTGATTTGTTGACATGAAAGCAAATAGCAGATACTTGTAGAATAAACATTACCTACTTGGTTGACAAATCAACGTAAATACTAAAAAATATTTTTCCGTCTCAAATGGTCACCACTTAGAGAAGCTGTTATATACGCTGGCATAATCCTAGGGGCATATTTCTACCTCATTTGAACCTAGATTTTTTTATGCCATAGGCGGACAAACGAGCAAACGAGTCACCTGATGGAAAGTAAACAACAACAATCATGAACATCCGCTAAATCAGATTGACCAGAAAACCAGATTCAACCAGAAAATCTAATAAAAAGTATCTAACAAACATAAGGAAAGAAAATACATTTATTGACCATCGCAACACAGAAAAAGTAAATAGGTATGTACAATACGCGTAACACAACACGATACAGATACAAAGAGAAGAGGCGATATAAGAAGAGATGGTGTTCTTGTGTGTAGTCAATCAGGTCCCGACCTCAGCATTTGGTAATACACAGTCTCCGAAACGACAATTTGAAAAGTTAAAGTCGGTTTGACTAATGCCATTTTTAATGAAAAGTAACAGGTGATAGACAAGTATACGGATCATGTGATGGTAAGCGATTGTCACTGCTATACCCGCTTCATTAGTGAATTCATAAATACTTTGCAAACCTTTAAAATCTCCTTTACCCGAATTCAGATTTAGTCACAGCTAAGACGCTGCTTTGCCTGCTACCCCTGACACACTTGTTCAGAGAAAAGATTGAATTTGTGTCTATTTGTAGGTTTTCCTCATCATCTTAAACTGGAAAAGCTATTTATCTCATCTATGAAGTTACATCTTACCTAATCCCCTTCAACATACCAATAAATAAATAAAAGCATTCCCAATAACCACCGCTTAGTATATTACTCAAAGCATTACAAGAAAGCAATCAAATCGGTCCCGAGAAAATCCCGAAGAGGAAAAACTACTCTATCAAAGTGGACCGCATGAATACAAGAATCTGCTGGCACAGAAACTAATAAAGATTAAAGATATTTCATTACTGGTAATCCTGTCCATAATAGGCTTAAGGAACGTTGACATTTGTTGCACCAGACCCGGGGTATATATAAAAGGAAGAGTAGCGGTCCGAAAACCGCTCCCTGTTTTACGCCACTTAAGCTTTTGAATCTCAATGCGTTACGGCTGTTAGAAGTGGGCGCGTTTAATTTGGGGCTATTAATTTGATGTGCCGCGAAACATGTCGAAATATGTGATACACTCTGTGTAGCTGGACTTTGTATGTGCTAGATTATAATGTCAAAAGGTTTAAGAAAATCAAATAAACACAAAATATAAACGCGTAAGATAAATAGAAACACTTTATTGCACAAAAGAAAATTACAACGGTGTAACACCAAAGGGCATGCCAGGCCAGGAGGTACAATGAAAGTGAATTTATCGCATATTGCTATCTCTACCAGATAAACTGAAGGTAAAGGAGCAATGTGTTAGGAGATACAGTTACGATAAAGCTAGTTCATATACGATTACATTTAAAATCAACTGCTACTGCTTTAAAATCTAGTACCCTGCGTGTACAATACAACAACACCTTCAGGGCCTTGTTGCGGCTGCCTCGTTTCTGTAGTGCTTCAGGCATGTTGCTGATGCTGCAGTTGATGACTTCTATGTTATATTGTGTAAAAAGATTTTGTCACTAGTGCGCAGGATTAGGGGGAGCAGCGATGAGATCCTGAGGATGATTGCGGATAGGATGGATGCTGCTATATTCCGGCGGTTCACTGACTTGCACGTGATACGTGCAGGTCAGTGAATCGTGGGACTGCAGGTGGAGATGTTCATGTGAGAACGACATGTGACTGTTTTTGCAGACAGTACCTACTGTCTGCAAAGGTAGTTATATGTTGTTCTGTCTCTGCTAACTAACATAGTTTTATAAGTTGTTTGTTAATAACATACTAACATTCTATACGGGCCATGTATCTTGAAATAAATGATCTTTAATTTATTTTATTTATTTTTTTAAAGGCTAAAAGATTGAATAATCTGTTATATATTATTATTTCTGTTATGCGGTATGTTACCAACATATATACTTCTTCCTTAATTTATCAATATTTTCTTAGTATTTAGTACCGTTAAGTTCTAAAGTTCTTACTAAATGGGCTTATGTAAAAGTCCTTCGATACCTATTAGGAGAGGGATTCTTTTTCAGATTTTAATATTTAATAAACAAAACGAATAATGTATTATTGTATTTACACAGATGTCAAGCCGGCACGGGGCGGTGTGTGGTGGACAAAGCTCATCGGAACCAGTGTCAGGCGTGCCGGCTGAAGAAATGCCTTGGGATGGGAATGAACAAAGATGGTACGTTGGCTTTACAAAAAATATATCAGTAATTTTCATAATCTTGATTTTTTTTTATTATTTCATAAGATTAATTCGGCAAGCCTTTATTATGATCTATAATTGGAAAAAACGCTTGAACCTAAATATCACCTGATGGAAAGTGACGATAAGGTGTAGGATGTCATTTGCCTAGAAGATGCCTGTTTACTCTTGCCTTAAAGATGACATAATGTAAAACCCATTTAAGTACATAAATAATAAACTTATCAAACACACGACATAAAAAAATAATACCTGCGATGTTGACTTTAATATAGCCTTTTATATCCTAGAAAATGAAACTGCATTTCGTAACGTCGCAATAATAAAGATTGACAAATCATACAGTGCAATAAACATAGATATATCATTCATTTTGTTATATAATAATATAGATACAGGTATCTCCTACCTAACCATCACCAACCATCACACCATCAACACCATCTGATAAGTTAATAGATGCAGCAAATGCAAGTAGATGTTGATGGCTGTATAGCTCTAATTGCTTCCCGTCATATCTTGCATACTTTCATACTCGTATAGGATATTTTTAAACAATCGTTTATCTTTAGAAAATTTCGCTAAATTTCGATTCCCATCAAACAACCCCTCAAAAATTAATAAACTCTTTAGGACATCAGAAATATGTACGCCTATAATTCCTGCGCGTCCCAAATCATTTATATTCATACTCCACAAATTCTCATCACGGTCAGTACAAACGCCTGTCTCTATCAATGCCCTTCCGCCTGTCGACTCTCTGGTTGCGTGTGACACGGTGCGTTTGCCAGATTTGTAGAGCTAACAAGCTGCCGCTCTATCGACTTTACCAGCGGGATATGCCTGTTTTGACGTGTTTATGACATGTTTGTCTAATAGGGGATTGAGATAACGTGGGAAGGAAGAGTGACTTTAGTCTGTCTATATTATAATGTCTGTGTTGTTCACAGATGGATTAATGTGTATAGCAATTAAATGAATTGAGTATGTTTGATTCTTGCAACAATGCAAATGTTTGTTGATGAAATAGATACTCGTGTAGGATACGTCTTTGTGGTATATTTGTTTTTTCTCTTTCCTATAATAAAAAGATTTTGATATCAGGAAAATATTAGTAATGTGGTTCCAAATATTTGTTTATTAGTTGCTCTGCTTTATTATTCGGTCCATTATCTAAATCTATCCAACACGTAAATGCTCCTTTTGAGACACAATAAAAGTCTCAATTATTGTAATTGTAGAATTTTATTACAGATTCTGTTGTAAAGGGTGAAGCAAACTCTACTCGAAAATGGAATTCAAAACCGAAAAAACTACGACAGATACGTCATTGTCAAATCTATCAATGTCACTTATGTCATTGTAAAATCTAGTTTTCTGGTTCTGCCAACCTTTTTGTTAAATCTTTTCTTAGTGTAGCACAATTCATGATTAGGATTTTCTCAAAAAAATAGAAACTTAATTACAAACTTTATTTTCCACTAAAAACTTTATTTTTAAATAAAAGCTTGTTAAATCTCTATGCCGTGTGCAGGCAGAGTAGAATAGGCCACCCTCACTCTTACCGAGGTGTCGTAAAAGGCGACTAAGGTAAAGCTGCTGGCATGATCATCAGCACCCAGAGAAGGAAAACTCTGCATTTATATCAAAACCCTCGCTAACCCGTCTGCCAAGCGTGGTGAGTATGGCAATTGCCCCTCATGTGATTGAGGGAGGCCCGTGCCCCGGGCTGATGATGATGATGAAATCTCTAGAAGACAAATTTGGACTTCCCGAGTCTTAGCGACAAAAATGAATTCATCCGTCACAAAATAACTATGTGTCTTCCTAGTGTTTTAAACAGTAAGGGTTAAAAACCCTTTTAACCAAGCACGCGCCGACACGTGCCGACAACCGTTCCGTTTACAAATTATGGCTTACGGTGCCCCAAAATTGTGATTGAATTTTTTCAAGTTAAGTCGCGCATACGTTTGTTAGTTTAGTTTCCGTTTGAATAGTTTGAGTGTTATAATGCAAATGATTTATGGAGATTTGTGAAAAGCTTTTTATGTAAAAATCATATTTTGTTTAGTACTTTTCCAACAACACATAAAAATAGTACTTACAATTTAACGATTTTAGTTTTTTTTTCATTTTATGAGGATATTTAGAGTCTTTTCATTTTTAAGAATCTAGATACAAGTATGCATTTTAGCACTTTGCATTGGTGTGTTGTGCTATGTTAAAAATACATATAAGCGTAGACAAAATTCTTTCTTTTATACATTTTTTACTCGACAAAGTCAATTACAACAATTTTTAATATCGTCAGTGATCCTTTATTATAATTATGCTTTCATCCATTCTTTGTTAGATTATCACAACATAATCATAAATCGTGATAGTTCATAGTTACGTAGATTGATGAAGTACGTTCTCTGTAGTTGCAGACGTCTAAAGGCTGCGGTAATCGCTTACTGATTGTCGCTTGGTGGCTAGGTGAGCCCATAGCTGGTTTACCACCACTTAAAAATCTAATGAACCACTAACATCAAAATTGATCTTCTTACCCTTGCTGCACTCTCACGTTATGTTATAACGAGTATTATCGGCATAATATTTTCTTCTAACATCATCATCATGATTAGCATGTCGTAATGTTACAAGCAGTATGCATCTTGGTCATTAGATATCAATTTTTCTTTTACAATGCCAATAACCGCCGATTTTGTGTTTTCAATAACACTGACAAACCACCAGTGCCCTAAATGCCCGCCCTTGCGTTAGCCCTCGTTAAGTTCCGTGTCTATTATTAAGCCCTTTGCCCTGCGGCTAAACTCATTGTCCCTTATGTTCCCATTAACATTATTGCTTTACAAATAGTATGACATGAACGAGAATTTAATCGTAAATTTTCTCAGTTCAAATAGAAAATAGAATCATAATATTTTTTTTGGAACCAACACAATTGGATTTTGATAAAAGTTAACTAATGATTTGAATGGAGGAGGATCATTGCAAGATCAAATGTTGTGGTAGCTAAGAAAATAAAGAATAATAATTTTAAAAATGAAAACATGACATTTACATGATGAATAATGAAATGAAAAAGAATTACTTAAAGGATACCTGTGATGTGATGAAAATATGTATTAGAAGGTGAAATCGAAAAACGGACAATAAAAAATATGAGTAAATAAATTCAAGTATAAAATTTGAAATTTTACGCCGTGTGGTCTCCGGCAGAGTAGAATAGGCCACCCTCACTCTTACCGAGGTGTCGTAAAAGGTGACTAAGGTAAAGCTGCTGGCATGATCATCAGCACCCAGAGAAGGAAAACTCTGCATTTGTGAGTTGTGAGTATGGCAATTACCCTTCATGTGATTGAGGGAGGCCCGTGCCCCAGCAGTGGGGACTTAAATGGGCTGATGATGATGATGATGATAAAATTTTAATAAAAATACGTGCTCAATAATTTACATTCTTTTTAATTGCACACATCATAACTAAATACTGTAACGTAAGTGACGTAACAAAGAGTCTTAATTGAATGAAAATTATTGAGAGTAAACGAAGCGAATGATCAACTGCTCTTATTTGGTAAAAGTGCAAAATGATCAAAATTTTACGAATATTTAACCTGTTAAAATTAAACCTGCGTTCACAGCATTATCGTTATTTTAAAATACTACAGTTACAATAAGAATTAACATAAAATTTCCGAAGCAATTAGTGAATTGAAAAACTGGTGTAAAGCAAATTTGAGTATTAATGATATTGCGGTTAAACATCTCCCCGTAACAAAAATATCGATAAATATGCGACGTTACTTGACTTGGATCGACGGCTGAACTAGCCTCTTTATTATTTGATTGTATTTATTTACTCTTTCAAAGCTACCAATAACGACATATTTGATAAACTCCCTCCTCATTTTTGCGTGTAGTACCCGATTGCGTCCAAAGCTGTCGCTTTGGAGCCTATGGTACGCTAAGACCATGATTCAGGATTTGGGGAAAATAATACTGTCACATGAATTAACTGTACTTTGGTGTTATGCTTGTAAATCGTGTTAGAATACTGTCACTCTAAACCGAGATATTTTTTTATAAATATAATTTATTATTGATTTGACGGTTACCTAATTCAAGATGATGTTAGCGAAACAGCGTTAAAAACAACACGCTACTTTGTGGTTTTGGCCAAGCTGCCTGGTTTTAAACACAGGCGACACCTTTTACTCTAAGATGAATAGAATCAATGTACCATGACTATAAAATATGTTACCAATAACCATAAAAGCTGTAAGTAATTAGAATTTTGTATTTTTAAACTTCGAAAAGATTTAAACTCTTCTAACGTCGATAACAATTTAGGCATAGAAAGCTGAAAATAATTAGGTGACCATTAAAATCTGGTGTTATAAATTTAGAAAAGATTTTTTAACTTTTTTGACATCGATAACGATTTCGATATCAAGGGTTGCGTCTATGTAACGAGGGGTGCTCATTTGAATGTGAAGTGCGAACGCCCACGGCGTCGCTTTGTAGTTTTTGCTTAATTATCTGTATTTGTGGGAATCCGCTCATTATGACAGGGGTGTGGCGACGTTGGAATTCAACTTATTAGATTCGGCTTAAGGGCATTATGGGAGCAAGGGTTTGCGGTGTGAACGCTCGTTAAAATTTTTGATTATGCAAAGTTAACAGGGTTTGATAAATAAGATGATATATTTGGCAACCGACAATTTGAGTAAATAGTATTATCTGCTTCATTATTTTTTTGTTTATTTATATCTTTGTGTAGATTGCTAGATAGCAATCTATTATTATATAATGTGGAGGCGGCCAATATGGCCATTTATTAAGAGCTAGTATATAAGTAGGTGCGTTAAAAACTAAACATTTTCTAAAACCACAACGTACAATACTTTGACCACCATTGATAAATAAAATAAATAGCGTCACATTAAAATAACAAGATACAAACAAACATTACATGACTAAAAATATCTCTTGATTCTTTGACGTGTGCTTTTCTACACTATTTTAAAATATTATTGGAAATTACAGTACTTTTAATCATGCAACAATATTTATGACAAACAATTTACAATATGATGACATCAACACACAAAACAATTCACACAAAACAAAGTTACACAAATAACTCCGCCGAAACAAGCAGATCGAGTCAAACACTCAATTCCCCAAACAAAAATCCCGGCAATCAAACTTGCGACTTGAATTTCCATTTTACGATTACCATAACGTATAAGTATACCCAACAATGAAACGTTGATCCAATTTAACACGAAAAGAAAGTGTCAAAAAGACATTCTAAAGGAAGTAATGAGGGCGCAGAATGGAGCCCTGCGGCACGCCTGACGGGGACGCCTTTATTACTTTAAGCTTTGTATTATTTTGCTCTCGGCTCTTTCCCGTGAAAAGGAAACCTTAATTTGGTTACACTTTGAGACGTCGACGGCTACAATCTAATTATTCTCGGATGCTGGAATGGTGGTTCATATTGTCAAAAGCCTTAGTGCGTTCAGGGTAAGTAAATTAATCAGCGGTATTACAATGTTCAAGTTTGTTTTGGATGTTTAATTCGTGCGGACTAGGTGTCGTGTTGTATCTATGTAAATGAACCTTTCGACGAAGGATTGTTGTCTGGAATTGTCAGGGGACACATTTACGAGTTTCCAATCGTAATTTGTGTTTCGTTGCGATGAATTTTAATTGTTTCGTGTTATAATTAATTTAAATTTAAGGTAGGGTAGGTTTCGCTGTTTGGTTTCGAGGTAGTTATCGATATTTGTCTGTCTTTGTCAGTTCCAATATTACCTACCGCTGAGACATGGACCGCCCCTAAATTTATCGATTCCATTGCTTTTTTCTGGAGGAAAACAAAAGTGTCGTGTGTGCCGTATCTATGGGGGATGCAGCCAACTACAGTACGATCACCAATAACCTTTTTGACGATCACGATCAGAAGGCACATGAGTGGCATTGACAGGGCACGTTGTACAACTTTTTTTTGTGAAAATGTTGAAACAGCATTAGTTTCGACTCTTGCCACGTGCCAAATAACCGTTCGGCAACTATACACAGTGGGTTACTTTATACTTCTAAGGCTCAGACAGCTGACACAATAAAATAGCAATTTAAAAGTATTATACGACTTTAATCTATCCTCCAGTCTTTTGTAATTGATAGCGGACCAAAAATAAATAAAAAATTTAAAAACCCCCGACAAACATTTAAAAAGTTAAAAAAAAAATTGATACTGCTGTTCACTGGTCCTACGTCCTGTATTGTCGCGTGTGGGGTGCGGCTCTGCAAATTACATTTTAGCATAACGTTTTGTTTTACAGGTTTTACAAGCACACATTTTACAGGTAGGCAAGGAGCCGTCCGACGACGTGACAATCTTTAAGCAAAAATTGTTCATACGTAGGACAGTCAAATTTATTATTTCACTATTTAATGGAGGCGGCCATCTTGGATTTGCAATTTTTCATAGTGTATTGTATTCTACTACTCAAACCCTTTTATTTGATACATATATCGAGGTGGGTTGTCATACAATATGTTAATCTGATATTTTTGTAGCCGCGGCCATCTTGGATTAATTTCCATCTAACATAGCTAAGAACACTTCCGATCCATTCACCTTTGAAACTAAAAAAACAAAGTCATATCGGTTCATCCATCCACACACACACACACACAAACACACACACACACATAATACAACTTAAAACACCCAGTCGATTTTTCGTCGGGGGTTAATGACATTAAAATTAAGTTACCTGGATCATGGTACACCTGAATTAAGCTCCGAACTAAGCTTTGGATGAAACCCGGATTGACACACCAGATAATATTGAGATGTTTGCCAGATAAAAAACACAGATTGTAGATCAATATTGTTGAAGGAAAATTGCTAGTGAATTCATTTATTCACTTTCGTAGAGCTAGCTCAGCCAATCTTAAGAAGAGAGTAGAAGGCAGGGAATTAAAGATTCATTTGTAAAATTAAATGCTAATGGGGTGATTTTGTGTTTTAATCCTCGCCTGTACCTTCTTCATGGAGCTTAAGCTCGGACCGGAGCAGTACAGTCGAGTACAAAGTACATTTTACAACGTTCCAGATAAACATAAGTACTGTGCCGATGGGACTGTGTATAAACGCTGACGATATGGGATGCTAACCAAAACTTATGTAATTAGCAAAATGGTGTATTTTCTAGTTATTCATCAGACACAGACATTAATAAAGATCATACATCCTATATGGCAATTGGACTGTATATAATCTTAATATACTCGTAATACCTAACTGATAAAAACTGGTATTGCAGAAAAAACTGGTATCGCAGACACTTAAGACAACCAGACAATACAATAAAACAGTGATCTATCAAAACCAGTAAAAAGTATAAAAACATTAACAATATAAAAGAGGCTGGTCCAGCCGTCGATCCTCAGCAATTATGTTTATATTTTTATTCTTTAACTAGCTGACCCGACAGACTTCGTCCTGTCAAAAAAATTTGTTATGTGGCAACAAATATGAACTTTATATAATAGCAATAAAACTCAAATTGATTCTACGTTTTAGTTAGAAAACGTTTGTATGTGAAAAAGAAAAGGACTGTTTTTACGGTTTTCCCGACAATTTTTCGACAATTTTTCTCGAACCATCCTTGGACTTCAACGAACATTTTAAAAAAAGAATTGGCCAAATTGGTCCAGGCGTTGTTGAGTTATGCGCTTACCAACACATTTTGCGATTCATTTTTATATTATAGATTTGAAATGAGATAGATAGATTACATTATTGCACAAAAATACAAACGAGGCATTACAGAAATTATATGTATAATATAATTCTGCCTAAAGGTTGTCTGGTAGAAATCGCTTTCAGCGGTCTCATCGCTGAAAGCGATTTCTACCAGACAACCTTTAGGCAGAGGACATTCGATACTAAAGGATGGGATTAGTTATATCCACGTGTAGGTAGTGAGGAGTGTAGTAGGTCTAGGTACTTGTAAAGTGTCATGCTACTTGTTAGCGACGCCATTTCTATAATACACACCTTAGGACACCTATAAAGCCTATAAGATTCAACCCGCCAATTTCCCTTCCGAGGGCGACAACCAACTATAGGCAGAACAGCTACTTATGGCGTGTGTGCAATAAGTTTAACAAACTTAGTAAGGAACTAGACTTAGACCTTTTCAACACCAGCATACCAACGGTGAGACGGCTTCTGAGCGAGCGGTTCTTCGAACAGCAAAATATGTAAAACATATGTTATACATAGAAAAATATAAAGATTTATGAAAATAGCTAAAAGTTGGAATTGATGTTAAGGAATGTTTCGTTTTGCTGAATATCCTCATTTATATTCTAAGTTTATATCTGTTATACTTCTACTTAATTTCTATCTGTGTAGACCTATAAGTGATTTCTCTGTAACCTTACTGATGTAAACATACATAAGAAATGTAAATCCTGGTCTACCGGTGATAAAATAAATAAATAATTATATTCTGTCAGATTCGAGCGGTGGCCGTGTGTCTATACATTCAATGAGGAAATGCTTTGATACGAGTTTGCTTTGATAGCGGTCGTCGTGAAAAAAGTCCCGAACCGTCACCACGCAAACCCTTCATTAATTCCTGTTTGTTTTTATTCATTTCGGCTCGTAATATACCTCAAATTCTCCACAAAATGTTTTAATTTCCCTGCACTTCTAGACCGCCTTCACTACGGTTATTTCGGAATAAGAAGTGTATCGATAGTGCATAATTGTAGTGCATAATATATGTATCAAATAAAAGGGTTTGAGTAGTAGAATACAATACACTATGAAAAATTGCAAATCCAAGATGGCCGCCCCCATAAAATAGCGAGATAATAAATACTTGAGTGGGGTGCCTAGGGAACTGATTTGTAAAGTAAAATAAAAATTAGAATCTCTTTAAAAGGCATACACGTGCACTTTTAAGGTCACGTAGTCTTAATACCGGCTAGAACATATCCATCAACAATTAAAAAATCTATTCTTATTTTGCCATGATCGGCCAAAAATTGGGGTTCGCTTTCTTATCTAAAACCTTGGGCTATTACAATCCGTCTTATTCAATTTATATTAAATTATCTAAATGTGTAGGTAAGTAAGACAGAATTTGATAACCCATCTTCTTGTCCTGTCCGAGTAATAAGACATTTAACGCGTATTAAAATATCACCTGCTCATTTGTTATTGATATCATCAATTATACTTGAACAAGCGTTAGTTCACGATTGTACAATAAATCCAACGTCGTACCCTAACAGTTAACTGTTTATACCGGAGTTAAAGCTATGCCAGCGGACACTGATTAATGCGATTTTAATCCGAGCACAAAACCCCCAAATCCAACCCTGTATTAATGGCCAGCCCTACCAGAAAGGTCACAAGTCCTTACCACTCACAATCAAATTTAAACCCTATATACAACTAACGAAGGCTCAACTCGAAATGACGCTATTGATCTAATTCCCTGCTTAAATCCAGGACCTCTAACTTTTAAGTCTGACAAGTGTGAATTCAAATGCAAGAGGCTTAGAGTTGCGTTTTCATCTGTCAAACTAGGCAGAGCAAATCAATAGAATATGTCCTTTATAGTTCTACATTTATAGTTCAAATCCGATTGCAGGATCAATAGCCATTAAGTGACAGAAGTCGCTAGCGGTTTTTACATGTGAGCGAGTGAGACGAAGCGATTCTGTGAGCTTTGCGTGGGGTTGGGATTAGGGTTGTCCAAACCAGGCACCTGATCTGTTTGATTTTATTTTTCAATTACGGGGTACAGATGTGGGGCCAAGGGGTTCATTATGTTGTTTATTTCGTTATGTCTGTCTGTTTGGAATTGGGAATCAGGATTGGGAACGTCAGATACGATTAGTTTCATTCTTTTATTATTATACTTAATTCTAGAGTGAGCAGTGGTTCTTATTAGACGTCACTTTTATTACTATAGGCGGTTGCTAATGAATAATTATATGTTTTCAATAGAGAAGTGTCAAGAACCGTACCTACCTAACGTGTCATTATATGACACTTCTGAGTCTTATTCATAAATGTTTGTTAACTAAAAAGTTGTTATAAAGCAGTTTTTTATTCATTTTTCGAAAATTTTGCATGTTATTTTTTGTTTCAAATGTCAAAACTGCTCTTTAACACCGTTTTTGGTAACAAAGGTATATACATAAGTACTTATAAATAGTTTTAAGTCATTCAAATGTATGACGATTTGTAAGTGCTGTGTACAAGCCTATGCAAATAAAGAATTATTTGATTGATTGAACCTTTATGAATATAGCCCTTCTTAATCTTTGCCATCCAGCAAGGACACAAAATGCACTGGCAATGGCCAAAATATACTGCGCACTTTATTATATAGCGCTGTCATTCTATAAAAATCTGACGTTATACCATAGATTTATCCACGGATAAGTATTGGTCGCCCATAGTTCGCCCTAAGTGCGTTTTTCTTGTAATGCTAATTAAATGTAGGTATAAAATGGAGTTCGACTCTATCTGTTTGCCACAGTTAGGAGTATGATGAATAGGTGTTATGAATGAGTTTTAAGTTTAATCATTATGATGCCCTAGGTTTTTTTAATTCATATCATAAATAAGGTCCTTTTAGTATGTTATAACAAAAACTTGAATACCTGTTTGGCAATATTAAGGTACAATTGACGACCCGTTTGGAACAGTGGTAGTGAACGCTGTCTTTGGTCCAAGGGTTGCGGGTTCGATCCCCGCACAGTACAAATATTTGTGTGCATGAACATGTTTATTTGTATTGGTCTGGGTGTTTCTATGTATTATAAGTATGTATTTACAAAAGAAAAGTATTATATGAATATATTCGTAATTCCGCTGTTGGTTCTGATATCCGTAACACAGTTGCTTGAGCTAACTATCTCGGAGTCAGATCAATGTATGTGATGTTGTGAAATATTTATTTATTTATTATTTATTTATTTAATTTCGCTATTATTGTTACGTTCCCCTTACACAGCCAAAATTTATCCGCTGCGAAACTATGTAAAAGATAAATCAAGGTTAACATGTTTTCCCTGACCGCTGAGCTAGTGGTAGAAATTCGGACATACACAGATAAAAAAATGTAGAGGCATGTTTTTGAACCTATAACCTCCCGTACGATTGGCGTACGCTCTTAACTACTATGCTACCGTTCTCTCTGAAACTTTTGACTAGCTATCCATGCCTTTTTTCTGATCAACATCAGAATCTATATTAAGTTGTAACGCATTATTTTCTTTCATATCCTTCCTGTGTTTGGCAAAACTCATTGACAACAAAAATAATAGAGCAAAAAAATCGCACACCAAGCTTACCAGCCGAACTCAAAAATCATCCGGACAAACATCCACCCATCTTCCTCACTCGTACCCTCACCTTACTCTACCTATCTCCTTCCCTCACACCGGAAATGAGACCTCAAAGATGGCGGCGCCGGATGTGGGAGGGGCGTTCTGATTTATAGTGTGGGGGAAACTATTTGTGTGTGTGTGTTAGTTATTGGTTGGAGTGAGGATTTGCTTTGCCGGGATTTAACTTTCAGTCATTGAGTTTGCGAACTATGGATCGTCTTCATACTGAATTTCAGTATCGTATTATAGTCTATTCAGTATCTGAAGGTGAATAGGACCGTTCTATTTTGACAATAAAAGTGAGACGCTCCTTTTAAACCTAACCGATATTTTTAAGATGAGAATCTCCCTTTAATATTGTGACGTCTTTGTGTATGTTTTGTTCTGTCTTGGTTTTAGATGGTGCTTGGTGATAAACTCAATTAAGATAAACATCAAAAGGATTTAACTCGCCACACCGGTCAATAACCATTAAATTTACGTGTCTCTTTGATCACTCGACATTGGCAGAGTTATTATGTGTTCGCCGTAGGCAACACAGTAGCAGCCATATATAGAAAAAAAATATTAAGAACCGAGAATATTCTCTTTACAAATCCAATCGACTTTTTATTTATTTGATTTTTAATTTTAATCAACATTTTATCTATTAATTTGAATGTATTGGATATGAAATACAATATGTAATTATTCTTAGTGGTACACACGCAATAAATTACCTTTAATAAAAAATATGCATTTTATTCAACTGAAATATAACAACACTCGCTTGATGTGTCGGAACCATCTTCGTCACCAAAAGAAATTACTAGTTCTTGGTCCCCAAATGCAATATATGCAGACATATTTTGCACGAGACAATAATCGTGATTGTCGCCATACCGATTACTGATTTATTGCGATTGTTTGTGTCAATCCCTATGAGCAAAAAGGTTCGAGCCCCGCACAGTACAAACATTTGTGTGCATGAAATGTCTGTATTGGTCTGTACAAAAGAAAAGTATTAAGTATATGTATATATTTCTAATCCCACTGTTGATTCTGATATCCGTATCACAGGTGCTTGAGCTAGCTATCTCGAAGTCAAATCAATGTATGTTATTTTGTGAAATATTTATTTATTTATTTATTATTATAGGGTGGAAAAAAACATTAGGTATATTTCATAACATCACATAGGTACATTGATCTGACTCCGAGATAGGCTTACCATCAGGTGATCCGTTTGCTCGTCTGCCACCTATCACAATCCTTACCTCACATTAAAAGTCAATCCTTAAAACTCCCAGGGCTTTCTTCATAAACGTTCATAAACCTTTGTTATTGAAAACGGTGTTAAGGTGACGGGTAGGGCACACTAGCGACGCCAATCGATTTAAATTTTTAGCTCCTAAACCAGATCTATTTTAAACAAATTCGTTGGGTCCGTTTCGACACCTAGCGCCATCTATTGGTATAAAGGGTAACTAATGTCCCAAAACGAAATAAGGGTAACTAACCCATATGTAAACAACTTAATCACTTTCTTATGTTATAAGCTATTATCTGTCCCTATCAGAGACAAAAACGTTATCATTCCGCACAGACAGACGCATAATGTATCGTCTATAATACAGATGCAATAAAAGAAATGGAAAGAATCGAAGACGAAAACACGGTAATAAAAACGTTTTATGCGTCCTCGACGCCTCCCCTCGGGGACATTGGTTCGTTCGTGTTATTGAATGACTCATATCTTAAGTGGGTGGTGTTTTCAAAGTTGTCTACAGAATAAAATGATTTTAGATGAGCAGACGAATCAACTGGTAAGATGGCCGCCACCCACGGCAATCCGCGACACCAGAGGAATCACAAACGAGACAACGTTTTAAAGATCGCATTGTCTGGAATTAAAAATAAGTTCATAACTAATAATCCTTTATATCATCGTCATCGTCAGCCCATTTAAGTCCCCACAGCTGGGGCACGGGCCTCCCTCAATCACATGAGGGGTAATGCCATACTCACCACGCTTGGCAGACGGGTTGGCGAGGGTTTTGATATGAATGCAGAGTTTTCCTTCTCTGGGTACTGATGATCATGCCAGCAGCTTTACCTTAGTCGCCTTTTACGACACCTCGGTAAGAGTGAGGGTGGCCTATTCTACTTTGCCGGGGACCACACGGCTAATGATGCGATGCAAAACGTTCTTGAGAACCTCACTTAAGGGCGGCAGTCAGTCATCTAAATGATGAGAACTGCTGTGATTTTTTTATCAAGCCAAGTTTACTCAATCCACAGATTTATAATCTTATTTCTGAATCGATTTTAACCAAACCAGATTAACCGACGTAATAATTTTTTATCAATGCGACCAGACTTTATCCGTAGATTTTTTATTTCTGTGGTAGGCGGCAGACGAGCAGACGGATCGCCTGATGGTAAGCGATTGCCGCCGCCCATAGACACCCGGGATACCAGAGTGGAGTCACAAGTGCGCTGCCATCCTTTAAACCCCCCTTCCCCACGGATTTGGCCACCGGTACTCTCACTCACGCAGCGAAACACAGCACAGTGCTGCTTTACGCCGGTTTTCTGTGAAGCCGTGGCATCACTCCGGTCGAGCTGGCCCGTTCATGCCGAATCGTAGCTCTCCCACGGTTATAATAAAATTATGGACTAACGTCAGATTTGTATGGAATGACAGCGCTATATACCAGATTTAGTCATGGCCTTAGTAGATATGTCTCACATGGTTTAAATAACACAAAAGCTACGGACTTTAGATCACGTAGCTTTAAGGTGACGGGTAGGGTACACTAGCGACGCCAATCGATTTTAATTTTTAGCTACTAAACCGGATCTATTTTAAACAATATCGGGGTTACAACCTCTCGGCAAAACTTGTACTATTTATTAAATATCCATGCACAAATGCTGGGTCCGTTTTTGTACGCGAAAAATTGATTCACGCTAAGAGTGTGCGCTGTGTTTCGCCGTGTGAGTGAGGTTACCGGAGGCCCATGGGGGGAAGGGGAAAAGGTTGGCAGCGCACTTGTGACTCCACTGGTGGTGCGGGTGTCCATGGGCGGCGGAATTGCTTACCATCAGGTGATCCGTCTGCTCGTCTGCCACCTGTCATATAAAAAAAAAAGTGTCCGCTTTTGGCGGTAATCAATTTTTCGCGTACAAAACGGACCCAACAATATATACAAAAATACACCAACGATTCCGCTTGACAGAACGAAGAATTCGGAAGAAACCACTAAAACGCCAAACTACATTTACCCTACAATTTAAACTCCACGTTTGTCTCCAACGAAAGCCCCCACCCCCACCTACCCCTACATACGTATCCCGAAGTTAAGCAGTAAAAGGTGCCCGTTCGACTTCAGGCGAGGCAATAAAATCAAATGGGACCCCTTAGGGGGTGGGAGGGAGGTGGCACGTTTTAGCCGACTACTAGGAAGATAGGGTTATGGGTTGAGGCCGTTTTTGCTAGTTTGATATTGGTTTCTGTAAATTATTTTATTCCTAAACATGTTTGGGATCTTTTTAGTAGGTAATTCTCACAACATCTCATACGTTGACCTGATTCCGTACTAAGTAGCTTAAGCACTTGTGTTACAGATATCAGACAACAGAGGAATACAAATATATACTTAAATACATATATTACACCCAGACACTGAACAAACCCAAGTGTTCATCGCACGATTGTTTGTCCAGGGTGGGGATCGAACTCACGACCTTTGGCGTAAGAGGCAGGGTCACTACCGATTGCGCCATCCGGTCAGTCATAGTAATAGTCAATTTTGAACTGAAACGTAAGAAAAGAACCTTGAACATCCTGTAATAAAAAAAAGAGCTGTTTTATTCATACCAGGGCTGCCATTTTACAATCGCATGACCAGAAGACGCGCCGTGTGGTCCCGGCAGAGTAGAATAGGCCACCCTCACTCTTACCGAGGTGTCGTAAAAGGCGACTAAGGTAAAGCTGCTGGCATGATCATCAGTACCCAGAGAAGGAAAACTCTGCATTCATATCAAAACCCTCGCCAACCCGTCTGCCAAGCGTGGTGAGTATGGCAATTACCCCTCACGTGATTGAGGGAGGTCCGTGCCCCAGCAGTGGGGACTTAAATGGGCTGATGATGATGACAATACGACGTGGTAAACTCCACCCATACTATCTGTAACCAATCCCTTCCAGAACGCTCCGTTCCCAGCGCCTATTTTACCCACGCTCGTGCAAACTCTGGAATGAGCCTCCAGCCGCGGTGTTCCCTGATCGCTACGACATGCCCTTTTTTAAACGAAGTTTGAAAAGAGTTCTTCTTTCACGGTAGGCAGCGACATTGTTGATGTCTATGATCGGCGGTTATCATTTACCATCAGATGGGCCGCAAAAAAAAAACAAATCATCCAAATTAGTCAACGAATCTAATTTTTTTTAATTTTTAACCTACCACTTTTTAAAAATCATCAGTAAATAATTATTCTTAATTTTGTTCATACATAAAAATACCAGAATAATAAAAATTAGACTGGCCCTGCCTCACGCTCCTCGGTCATGTCCACAAACCAATAAGCAGCACTGTGCTGTAGTGTCGCTGCGTGAGCGAGGGTACCGGAGGCCCAATCCGGGGAAAAGGGGAGTTTAAAGGTTGGCAGCACACTTGTGACTCCAATAGTGTCACGGGTGTCCATGGGCGGCGGCAATCGCTTACCATCAGGTGAGCCGTCTGCTCGTCTGCCACCTATTACATTAAAAAAAAAACATTTCTCGGAACTAAGATTTTCGCAATATCAAAAGTCATCTCATTCTCCTCGATACTCGAACTCCGTTTTTAGTCGAAGTCCATTTCATTCACTTCCAAAATTTAAAATCACTTACATTTCCCCTCGACATTGTCGGGGAGGGATCGCTCGGGTCGCCTGAAAGACTATTGCTTTATTTTGAGGACGGTACGTGATGTGAGGATTGCTGACCGTACCTTTAGGGTTGGCGAGGAGCCATGGTAAAATCTACATATACTTGGTTTATGTTTTTTTTTGTATGATAGGTGGACGAGCAGACGGACCACCTGATGGTAAACGATAGCCGCTACATATGGACACCCGCGACACCAGTGGAGGCAAAAGTGCGCTGCCAACCTTTAAACTCACATTGTCCCCCGGATAAGGCCTCCGGTATTCTCACTCACACAGCGAAACACAGCACAGTGCTGCTTCACGCCGGTTTTCTGTGAAGCCGTTGTATCACTTCGTTCAAGCCGGCCCATTCATAATGTCAAGGCAGAGCCATGCTCAGCATGAATGGGCTAGCTTCGATGATTGAGTCAGGGTACCGGAGGTCTAAACAGGGATAGAAGGGGGTCAAAAGGCTGGCACTTGTGACTTCACTGGCAATCCAGCCGTGAGTGTCCACGTCTCGGCACTGTAAGTCATGACCGGAAGGACGCACTGGTCGAAGACTTTCGACTTAAGACTTTGAGGGATGGGTGACGAGAAGACTTGACGAAGTTTACCAAATGCTGCCCAGCCTAGCTGAATTCTTCTATTGGCTCCTCTCTCGAAGTTGTTTCTGCCTAATTGGAGCATTTGTCCTAGATAGACATATTCCTGAACATCGATTGCATATTCTCTGTCAATAAATTCGTGAAAATAGATACAAATATATTTGTATATTAAGGCTCTACTTCACTTCCTCTAAACTACAGTATCTTCCTCTCTTCTTTTTCTTTAGCCTGTTTCAACTAATTTAGTGTAGGCCTCCTTCAGCATTTTCCATTTCTTCCGGCATTGCGCTTTTTGCATCCAGTTTCAGCCAGCCACTCTTTTCACGTCGTCCCTCCAACGCGTCTGAGGTCTTCCTTGAGGGCGTTTATTTCCCCACGGCTTCCACTCCACTATAACCTGTAGGTATCTAGATAGAATGTGCTGAAAATACACGAATTGGTAAAACTATGCATAAACTACTGATGGCATATTGGCGCTACATACAGGCTTGTGACTCCTCTGGTTAGGGGGTACTCTGATGTCCTCCAGGCCTGTCAACAGTTAGAGCGACAAATCTCAACGATAATCCATCCGAAACCGAAATATAACCACAAACAAACATTACACAAAACTGGACAATAGAAAAGAGACAAATAATTAAATATTGTATATTTTGTTGACGTAGCATAGATAGATAGATAGATATACTTTATTGCACAAAATAAAAACACAACTTTAAAATCTAGGCATTACAGAAACTTAATTGTACAGCGATTTCTACCAGACAACTTTCAGGCAAAGGACATTTGATAGTAGAAGAGGGGTAGGTGGAGCAATATTGAAAACAGGAAATAAAATCAAGGAAGGGTAGCATCTTCTTCTCGTAGCCGTAGCAAAATGTATTAAACTTTACGAACTGGCTACATGCAGCTAGCTGCTACGACAGCTTGTGCTACGCTGCGTTCGTAGCGAAACAAATCGCAAGCGGATTTGTTGATTGCGCTTGCGCTGTGCATAGCTAATTGAGTGAGGATACCGGAGGCCAAATGCGGAAAAAGAGAGCTTTAAAGGTTTTTTTATTGATTTAATTATCTGCCATAGACTTTAGGTTCGTGCCTTTATTTGCTAGTTAAATAGTTTGTTTGCTGATTTCAAATTATAAATAATGTTTCTCCGCGCACGAAATAATATATAGTAATAGTTTTCTTACATTCAGAGATAGGGGGCAGACGAGTAAATGGACTACATTTAACGATATAAACGAAATAAATAAATATACCGTTACTGGTCGAGGGTGAGGGAAAATAATTCTCGCTGCATCTCATACATTGACCTGATTCCGTACTAAGTAGCTTAGTACTTGTTTTATAGATATCAGGCAACAGAGGAACACAAATATATACTTAAATACATATTACACCCAGACACTGAACAAACATACCTAAGTGTTCATCGAAAGAATGTTTGTCCAGGGTGTGGATCGAACCCACGCCACGACCTTTGGCTTAAGAGGCAGGGTCACTACCAATTCCGCCATCCGAAAATAATGAAAGAAAGAAAAGAACTGTGGTTAGGTTGCAAGAAAGTTGGTTCTTCTTTCGCAACTGTGAGCTTCACAACCATGCAGTTGTGAAAAAAGAAAAAAGCAAGAATGTTAGTTCTTTTCCGGCAACTAGTTGTGAATCTGAGTTGCCTAAACGGGGTTTAAAGGTTGCAACGCACTTGTGACTCCACACTGGTGCCTCAAGTTTTTTTTTATGCTAGAGGCGACAGACGAGCAAGCGAGTCACTTGATTGAAAGTAATCATGCAAGTGTCTATGGGCGGCGGCTGTACATTCCAGCTATATTAGTAGTTTTATCCATAGTGCCTGAAAGCCACTCGGCATTATCTGTGTCTTGACATTATGTTGAGGGTCACCTTTTCGGCACAAAACATTATTTTATTAGCTATGTAAGATTCCAGGACGCCCTGTTGGTCTATTGGTTTAAGTACCGGGCCGTGATCTCGGGTTTTTAGGTTCGATTCCAGGGGTCGAGCAAAAAATGTGTTTCGAATTTTTCGAACATAGCTCGGGCTTGTGATCACCAACTAAGCCTAAGCCCATCATATTAGCGATGACTTGATTTCTATGATGGAGGCCTTTGCCCCGCAGTGAGACAGTTATAGACGGATTAAAAAAAATTAAAAGAAATGTAAGATTAAAATGTAATGTAATCTCCCTTTAATATTGTGACGTCTTTGTGTATGTTTTGTTCTGTCTTGGTTTTAGATGGAATAAATGGTGCTTGGTCAAAAACTAAATTAAAATTAACATCAAAAGGATTAAACTCGCCACACCGGTCAATAACCATTAAATTAACTTGTCTCTTTAATCACTCGACATTGGCAGAGTTATTATGAGTTCGCCGTAGGCAACACTATAGCAGCCGTAAAGAATAAAAATGTAATTAGTCATAAGTTTTTGTTTGCTGAAAAAATTTTTTCTATCTTTCTATCAATAGCTTAACATCATGTGATCCTGTTACTCGTCTGAGAAAAAAGACTTGCCGACTTCTTCACGCGCTGTTTTCCATACGGTATGATGAATAGAAAATCCACACTGTATCCTGGATTTTGGTAACCCTATACGAAGTTATCCTACACTCTCTCGCGGCAGAGAATCTCCGAGATAATGCCACTATCAATCATGTTCTGATATAAAGCCTTCGCTTCACATCGCGCACCCTCGGGACTACGGTCAGGCAACTTTGAGCCGAATAAAGTTAATAATTCAAAATGTGCTGTTAAAAATCGCAAGTAGTGGGTAGGTATCAACTGGCATTTTCAGATATTTTTTTATTTCTTTTAGATTTTGAAACACTTTATTGTCTCAGTCTAGTTTTAGATCTTTTGTAAGTTTTCCACGTTTATGGGGCATACCTACACCGTGATTTTATCGTTTTAAGGTGACGGGTAGGGCACACTAGCGACGCCAATCGATTTTAATTTTTAGCTACTAAACCGGATCTAATTTAAACAATTTCGGGGTTACAACCTTATACTATTTATTAAATGACCATGCACAAATGTTGGGTCCGTTTTTCTCCATTTTTACGCGAAAAATTGATTACCGCCAAAAGCGGCCACTTTTAGCGTGAATCAATTTTTTGCGTACAAAAACGGACCCAACATTTGTGTCCAGTTTAGTAGCTAAAAATTAGAATCGATTGTCGTTGCTAGTGTGCCCTACCCTTCACCTTAAGCTCGATAGGCTACAAAAATCACAAAATAGAATATACAGCACTGAGTGGAACATCTGATTTTTTTTCGCTTTTATGTATTGTGGATCTTCGGCATTAAAAAGTAACACTGCATATCTTACTTAATTGTAAAAACTACACTTATTGGATATTTCAAAACATACGTTAGCTATGATTTTAAACGTGTGACCAAATCTACTAGGTCTTCGAAACTCATAGGTCGATTTCCCTGTCTTTGAGTTTCGGAGGTATACCAAACCCTGGGTGATCCTGGTCCAAACGTACTAGTTCCATAGCGACGGTTTTGCAACCTAACCTAAGATGAGCTTTACCAGTTTGAATCCCAACTATCAGTAGAACTCGTTGATTTTCCAACAGTAATTCTATTCGCAGCTGTGCAGAATGAGCGGCAGCCGCGGAACACGGCCACCATCAGACCGGAGGCGCTCAGGGATATGGACCAGGAGAGGGCGCTGAGAGAGGCCGCGGTAGCTGTAGGAGTTTTTGGGTGAGTCCCTTATCTCCTCCACTTCCTCTGAACTACAGTATACCCTGTAGATATCTACATAGAATGTGTTGCGAATACTTGAATTGGTGAAACTATGCAAAAACTACTGATGGGATAGTGCTACATACAGGGTGTATCTGTGAACATTTACATCCCTTTAACCACGTGTTCTACCAACCATTCTTAACAACATTTGTTCTATCATCGTCATCATCGTCAGCCCATTTAAGTCACCACTGCTGGGGCACGGACCTCCCTCAATCACATGAGGGGTAATTGCCATACTCACCACGCTTGGCTGACGGGTTGGCGAGGGTTTTGATATAAATGCAGAGTTTTCCTTCTCTGGGTGCTGATGATCATGCCAGCCGCTTTACCTTAGTCGCCTTTTACGACACCTCGGTAAGAGTGAGGGTGGCCTATTCTACTCTGCCAGGCACCACACGGCCTTTGTTAACATTTGTTCTATGACTTATCGAAATTCGTCTAAAATTTTTTGACTCCCCATACAAAATGACCAAGTAACGTGCCCGACTTTGTACGAAAAGTTGAATTATTTTTATGCGAATTTCTAAAAGTCATAGAACAAATGTTGTTTACAATGGTTGGTAGACCACGTGGTTGTAAGGATGTTCACAGATACACCCTGTATAGGTATGAGACGGCTTTGGTTAGGGGGCATACTAAGATGTCCTCCAGACCTGTCAACAGTTAGAGCGACAAATCTCAACGATAATCCATCCGAAACCGAAATATAAGCACAAACAAACATTACAGAAAACTAGACAATAGAAAAGAGACCAATATTTAAATAATGTATATTTTGTTGACGTAGCATCTTCTTCTCGTAGCCGTAGCAAAATGCAGTAAACTTTACGAACTGGTTACATGGAGCTAGCTGCTACGAACGTAGCTATATTCCCACTAATTTAAAATACTAACAAATTTGTTACATAGTATTTTATATTATATATTTATACGCTTGCGTTGTGTTTCGCCAAGTGAGTGAAGATACCGAAAGCCCCATGCGGGAGAAAGAGAGGTTTAAAAGTTGCAAATCCATCGGTGTTGCTCTATTGGTGATGGCGATGGTGATAATCTCAACGATAATCCAATCCGGACATGATACAGGTATCTTAAATAAGTATTTTTTTGTTTTAATATTTGTAAAATAGGTACCTACCTAATTGTAATTTTGACTTGAAAAGCGTCATCCTCTCATCTAAATTGCTATGCCCATCAGGGTCTAAAATTGTGTCTAAATATTTATCTTTATTAGCCAACTATGTATATACATTTTGGAATGCAGTAAAAGTTGAATAGAATTAAATATAATTACAAGTAAATTCATTTTGTCTTTTAACTCGTCGAGTACTTATAAGCACGAGCATTTACTGCTGTGTGACGTCATTGGGCTATTCTGAGCCGCTCAAAATGTAACAGGTTGGCGAGTCAACACTGATCAAAGATGGCTACAGATGGCTGCTTGCGGTATCAACCTAAATTATGTATCTTCACTCTTTTTGTCATACTGTGTCTTATTTTACTACACTTGTAACATGAGAATTATCAGCCACTTTAAGTCTTCGTCTTTCGCCCTATCTTATAACTACGGACTTTGGTCTTTGTGACGTCATTGGGCTATTCTGAGCCGCTCAAAATGTCACAGGTTGGCGAGTCACGGCTGATCAAAGGTGGCCACAGATGACCGCTTGCGGTATCGACCGGTCCGAGCTTTGTCTTCATGTCATGTGGAAATAGCCAGCTATTAACGTTGATCACCATTTTATGTGTTACCTACATTATCGTTAGGTTATTCCGGTATTAAGTTCCGGAGTTTCTAAAGAGCTTTTTCTATTTTACAACAGGGAAGCATTTGTTCTCAATCACACCTGAAGTTAATTCAAGAATTGGCCGGTCATGCTTACCCTTGCAAAGCCCATTTTATAAGCAAATAGTATAAGTGTTTGCCGAGAGGTTGTAATCCCGGAATTGTTTAAAATAGATCCGGTTTAGTGGCTAAAAATTAAAATCGATTGGCGTCGCTAGTGTGCCCTACCCGTCACCTTAAGGTTTATACCTTGCCATATTTTTTTTATATAATGGCTGCTACTGTGTCTTGCGACACATCTATAATTCTGCCAATGTCGTGCCCAAATTTTGCAGAAAAGACAGCCGTATCTTTTTTCACGTTAATGTTGACTGTTTATACCTATCTTATAAGTACTCATTAATTGTTATTAATTAATTTATTCATTCATTTCTATAAATTCGACAATGCAATCTTAGTTATATGATGATTTGGATTATTTATAATTAGAATGTAATTGAACGTTTTGTACTAACTTATACCATTTTTTTTTGTATGCCTAGTGGCGGTATATAGAGGAACTGCATGTTAAACCTACCATCATTGTAAATACGACCTATACACAAAAATAAATTATTGATTGATTGATTGACGTTAGAGGTTTTTTTTGGTCAATAGGCTAACGCTTGGCCACAATCGCACCTGATGGAAAGCGACGATGAGGTCTAGGATGATACGCGTTTGCCTAAAAGATGTCCAGATTATAGTAGTCAAGAAAAACAGACCTCGACAGGGAGTTCCGTTCATTCATCATCATCATCATCATCATTATCAGCAACCCACACTCGTCCACTGCTGGACATAGGTCTCCCCTAATGCACGCCACTGCTCCCGATTTTCGGCCACTCTCATCGAGCCCACACCAGCCAGCCTTCGAATGTCATCATCCCATCTTGTCGCAGGGCGTCCTACACTACGCTTACCGAGTCGCGGTCTCCACTCAAGGACTTTACGGCTCCAACGGCTGTCAGTTCTGCGGCTAATATGACCAGGCCACTGCCACTTCAGTTTGCTAATTCGGTTGGCTATGTCGGTGACTCTGGTTCCATTCATTAGCCGCCCGCATTATAAATGTGTTTTGATGTTTTAAGTACTTCAAGGGAACTTTCAACTCCATTCACACGTTCCGAAATAAAGTGTCTTGACGAATAGGCAGACGGACAACAAGTGATCTTAAAAGGGCTCCATTGTTTCCTTTTGAGGTACGGTCCCCAGTCAGCGGAAGAGACTTTCTGGGTCACACGGTGTTCTGAGCAACAGTGACAATTATTTTTGTGATGTGGTATTTGTAGTGTTTCAATAATCCAATAATAAAAAATGGATGGAAGTCCATTTAACAAGAGCGGGAAAACACTCCGAAGCCCTCCTTCTACCCCTGCGCCCCAACCCTCGCCGCGAGCGCAAGTCCAGCCTCCCCAACAGCAGCACTACCAGGATGATACTCCTACAGTTGTTAGTACGCCGCAGCTCCAGGATTGGATGAATAAGATTGAGAAGTGTCTAAATGAGGTATGCGTGATCTCATGTGAAGGCAAACTAAACTCCGACCAGAAATTGAGAATCAATAATCTGTGCCGCAATGTAAGTCTGGGAACTTCTCAATTAGTCGTGCAGTATCAGTCGCTCAAGTCCAAAGCCATAGAGTATCATAAGCATCTCCATAACTGTAAAGAAAATCAAGACCTCTTCCAACAGTTTCAAAACTTACGGGAAGTTATTACAGTATCCTCACATCAAGCCCCAGGAATTGCCTCCTTTGCCGACATGGTAAAGAAAAGCGAAACAAAATTTGTACAGCCGGCTAATATAAGCTCAGTAGCTATATATCCCACTGATAAAAATAAATCCAGCGAGGAGACGAAAAGCCTTGTTCAAAAAATAATCCGCCCTGAAGAAATGAAGCTGCAGGTTCGAAACAAAAAACGGTGGTGTGATCATCAGCACGGACTCTAAGGGGGACATTGAGAAGCTGAAAAATTCTGAGCAGCTGACTACATCTGGGCTTACCGTAGATGAGCCGCATAAACGTAGGCCCAGAATCATCGTGGTCGGAGTGCCCACCTCAATGCTGGAATCCGAGGTCTTCAACTGCATATTTCAGCAAAATTTAGCCGAAAAGTTGAAGAGCATGACCACTGAAACCTTTATGTCCTCCATTAAACTAAGCCACAAGTCGGGTAAGAAAAACGCTGAGACATGTAACTACGTGATTGAGGTCTCTGCAGAGATACCTAAGGCCCTAATTACAAATGACAGAGTCTTTGTTAATTGGTCGTCGTGCCCTGTAAGAGACTTCACGCTTGTAACAAGATGTTACAAGTGCCAGCAGTATGGGCACGCCGCAAAAACATGTCGTGGTGAGAAAACCATCTGCGGTCACTGTGGAGAAGATGGACACGACATGAAGGATTGCCCAAAGAAGGCCGAGCCACCAAAATGTGCCACTTGCCTGCACTACAAAAAACAGTCCAATCATAAAACTGGTGACATTGACTGCCCTGCTAGAAAAATGGCCGAAAATCGATATATTCGATCGATTGATTACGGAGGCGCCTGATAACGCCATTGTTTAATTAGTGTACTTATATTTACTATAAATAGCTTATATTTTTAAATTATGTTCAGTGCCTACTAATTTCATTTTATTAGGTAGGTAATCAAAGACTTTGTAAAGGTGTTTCGTAGTATTGCTAGATAAACGTTTTTAAGTGTGAAGGTATGTGTGTCATGTAAATTTCAGAGTCATCAAATTGTTAACTAAGTAGGCTATTCATGAATCATTGTCAGTCAGGTTTATTTATTTTTAAATTTGGATTAAGGGTTAGTATAATTTAATGTTTTATTGTTAAAATTGATAAGCTCCTTTTGTCCTTTTCTTTCTTTCGTTTTTGCCTGAGATACAGGATATTCCTAGTTCAGGCAACAAACTTAAAATTAGTTACCTTAGTATATGTAGATTATAAGTATTTATATTGTTCTCGTGGTTTTTCAATAAAAAAAAACTTATTAAAACTTACTTATTAAACGGATCCCTAACAAGTTCAAATACGATTTACCTAGTAATCACTAAAGTGTTCCACCCTCGCTAAAAAGCAGTAAAATATCATAACCGCCACACAACGGGTATAATACTCGGGGTTATTTACATAATTCTCCCTATGATTTAGCGGACAGCGGTAAGCACTAGTCGCGATTGCCGGATTTGACTGCCAAATGTGCCACACAGGGAGGGGTGAGTGTTGCTACAATATCGATAGTACGGCAGAAATCACTGCCTTGCTTGCTGTCGCAAATCTTAGACTTCATAAAATTGGAAATTCATTTATAGAATTGAGCATTAGAATGTTTAATAAGTTACCTCAAAAAATATTGATTTACCGGGACGTATGTACGTACATAAGTTTAAGTTGCATGTAAAAAACTGCCTAATGCAGAAAGGCTATAAAGTAGATGATTATTTAAAATTTTAAATCATAAAGATTCCTGGACATGTTGATCTCTTCGCCTGTCCTCTAAAATTAATTTCATAATTTTACTTTGACGATTTATCTAAACGATATTGATTATATGCATTGTATATCATACTGTCACTGTAATCTTAATTTGTATAAGAATGAAAATTAACTATTGAGTTTCTTGCTGATTCTTCTCGGTAGAAATTGGCATTCCGAATCAGAGGTAGATTACGTAATATTTGACATATTTTAAAAATGTTCTGTATGGACTTACATTAAATAACGATTTTTTTATTTGATTTATAGAGTTGTAAGTGCGCTGTACAACTTTTTAACTCCCCTTCCCCCGGAATTGGGCCTCTGGTACCCTCACTCACTTGGCGCTGCTTCACGCTGGTTTTCTGTTAGGCCGTAGTTCATACCGAAGCGAGACTCTTTCACGGTTGACGGTATACCCTCAACAGTGAGTCTCGCTTCCTTTTTGATCTGACTCCGAGATAGATAGCTCAAGCACCTGTGTTACGGATATCAGAACCAACAGTCAACAATGCATGCCACAAATTGTCGACAAGTTCATACATCGACGACACCACTGCACTATTGTTTTGTAACGCCAGTAGCTCGTAAGCTTTAATGGATTGAAATTTGAAAGTATTCAATTGAATTCCTATTAGTTCGGGATTCTGTTTTATTTCTTTTTTGATAGAAGGAAGAATTTAATAATAATTGGTACCTATGTTACAACCTGTGTACTAATATTTTGTACTGAATACCTAATATTTTGTACGTACAACCTGTGCGGATAAAGAATGGGATCAGAATTGGGGCGCATCTATTCACTTCTCGCTCGCACACCCACGAGTGCGAGTATATACGAAAATAGTGTGCGAGCGAGAAGTGAATAGATGCGCCGCCATTTCTGATCCCATTCTTTATCCGCACAGGTTGTACGTACAAAATATTAGGTATTCAGTGGTATGACGCACTTTTATTGACTTTGCTAAGTATCTTTTCTATACTATTAATAATGATGTCAGTCCTACAGACAGCGGCAACGCTTATAGGTTATCCGAAAACACGAATCGCTTGCGCGATGTAATAGACACTTGGAGCCATCTATTGGTATAAAGTGGAACTGTCCCGAAACGAAGTGAGGGTTATAGTCTCTCCACGGTTATTTGGCACATGGCAAAAGTCGGAACTATTCAGTACTCACACGTTTCAAACGGACAGTTCAAATGTTTCGTATCATGCATCCAACTTTCTACAAATAAAAATATTAAGTTGTAGAAATCATTAACTATTTTGTGTTTTTATTCTTCCAAAATAACTCAATTAATCTGACAAAAACTTAAAATAGTTATAAAAAATTGTAAAAAAATATCTTATGAATTGCATAATGCGCTAATCGGAATTTTTGTGCATAGGGATTGACACAAACAATCGCAATAAATCATTAATCGGTATGGCGATCATCTTACCATCGAATCCCGATTATAGTCTCGTGCGAAATATGTCCGCATAGATTGCATTAGTTACCAAGAACTAGTAATTTGTGGTGACAAAGGTAGTTTCGACACGTCAAGCGAGTGTGTGTTGTTATTTTTCAGATGAATAAGATGTAATATTATTTAATTATTTGTGATCTATGGCGTGAGTACCACTAAGAATGTCTACATATTATATTTCATATCCAGATCATCATCATCATCATCATCAACCCATTTAAGTCCCCACTGCTGGGGCACGGGCCTCCCTCAATCACATGAGGGATAATTGCCATACTCACCACGCTTGGCAGACGGGTTGGCGAGGGCTTTGATATGAATGCAGAGTTTTCCTTCTCTGGGTGCTGATGATCATGCCAGCAGCTTTACCTTAGTCGCCTTATACGACACCTCACAAATATATATATATTACTCACATGTATGTTTATGGATATGTAATATATTTATTTAGCCGTCATACATATTTCTGCATCGCTTAATGGTTGACTGGTTGAGAATGCTGTATAGCATATCCAGATAGTTCAAATTAATAGATAAAATGTTGATTAAAATTAAAAATCAAACAAATAAAAACCGATTAGATTTCTAAAGAAAATATTCTCGATTCTTAAAAATATCGGTTAGGTTTAAAAGGAGCGTCTAACTTTTAATGTTAAAACAGAACTGTCCTATTCACGTTCAGATACTGAATGGACTACCTATAATGCTGAAAAAATGTTGATGAGCAATAATGTTATAGTAGTCGCTGAAAACCAGCGTCGGGGTTAGTCTCTTGGATCAGCACCGACTATTGCTGAGCGGCCGCCTATTTGGCGCATACAGGGATAATGTTGTCCTACTTTTCGTTTATGATTTATGTCTAGGTTATGTTTCTAAATAAGTTTCATTGTTTTGTATTGTGCCAAATTAAGTTTTCATTCATTCATTTATTCATTCATTCATTGTACAACGCCCTTTGTCAATGTCACTAAAGTGGCTTCTGATCGTGGCCGCACTGTAAATGTTGTAAAGCACAGATTTATTAATTTATGCGTATTGATATAAGGGTCAGTATTTTTTCCTAAGTAACCAATAAAGATAATTTTGACGTCTCTCAGTGGGGCAGTGTAGTTCCCGGTTGCGTTTAAAGCTGTCGCTTTGCAATCTGGGGTACACTTAAATCATCATTCAGGATCTGATGAGTCAGGTAATAACAATGAAGCGACTGTCGTCTGACCTTCGCATCCGACCTCACATTAACCTCTCCGGGTGGAAATGGATGGACACAACGAATGGGAAACAAATTTTTGATTCCCATCGGAATGTGAGAACTATAATATATCCTGCGTAAGTGGCCGATCGTTGAGATTGGCCGCATTAGCCGAAATCGGTTGGAGGTTATTACTATTATCAGAATAACACTTAGGCTACAATTCATCCGCGAGTAAAACCGCGGGGCGCAGCTAGCTATGAAAGCAATGAATCTGCTTAAACCCGTCTACCCCCAAGTCTTTGACTCCTCTGTCGGAACAGCTCGTCTCTTTGTCAGCGGCGCAGCGACGCGCACACACTGACGGCCGCCCGCGTCTTTGTGAGACTACAGACCTCGCACAGTCCATGGTAGAACAGTACAACGTCCTCATAAACGACACGGTACGGCTATGATACTACTTCGGTTGGAGCGGGAAGGTCCTCGAGTGGATGCCACGTACAGGCAGGCCGACGATGTAGTGAGTCGCGGGAATCTATTGGATGCGGGCGGCGCAGGACCGATCTGTGTGGAAAACATTCGGGGAAGCCATGTCCAGCAGTGGACGTCCATTGGCTGAAATGTGATGAATGCTAATGATGGCTACGATAAGATCTAAGTGGTGAATAGACTTGTCACGGGCAAGTATGGCCAATCTTGGACCCCATCTTCATTTAAAGTCAGATGTGATTGACGTCGAATGCTTATCTGCCTTAACACAAAAAAAAACATTTGGATTTCATTTTTCACGAGGGATTTTTTTTAAGCGAATTCCTATGAACCATGCAAAGTACATAAATAGTTTATATGTACACATACATATAAACTATTTATGTACCACATATGTCGTCCGTGCGTCACATTAGGGCTCACATAAAACCAGCGCCATGGCCTGAAGGTACTCCTACCTAAAGCCATGGCCGAAGCTGAGTGAGCTACTTTTCACTGACTATCGCGACATACCTTACACACACACACACACACACACACACCTGTACGCAAATACTTAGTGCCCGGCTTGAGAAGCCATATTATTACTTTGTTTTTTTTTTCTCTTTAATTTTTTTTTCTCTGTTTGTCTTCTTCTATATTTGTAATGTTGTGTTTGCTGTATTAGTTTGTGTTTGATTTGATTATACTTGTTGCGTTATTATCTGTAAAATGTGGTGTGTCGTATTATTCAGTGAATAAATGTTTCTATCTATCTATCTATCTATCAAAGAGAATGCAATGAAAAGGGTTGCATAAGTTCACCGACGATGTGTCGGTGAATACAGGATGCTGTATTATCTAATGGAAATATTTCTCTGCTATTCATTTGACTGTGTGTTTTAGTCGCCCCACGTTTAGCTCGATTTTCCTTCACTAAAAAGAAGAGTTCACTTTGACCATATTTCAAAATGTGCATGAGAACATTTCTCTGAAGGACAAAGTCACTGAGATACAAAACGCGTTAATATACATCTATCCATAAAGTGGAAATTGTTTGTTTATCTTACGGAGAAACTGTGCATAAATTTAACAATTAAAATAATGCATTTAGTTTTTATATTCGGTCGGACCGATGCTAGCTTTCTGGATAAAATCGCGCCTTTTATACGGGTGTCGTCAGGGGCGACTTTACCTATAGCGCAGGGGGTGTGGTGCACCCGGGCGCTAGAAGTAAGAGGGCGCCGAGAGCCCCTCGCTACACATCGCTCCTCGCCTCAACTGTAACGCTCCGCCTGTAGCTCCGCGAGTACCTGATCGTTCTCCTCATCTTAAGGACCTAGTACACAATGGCCTGTGATGGGCCAAGCTTTGCAATGCACAACTGTAGGCCACGATCACTTGGTGTTCACACAGTGGCGCATGTGTCATTGCTGCCTGGCAAACCACTTGCTATGGACGTAGAAGAAATTACAGCTGCGGCTATTTATTTATATACTGCTTACAAGTATTACAGAAGTGTGTACAATCACAGAGTTATAAAAAAGAAATGGCGCAAAATTCGATGGTGGATGCTGACCATTCATCGTAACAGAACTTTCTTTCTTCTTCATTGCTTCACGATAGTGACATTTTGCTAGCCGTGTGGTCCCCGGCAGAGCAGAATAGGCCACCCTCACTCTTACCGAGGTGTCGTAAAAGGCGACTAAGGTAAAGCTGCTGGCATGATCATCAGCACCCAGAGAAGGAAAACTCTGCATTTATATCAAAACCCTCGCCAACCCGTCTGCCAAGCGTGGTGAGTATGGCAATTACCCCTCATGTGATTCAGGGAGGCCCGTGCCCCAGCAGTGGGGACTTCAATGGGCTGATGATGATGAAAATTCTAGTTCTAGCACGCATCAAAAAATTGCACTATCCCGGTCAGCGGTCGGTGCCGAACTAAACAATGGCCGATTGTGTGAACACCACAGGCCACGCTACGCCACGATTGCTTTGAAGTGTGCCCAAAAAACCGACAACTTACCGATTGCGCGCCACGTACCATTACCCCCTGTACACAATGGCGATGGCCTGTTGTGGGCCAGCAAGGGCCATTGTGTACTGGGGCCTTTAGCGTGTGATTCGCAGTTGCATCAATTGCTGTCGCTTCGAAGCCCGGGGTACGCTTGGACAATGATAGGTATAGGATTTAGGATGTCTGATCATTATAATGAAACGAATAGGTAGTCATGAACATGTGGTAAGTATTCCATTTTGCTCACGCATTTTGAAACAAGAGGGCGCCAGGTTATTGATTGCGGCCGGGTGCTTCTTGCGCTGGAGCCGCCCCTGGGGGTCGTGTTTCGAATTAGCGGAAATCTAGAGGTGCATAGGTCCTCCTGTAGCTATACTGCCGTTAAGTACAACTCCAAGTCGGAGAAAAATGGACTTAAGGTGACGGGTAGGGCACACTAGCGACGCTAATCAATTTTTAGCTCCTAAACCGGATCTATTTTAAACAATTTGGGGGTTACAACCTCTCGGCAAACACTTATACTATTTATTAAATAACCATGCGAAATTGTTGGGTCCAATGCGTACGCGAAAAATTGATTCACGCCAAAAGCGGCCACTTTTGGCGGTAATCAATCAAAAACGGACGCAACATTTTTGAATGGTTATTTAATTAATAGTGTTTACCGAGAGGTTGTTATCCTGAAATTGATTAAAATAGATCCGGTTTAGTAGGTAAAAATTAAAATCGATTGGCGTCGCTAGTGTGCTCTACCCGTCACCTTAAAGAGCGCTCTTTAAGGCCATTTTTTCCTAATGTGGTTTTGGTGCGTAACGGCATCATAGCTAGAGGACGGGCGGCAGTAGGTTTTTATCAATCAAATCAAATATATATCTATGTCTATGTAATGTATTTCAACCATTACTTGGACATTTTCCCTCACCATGATCCAGTTGATCTGGTTCCCCTGTTAAAGGGTTACGAAGGTCAGACGACAGTCGCATGTTTCTACTAACATAGCATAAATGTTGGGTCCAACGCGTACGCAAAAATTGATTCACGTCAAAAGCGGCCACTTTTGGCGTCAATCAATTTTTCGCGTACAAAAACCGACCCAACATTTGTGCATGGTTATTTAATAAATAGTATAAGTATTTGCCGAGAGGTTTAGTGGAGCCCCGAAATTGTTTAAAATAGATCCGGTTTAGTAGCTAAAAATTAAAATCATTTGGCGTCGCTAGTATGCCCTATCCGCCACCTCTAAGGTTGGCAGCGCACTTGTGACTCTATCGGTGTCGCGGGTATCTATGGGCGACAGCAATCGTTTACCATCAGGCGAACTGTCTGCTTGTCTGCTACCTATCACATAAAAAAACACATTTGTGCGTGATGGTACACTACATCGATTAAGTATTTATGCTGTGATTGAATCCTATTGAAACATTTTCTTACTTGTACTACTCTCTTACAGGCCTCCAGTGTCCCTAGCCATGGCGTTATCGCCAGCGCGCTATCCACTGCTGTCTCCGCACTACGCCGCGCTGCCGCCGCCCCAACAAACTCCGCAACCAGACTCGTCGCACGACAACAACGCAGACTCCAACCATCATACCGACAGTGATGGTAAGTGACGGTATTTCTGGACCACAAAATACACAGACGGTTGGTTCTACCTGACATAATATCCTCCAGCCGATTTCGGCTAAGGCGGCCAACCACAAAGATCAGCCACTTACGCAGGATATTATTACCTACAGTGCTCAAGTGTGTGCGCAAAACACAAGTGCACTCCCTATTCCCTTGCCCTACCGATTCCAATGCTACCTGACATATCAAAGCGTTCATTGACCTACGCACTTGTTTTTTTTTGTCATAGGTGGCAGACGAGCAGACGGATCACCTGATGGTAAGCGATCGCCACCGCCCCTGGACACCCATCTCATCTTCAGCCCATTTAAGTCCCCACTGCTGGGGCACGGGCCTCCCTCAATCACATGAGGGGTAATTGCCATACTCACCACGCTTGGCAGACGGGTTGGCAAGGGTTTAGATATAAATATAGTCTAGTTTTAAGCATTGTGTTATATTCTTTGTGTGCTAAATAAATAATTTCTAATTTCTAATTTCTAAATGCAGAGTTTTCCTTCTCTGGGTGCTGATGATCATGCCAGCAGCTTTACCTTAGTCGCCTTTAACGACACCTCGGTAAGAATGAGGGTGGCCTATTCCATAGAGTAACTTATATGCCTATTGTACTCTGCCTGGACACCCGTGACACCATTATTGATTTTGGTAGCATCATCTAGGCAAAATAGTTAAACATTCTGTTTAGAACGAAGTCTCAGCGCCGATCGCTAGATGGCATTAAAATCGAAAAATTACGCTGGGGTGGATCTGGCTAATTTGTATAGGAACTAATAATTTTTAGTCACGAATATTTGAAAAAATATTCCTGGGTAAATGTTTAGTTATTTTTTTAATCAGAGTTAATTGAATTTATATGGTTTTCAGATGATAGTATCGATGTGACGAACGAAGAAGACTCCACATCATACTCACCGCCTTCTGTTGCCAGTTACCCTCAGAGCTGCGTTCCTTACAGGTACCTAAACACTTATTTCATCATTAAAGGTTATTTAAGGTGACGGGTAGGGCATACTAGCAACGCCAATCGATTTTAATTATAAGCTACTAAACCGGATCTATTTTAAAATATTTCGGGGTTACAATCTCTCTCAAAATTCGAAAGGATTACCTCCAAAAGTGGCCGCTTTTGGCGTGAATCAATTTTTCGCGTACAAGAACGGACCCAACATCTGTGCATGGTTATTTAATAAATAGTATAAGTGTTTGCCAAGAGGTTGTAACCCCGAAATTGTTTAAATTAGATCCGGTTTAGTAGCTAAAAATTAAAATCATTTGGCGTCGCTAGTGTGCCCTACTACTACCTTAAAAAAATATTCCATAAAAAATCGGTCTTTTTTTCACAAAAAATACATTTTTCACTTTTTAATACACTTTTGATTTTCTAATTGATGAGCACATAAAAAGATAAAGATTGAGTATTTTGTTTTGAATTTATTCTTGTTTCTATTATTTTGGTATTCATAAATGTCTTACTTGTGGCAGGCCCCCCACAAGGTGGACCGACGATCTGGTGAAGATCGCGGGAATCCATTGGATGCGGACGGCACAAGACCGATCTGTGTGGAACATTGGGGGAGGCCTATGTCCAGCAGTGGACGTCTATTGGCTGAAATGATGATGAAATGTCTTACTTAGATATATGCCTATCTATCTAATTCACTCTTTGATGTTTGGCAAGAGTATGACAAAGATTTTATGTAACTTTCAGACCACTTGGTGTGGAGAGCGCAGCGGAGACAGCTGCTAGACTACTCTTCATGGCTGTGAAATGGGCTAAGAACTTACCTTCATTCGCCAGTCTTGCGTTTAGAGATCAGGTTGGTTTGATATTTTTTCATACAACGATTAGTAAAATGTTTCATGTGGACCCGACTTAGTACTAAGTAGCTTATGCACTTGTGTTACGAACTTACGGATTTATTTATTTAAGAAAACTTGGTATTTTACAGTGCTATTACACTAAAATATACATAAGCTAGATTACAATAAATACGCCGTGTGGTCCCCGGCAGAGTAAAATAGGCCACCCTTACTCTTACCGAGGTGTCGTAAAAGGCGACCAAGGCAAAGATGCTGGCATGATCATCAGCACCCAGAGAAGGAAAACTCTGCATTTATATCAAAACCCTCGCCAACCCGTCTGTCAAGCGTGGTGAGTATGGCAATTACCCCTCGTGTGATTGAGGTAGGCCCGTGCCCTAGCAGTGGGGACTTAAATAGGCTGACGATGAATAAAATACAGTGCTAATACACCAAAATATACGCAAGCTAGATTATAATAAAATTACTTTTTTTTTTATTTAAAAAAGTTATAACACGTTTTACTGTCAGGAAAATGCGTTAGCAAGTCGTTGAGCAGTGAGAGTGCCCGAGCCGTGGGTGCGTTGGCGGCGCGGCGTGTGCGCACATTATTTTGTAGTTTCTTCAGCGAGAGCCTACGCTACATCTAGATCCTCCCATGTGCCTACGGGGTACAAGGAGGCCTGTTCGTTCCAGTGTGGTTGAATTTATTCACCTTATACATACTACCTGTGACTACTACTACTACAAATAGTGTGCGAGCGAGAAGTGAATAGATGTACCGCCATTTCTGATCCCATTCTTTACCCGCAGAGGTTGTACCTACCTTACCTTACCTTATAACATACGGATACGTAATAAAAATAAAGTCCACTAATAATGTATTGAAGAATCGAACTCACGTACAAGACATGTCCACTACAAGATGCGTCATCGAACTAGCTTATTGTCGAGTCGCTTTTTTTTTTTATGCTAGAGGCGACAAACGAGCAAGCGAGTCACCTGATGGAAAGCAATCATCGCCGCCCATTAACATCCGCGAAATCAGAGAGATCGCTAATGCGTTGCCGGCCTTTTTAAAAAGGAGTACACTCTTCTCTTGAAGGTCCCTAAGTCGTAGCCGTCTTAGCTACAATTAATATCGATGTGCTTAAGTTATAACATCTAATCACTTACTGTCACAGGTAATCACTTCGAGTTGGTTATTACTTACTTATCCTGATGGTAATCACTTGCCATCAAGTGATCCATCTGCTTGTTTACCCCCTAATTTATAAAAAAAAATTTGGTAACTACTTTTTTTTTGTTGCAGGTGATTCTTCTAGAAGAAGCGTGGTCAGAACTATTTCTTCTAAACGCAATTCAATGGTGCCTACCTCTCGACGCTGCATGTGCAGCACTCTTTGGCACCGATCAGACTGACCAAGGTAATTTAACTTATTATAAAAGTTTATTTATGCTCGAGATCTCGACTCGTGAAACCTTGTGGAGATAAACTCTGTTTAAATATCTTTTGTTATAATATTCATCAATATTAAAGCCGTGTGGTCCCCGGCAGAGTAGAATAGGCCACCCTCACTCTTACCGAGGTGTCGTAAAAGGCGACTAAGGTAAAGCTGCTGGCATGATCATTAGCACCCAGAGAAGGAAAAATCTGCATTTCAAAACCCTCGCCAACCCATCTGCCAAGCGTGGTGAGTATGGCAATTACCCCTCATGTGATTGAGGGAGGCCCGTGCCCCAGCAGTGGGGACTTAAATGGGCTGATGATGATGAGACACTTTAAGCCGACGGGTAGCACTAACTAGCGACACTAATCGATTTAAATTGTTCAGATTAAAGTGTAAGCCGGACCTATTTCAATCATTTTCGGAGCGGGAGTATTAAATATATAGTATAAATATTTGCTTCTCAAGCAAACATTTATACTATTTTTTTAATAATTATGCACTACTTTTTTATATCAATCAATCAATCAAATAATTCTTTATTTGCATAGGCTTTTACACAGCACTTACAAATCGTCATACATTTGAATGACTGAAAACTATTTATAAGTACTTGTAGTGACACACTATGCGACTTTTGTCGTGTCAGCGCATTTAATTCGCAATAGCCGCAAACCCAACGGGTTATGCGAGGGAATTTCTTCAGTCTTTGTCCAGTCGCGTGTGCAGCTTCTAGTGTCCCAAAAGTAGTGTGTCGTTACGTCATTCACCCTTGAACTTGTGTGTACTGTGAGGCACTGTGCCTATGTAACAAGTGTGTGGACAATACAAATTGGTGATTGGACTTCTGCCGTTTTATTTGATACCCGAGGGCAACCCAGTTATGATAGTAGGTAAACTAAGGAGTCAGAAGAAAATAATCTACTTGGTGAGTTAGGCCAGCTATACACCTTACTCCCCACCTGCATCACACATCAGCCGTGTCATTAAGCGAGGTGACAATCAAGTGCCACCCCGAAAGCGGTGACCTGAAAGTGGTGACAGGAAAGTGGTGACCACCGAAGAACGTATCTCGGGTATTTTGGATCGGCGAGCGACAGCGACTGCGACAGGGACTCCGCTGTGTGTTAGGGCGACCACAGCGCATTTTAAAGCCTATTTTATTTTTCGTCGGTACTGTTCGTTCTAAACATGGACGCCGACGAAAATAAAGCAAGCGTATCAGGCGTTTCCGTATCAGCACGTGTTCCGCAATTTTGGACAGATTTGCCACGTCACTGGTTTATCCAGGTTGAAGCTGTAATAAATCCACAAAATTGGAGTGATGAAAATAAATACCAATTTGTAATCGGCAAATTGACGAAGGAGGTAATCACCCAAATTACTGACATCTTAATAAATCCACCGGCGACCGGGAAATACAATGCCTTGAAAAACCGACTTTTGGAAATCTATGAGGAGTCGGAAAATCGCAAAATCCAGAAACTGATAAGCGAAATGGAGTTGGGAGATCAAAAACCATCCCAGTTATTGAGACGTATGCTGGAATTGGCAAGAGATAAGGTCCCGGATGATACCCTGAAAATTTTGTGGCAAAACCATCTGCCAAACTGGGTACGGGGTGTCCTTACCGTATCAGACACCGCCGATATCATGAAAATGGCAGCTTTAGCAGACAAAATTATGGAGAGTGCACGTCCTACTCACGCTGTGGCAGCGGTTGAGAGTAGTGCAGGTCCAGCGGGAACAGACTTTTTAGCTGAAATTCATAAACTTGGGAAACGAATGGAGAAAATGGAATCGTTCCAGAGGCGTAGCAGAAATACTCATAGGAGCCAACAGCGAAATAGGTCAAGTTCTACTTCAAGGTCAAGGCAAAGAATTCCTAGACGAAAGAAAACTGACCCAGACTGGCTATGCAGATACCATTTCAAATTTGGTGAGAAAGCATACAAATGTTTCCAGCCGTGCAGCTGGAAAGTACATCCGCAGCCGGAAAACTAAATGCGGTGCAGTCAGCGGCGGGTGGCTGTGATCCATGCGTAAATTACCGTCTTTGTGTCACAGACAATACCAGTGGACTACGTTTCCTAGTTGATAGTGGTGCTAATGTGTCAGTGTTACCCCGATGGGCAGTGCGTTACAAAAAAAGTGAATTAAAGGACTATAAGTTATATGCTGCTAATGGTACTCCAATTAAAACTTTTGGTATGCATGCTATGATTTTAGACTTAAAATTAAGGCGACCATTTCAATGGAATTTTATTGTTGCTGATGTAAGACAACCCATAATTGGTGCAGATTTTTTGTCAAAGCATAAATTAATTATTGATTTGAGTGCGCGTAAGTTACTGGACGGTGTAACAAATCTTAATATTATTGGATCAATTTCGAAGTGTAAACAAAGCACAATTAAAACTGTAGACGATAAACATCCATATTACGATTTGTTATCCCAATACCCAGAGCTTACTAAACCTATAAATTTCAAGGATGTACCAAAACATAATGTTTTACATTTTATTGAGACGACAGGTCCTCCTGTCCGTTGTCGTTCACGACCATTGCCACCAGATAGGTATAAAAAGGCAAAAGATGAATTTAAGCTCATGTGTGATATGGGGATTTGCCGCCCGAGTAAAAGCCCTTGGGCGAGCCCGCTCCATATTGTCCTTAAGAAGAACGGCGATGTTAGGCCTTGTGGTGATTATAGGCTACTAAATAAAATAACAAAGCCAGATAGATATCCTGTTCCTAGATTGAGAGATTTTACGTATATTTTGGAAGGTAAAAATGTTATGTCAAAAATTGATATTATTAGAGCTTTTAATTGTATCCCTGTTAATCCTGATGACGTAGAGAAAACTGCTGTAATTACCCCGTTCGGTTTATTCGAATTTAATAAAATGCCTTTTGGATTACGTAATAGTGCAAATTCTTTTCAGAGATTTATGTGTCACGTGGTTTTCCCAGATTTTGATTTCCTTTTTGTATTCATCGATGACGTCATTATTGCATCTAAGGACGAAATGGAACACAGGGAACATCTTAAACTTGTTTTCGAAAGGCTAGAATCATTTGGTATAACTATTAACATCTCTAAGTGTGATTTTGGACAGGCTAGGTTGGAATTTTTGGGCCATGAAGTCACAACAGAAGGAATTCGTCCATTGCCAGACAAGGTCCAGGCGATCATCGACTATCCACGTCCTGAGACGGTGGAGCAGCTGAGAAGATTTCTAGGTATGTTAAATTTTTATCGATCACATATTCCTCATGCAGCCGAACATCAGTCAGAATTGGATAAATATTTGTGTAACACCAAGAAGAAAGATAAAACTAAAATCGTATGGACGGATGTAGCAATCTCACAGTTTGAACAGTGTAAGCAGACCTTAACACAAGCAGCATTGTTATCGCATCCGGCAAAAGACGCAGCGCTAGCGCTTATGACCGACGCCTCGGACACATGCGTAGGCGCCGTGCTACAACAAAAACAAGGTAAGGTTTGGAAACCGCTAGGATATTTTTCACGTAGATTGTCTAGTGCTCAAAAAAAGTATAGTGCTTACGATAGAGAACTTTTAGCTATTTATTTGGCGATAGTTCATTTTCGTTATATGATTGAAGGTCGCGAGTTAGTAGTGTATACTGACCACAAGCCCCTTACATTCGCATTTAGTAAGATGGGAAGCGAAAAAGAGTTACCTAGAAGAGCTAGACAGATCATGTTTATTAGCGAATTTACATCAGATATTCGTTTCATCAGTGGAAATAATAATGTTGTAGCTGACTCATTATCGCGAGTAGAGGTCATTGATATGCCCACGTCGATTGATTTTGCTGAATTAGCCCAGGTGCAAAGTTGTAATAAACAACTTGCGCAACAGTTAGGCGAACTGGACCGCAAGTTGCAATTTAAGCAAATCATGTTACCTGGTACCGATTATTATGTACTTTGTGAAACATCAACAAGTAGAGCTAGACCGTACCTACCGGAAATATTTCGTAGAAAGGCTTTCGAAATAGTTCATAACTTAAGTCATCCAGGTATTAGAACAACTAAAAATTTAATAAAGCAAAGATATTTTTGGGAAAATATGAATAAAGATATTGGTAAATGGGCAAAATCTTGTGTTTCATGTCAAAGAGCAAAAATTCAGAGACACACAGTATCAGATCTAGGTAGTTTTGAATCTGCTGATCGTTTTGAACACATACATATTGATATTGTAGGACCTCTTAGTACATCTGAAGAAGGTTATAGGTATTGTGTTACGATAATTGATCGATTTACGCGATGGCCCGAAGCTTTCCCTATTAAGGAGATGACTGCCTCTGTCGTTGCTAAAGTATTATACGAAGGTTGGATAGTTAGATTCGGGTGTCCTGTCAAGCTTACAAGTGATCAGGGACGTCAATTCGAAAGTAATCTTTTTTCGCATCTCATGTTATTAATGGGAATTAAAAGGATTCGCACAACCGCATATCACCCACAGAGCAATGGCAGGGTTGAACGTTGGCACAGATCTTTAAAGACGGCATTGATGGCAAGTTTATCTATGAACTCTTGGGTCGAAGCGTTACCAACAGTTCTTTTAGGGTTAAGAGCAGCAATTAGGGTTGACAACAACATAAGTCCAGCAGAATTAGTCTATGGAACCACAATTCGTTTGCCTGGAGATTTTTACGACGGTAGTAAAAACATTGAAAGTGATTATGAAAACTATGTTTCCAAAATTAAAGACGTAATTAAAAATTTTAAACCAGTGGATAAAGGAAATAACGATTCCCGTAAAATTTTTGTGCATAAGGATTTGGCTAATTGTGATAAAGTTTTTGTCAGAGTTGATGCTGTAAAAAAACCTCTGCAACCTCCTTATGATGGTCCGTATAAGGTTATAAGCAGGAGAGATAAAGTTTTTAAAATTCAACTACCAGACCGGACAGCTTGTATCTCAATCGATAGATTGAAACCAGCTTATGTCCTGGAAAATGAAAACAATTGTGGTACTAGTAATGTAATTGAAGAGCCGAGTAGTATTCCAAAAAAAGTAACTAAAAAAGTTAGGTTTGTTGTTCCGCTGAAAAATAATGATGTCGACAACCCTAAGCTGAAAGTTACGAGTAGTGGTAGAGTAAGCAGGAAGCCTGCACGATTCTATTAGCGTAAGCAAATTTTTCCACACACTTTAATTTTATGTATCGATGTTAAATATTATTGAGGACAAATGGTAAATTGCAACATCGCAATTGCAATTTGTAGTGAGATGAGAGAAATTGTGATCATTTACAACTTGTTAGTTAATGGATTTGACAGTCTATAATATTGTATTGTCATTTGTTGAAAATACCAATTTCATTATGGGAAATCAACAGAATAAAGATAAAGTACAGGTAGAGCAAACTAACGTAACAACGCAAGAGAAGTTTGCGCTCTATGAAGTCATTCTTCTGATAGTACTAGTGTTCGTACTCATCTTATTTTTTTGCGGTTTACGTCACCAGTGCAAGAAGAGATTTAAGTCCTGGTTAATTAAGGAAATTAAGGTAGCCACTCCGGTACCTGTAGTTAAGGTTGAAAACCTGCCAACATTATCGTCTAAAGGTCAAAGTGCAAATGTGTTAATTAGTTAAATAAGGTATGGTAAATAAAAAATGTATTTATGTTTACAATGTATAATGTACCAATGGATAACATTTTATTTACACAAGGATATAAGACAATGTACCTATTTTTAAAATATATTTTTTTTACAATGTTAAATTAAATTATACAAAAGTTGTTAAAAAAATTTACAGTCTGAAAATAGATTTAGTTTTCAATGAGAAATTTTACTTACAATGTACGTAACCAGATATTATTATGTACTATTTGTTATTAATTCATTTGAACAGAGCAATGTTTACATATTAGGCTTAGTCGGATTACAGGCAGTGTGTTATTGTTACGAGACTTGTTTTGATTATCCAGTGATTCTCAAACTGTTGTGTACTGGTATGTTGAACAATGCAAACTTTGATTTAAAGAATCCTGTGTTTCTCAAACTTCTTCAATGTTTACATTGTGTGCGAAAAAAAATTTTTTTGTAAAAATTTTTTTAAATAAGGGGGGGAATGATGTAGTGACACACTATGCGACTTTTGTCGTGTCAGCGCATTTAATTCGCAATAGCCGCAAACCCAACGGGTTATGCGAGGGAATTTCTTCAGTCTTTGTCCAGTCGCGTGTGCAGCTTCTAGTGTCCCAAAAGTAGTGTGTCGTTACGTCATTCACCCTTGAACTTGTGTGTACTGTGAGGCACTGTGCCTATGTAACAAGTGTGTGGACAATACAAATTGGTGATTGGACTTCTGCCGTTTTATTTGATACCCGAGGGCAACCCAGTTATGATAGTAGGTAAACTAAGGAGTCAGAAGAAAATAATCTACTTGGTGAGTTAGGCCAGCTATACACCTTACTCCCCACCTGCATCACACATCAGCCGTGTCATTAAGCGAGGTGACAATCAAGTGCCACCCCGAAAGCGGTGACCTGAAAGTGGTGACAGGAAATACTTATGTATAATTTACATGTTAATACATATATATGTTGATACATAAAATATACTAAAGAAATAAACATAATGCGATTCTACCACCGGCTCGGAAAGTTGTTTCTGGTCAAGAAGATCCGGCAAGAAACTCGCCAGTTACTCTTTTTAATCGCCAAACTTTCATACAATGTTGTCATCATCATACCAAGCCATACAGTTCAATTGTTACACAAAATAAAATAAAGGAAATATTAATAAAATAAATATTATGAGGTAAACCGAAGCAGACCAGTCCCCAAAGGTGGCACCTGTTCACAAGTATGACGTATGTGTCAGCCATCATTTCACTCAACCATATTAGAGGGAATGTAATGACCCGCCACATAGCGCCACCACCTCAGAGACATTTGAGTGAGCATGACTACTTAGGTTCCCCTCATAGGTCACGAAGAGTAGTAGTTACTTAATCCAGACTAATAAACTGCAGGACGAGGTGTACAATAGTAGGTGGTTAGCATCTTGTCAATTATTGAATAATCAATATAAATCAATTTTTATACAGTAATAAATGCTGCTAAGCCTAATTTATTAAAAATGAGTAATTATATAATATTAATAATTTCCGTAAATATATATGAAAATGCTACAAGTGTGCAGGCATGGAGGTCATTATATCCATGAATCCTTATCATTTAGGTAGTCTACAATTTTATAGTATCCTTTACTCATTATATATCTTTTTGCCCACGAAATTCGGGTTAACGCCATAAGTGGCCGTTTTTGGCGGTAATTCAAATTTCGAGTACAAAAACAGACCCAAAAGTCAAGTGTAAGTATTAAATAAATAGTAAAAGTGTTTTCCGAGAGCCTACAGCTTCGATATTGTTAAAAAGATATCCGGTGTAGTTGCTAACAATTTAAATCAATTGGTGTCACTACGACGCCAAACGATTTTAATTTTTAGCGACTGAACCCGATCTATTTTAAACAATTTGTAACCGAGGGGTTTGTAAACCTCTCGGTAAACACTTTTACTATTTATTAAATAACCATTCACAAATGTAGACCCAACAATTGTACGCGAAAAATTGATTTACGCTAAAAGTAGCCGTTTTTGGCGGTATTAAATTTTCGTACAAAAACGGACCCAACATTTGTGCATGGTTAATTAATAAATAAAGTGTTTGCCGAGAGGTTGTAACCCCGAAATTGTTTAAAATAGATCCGGTTTAGTAGCTAACAATTAAAAACGAATGGTGTCGCTAGTTAGAGCTACCCGTCGCGCCTTAAGCAACAACTATGAGTACGAAATAAGTCTCAAAAAATTACAAATTACTTACTATTCAAGTGCGACTACCGACCGAGGTGTCGTAAAAGGCGACTAAGGTAAAGCTGCTGGCATGATCATCAGCACCCAGAGAGGGAAAACTCTGCATTTATATCAAAACCCTCGCCAACCCGTCTGCCAAGCGTGGTGAGTATGGCAATTGCCCCTCATGTGATTGAGGGAGGCCCGTGCCCCAGCAGTGGGGACTTAAAAGGGCTGACGATGACGATGAAGTGCGACTAGCAAGTCTCTAGACGTACTGATGAAAGATGCGAGTCGACACGTGGAAAAACGCAGTGTTGGACGCCCTGTGGCGCGATGGACTGACGATTTGAGAAAGATGGCTGGTGTGAGCTGGATGCAGACCGCTCAGGACTGGGTTGGTAGGCGCTCTTTGGGGGAGGCCTACGTTCAGTAATGGACGGCGATAGGCTGATTGATTGATTCAAATGCTCCCAGTTCTTCCTCCTTCTTCAGGTTCCGTCCAGTGTTTGTGTAGATCCCAGAAACTTCCTCCAGATCTTTCGTTCAGCCACAAGGAGCTTGGTCTCTTAATTAAGCGTTAGTATCCACACTTCACCGCCGTAAAATAAAATAGGCGTATTACTGTTTAGTAAATACGTATTTTTGTCCGTTCGCTGAGAAGCCTGGACACCAGGCCCTTGTGTAAAATTAATGTAATGTATTTGAAATTAATAATGTTTTTTTATATCAAACAGAAAATGGCTTCAACTCAGCGGTTTTGCGGCGCCTCCGCGAAGTCCTAGCGAGATATAGAGCGGTGCTGGTGGACCCAGCTGAATTCGCTTGCATGAAAGCTATCGTTCTTTTTAAGTCAGGTGAGTGGATTTTTTTATGCTATGCTCGGAGTCTCCTTGCGGGATCGTATCAGAAATGATGGGATCCTCGGGAGAATTAAGGTAATAGACATAAGGCCCAAAGGATTGCATGTCTCAAGTGGCAATGGGCAGGGCACATAGCGAGGAGAACAGACAGCCGTTGGGGCGCCCCCCACAAGGTGGACTGACGATCTGGTGAAGGTCGCGGGAATCCATTGGATGCGGGCGGCGCAGGACCGATCTGTGTGGAGAACATTGGGGAGGCCTATGTCCAGCTGTGGACGTCTATTGGCTGAAATGATGATGATGAGTAATGATGCACTTAAAAATGTATCGACAGTCTTCGGGTGGGACTCGAACCCACGATCTTTTGCTAACCGGGGAGGACCTTGGTAACCACAGCAGAGTGCTGTTTCGCGCCGGTTTTCTGTGAGGCCGTGGTATCACTCCGATCGAGCCGGCCCATTCATGCCGAAGCGTGGCTCTCCCACGGTCAAAAGTAGTTAATTGTGGTTGGTGGTAGCAATAATTTTCAACCTTTCTCCACAGAAACGCGTGGCCTCAAAGACCCCCTTCAAATAGAGAACCTCCAAGATCAAGCCCAAGTGATGCTGATGACGCACGCGAGGACCGCCCATGGCACCGCTCCAGCCAGGTTCGGCAGGCTCCTCCTTCTGTTACCACTTCTCCGTCTGGTCACGCCACAGCAGTTGGAGAAGGAATTCTTTGCCAAAACCATCGGGCAGACGCCCATGGAAAAAGTTCTCGCTGATATGTACAAAAATTAGAAGCCTATAAATTTGAAGGAGCATCTTTAGAGCATCACACTATCGTTAAGGTGTTAAGGCGACGGGTGGGGCACACTAGCGACGCCAATTGATTTTAACTGTTAGCTACCAAAACCAATCTATTTTAAATAATTTCGGGGCTTTAGTCTCGCGGCAAACACTTAAACTATTTATTTAATAACCATGCCCAAATGTTGGGTCTGTTCTTGTACTAAAAAATTGATTCACGCCAAAAGTGGCCACTTTCGGCGGTAATCATAAATTTAAGTGCAAAAGCAGATCAAATAGCTAATTATAAGTATTAAATAAATAGTATGGCTATTTACCGAGAGACTGAAGCCCCGAAGTTGTTTAAAATATATCTGGTTTAGTTGTTAACAATAAAATCAATTGGCGTCGCAAGTGGGGTATACCCTTCACCTTAATTAAAATTTGACCAAAAGAATTCCAAAAACTTGTTAAATTTATTAGGGGCTATCCATAATTTAGGTCACACGAATTTCATGTTTTTTTTTTCTTCTCCAACCATCTTGGTCACAACTGGTATCATTTGTGAGAATCCCATCCCTAGTGTGACATCACATAATTTGCAATTTTACTACTAGAAATTATCGAATTAAAAAATAAACAGTTTGTCCAAAAAATAAATTTTAAGAAATTGACAAAACAAGAAATGATTATTAATTAAAAATGTGACGTCACGTTTAAGGACCCCTCGCTCGCCCTTATCACACAATGTCACATTTCATCGACCCCCTCTCTCCCTCTTAACTTATTTCCTTCCACAAAGATTTTGAAAAAGTCTAAATTCTCTCCGATCATCTATGTTATGGTGACGGGTAGCCCTAACTACTGACACCAATCGATTTAAATTGTTCGCTACTAAACTGGATCTATTTTAAATAATTTCGGAGCGGGAGTCTCTAAGCAAAAATTTATTCTATTTATTTAATTATTCAGAACTACTTTTTGATCTGTTTTTGCACTCGAAATTTGGATTAACGCCATCAGTGACCGTAGTTCAAATTTCGAGTACAAAGACAGACCTAAAAGTTAAGTATAAATATTAAATAAATAGTTAGCTTCAAAATTGTTTTAAAGATATCCGGTTTAGTTGCTAACAATTTAAATCAATTGGCGTCGCTAGTGTGCCCTACCCGTCATCTTAAGAAAAAGAAATGATCATATAGAAACCTTTAATTTAGAAAACCTTAGCCCCTAAGGTTGTATTAATTTTCCTGAGCAAAATAATAGCATATACCTACATTTTTCTTTTCTATTGAAGTTCCTTATTGCAATTTAACAAAATTACTATAGCCATAATGCTTTTGATGTATGATAGATTGTAAAATAATGCATTTAACTAGTCAATTAAGTTGTAAATAAGTAGGTAACGAACTTTATGGCCTCATTGTTAGTTGTTTATTTTGGCTTGTAAGAAATCTATACTATTTATAAAAAGGTAAATCCTACAGACAGCGGCAACGCTTATAGGTAATCTGAAAACACGAAAGGCTTGCGCGATGTAATCGACACCTAGCGCCATCTTTTGGTATGATTTTAAACTAACGCCCCGAAATTAAGTGATCCCGATCCCATAGTAACTCGAGCAGTGTTTTTGGTACCTATCTAAAATTATCACCAAAGAAGCACAGGCGGCCAGGTTACTACGAACTGTCAAAATTCCTCAATCAATATTGAACCTAACGTGTTTGACATAAAGGTAAAAATCGAATAAAGAAATTTGACATTTTTGTATACTTTGATGTGAGGCTGTACGTATTGCAAACACATTACAGTTACAGTTAATTAGATATTATAACACCCAGATACTATATGAACACACCGTGTAAACTGTGTTCATTACAATAATGTTTAGTTTAGTAGAGACGCTACTTCTTTCGAGGGTGAGACATGGTGCCTACCAAATCCGCTATTGGGCCAGAAAGTTCAAGTCATACATTACGTACCTAGTGACGGGTTGCCACGGATGACGCCATTTGATTTAAATTGTTAGCATCTATACCGGTTATCTTTTTAACAATCGATTTTAATTTTTAGCTACTAAACCGGATGTATTTTAAACAGTTTCAGGGTTACAACCTATCGGCAAACACTTATACTTTTATTAAATAACCATGCACAAATGTTGGGTCCAGCGCATACACGAAAAATTTATTCACGCCAAAAGCGGCCACTTTTGGCGTGAATTAATTTTTCGCGTACAAAAACGCACACACCATTTGTGCATGTTTATTTAATAAATAGTATAAGTGTTTGCCAAGAGGTTGTAACCCTAAAATTGTTGGAAATAGATCCAGTTTGATAGCTAAAATTTAACATCGATTGGCGTCGCTAGTGTGCCCTTAAGGTGACGGGTAGGGCATTGATTTAAATTGTTAGCAACTAAACCGGATATCTTTTTTACAAACGAGCTGCAGCCTCTCGGAAAACACTTGCACAATTTTTTTAATAATACTTACTTAACTTTTGGGTCTCTATTTGTACTCTAAATTTGAATTACCGCCAAAAACGGTCACTTAGGGCGATTATTCAAATTTCGAGTGCAAAAAAGTAGTGCACAATTATTAAATAAATAGTATAAATAATGCTTAGAGAAGCATATATTCATACTATTTATTTAATACTCCCGCTCCGAAATTGTTTAAAATAGATCCGGTTTACTGTCTAACATTTTTTTATCGATTGGTGTCGCTAATTATGGCTACCCGTCGCCTTAATTACATGTTCTATCGTGGATTTTGACCAATATTTACCAGAGTAAATATTGGTCAAAATCCGTAAAAAAAAGTAAAATTTTTTGCTTACATCCAGAAGTCAGAACTTCTGGATGTTCGCAAAAAATTTTACTTTTCATACAATGTCGGTCACGTGACTTGGTCATTTTGTATGGGGAGCCGAAAAAAATTTCGACGAATTTCGAAATTTCGTAGAACAAATGTTGTTCACTATGATTTGTAGAATACTTGGTTAAAGAGATGTTTATTTTAAAAGATACATTCGTATGTATCTACACCGTGCTTTTTTAACCGTCTTACTCCCTTATCGAGAGCATTATTACTAATGAAAACAAACATTTTCCCCCAAGCAACATAGAACATCTCAAAAAAAATTACCTCTCCATACAATTTGCACCAATCAGCTGATTACTTGTGTATTAGAAGGTGATTTTATTTTTGAGATAAGACTATGTTCCTTTGGGGAAAATGTTTGTTTTCATCATTCATAGGACAGTTAAAACGGCACGGGTGTATAACCATGAAATGGATCAACCTCTTTGTAACTTAAAAAAAAACTACACCTATATCAAATAATCTCAATATTATTTACAAAGAATATTAATTCCAAATAAATCCTAACATTTTGTAATAATAAAACGATTGAGAATTTTAATATCTAGCTCGATATGTGTTACCTAATTTAAAAGGACTAGAAATACCTACTTAGGTAACTTACATAATTAAGTATTTGTAGACTTCATAAATTAACTACTTAATTCTAAATGTAATGATGACTAATTTTGTAGGTATTTTAAGCTATGTCATTAGCTATGTCAAACTGCCAAAATGTAATAATCAGCCAAAAATAATCTATGATTAATATTTAAATAAAGTTAATGTATTATTTTCAAGAATTTTATTTTGTGTACCATGTTGCCCCTGTTTCCCCAAACTCTCTTTATTCTAGTTCGTCAAAGTTTCAAAATATATACGAGTCAAATGGAGAACCTCCACCTTTTTTCAAGTCGGTTAAAAAATCAGAATTTATTCGTTGTAGGTATATCTATTTGGTTAGTAATAAGGTTCGTCATACTTATACAATTTGTCATTTTCCAAAAAGGCGACAAGGCGCTAAAAATATATTAACGCCATCTATTATTGATAGTTTTCATCATCTAAAACCGGTTGCTGTACTGTTATTAGGTTTACTAAGATTCCGTAGTATGGTTTTTAAACTAGATGGCGCTGTTTGGTACCTTTTAATGGAATCAAAAATATACAATTGAGATACTTCGGATGGTACGGTCAGCATCAAAAGTAGCTGAACGCTTTAGTACCATGTCAAAGTAACCGCTCTGCCTATTATACTCAGTTTCTAAGGGGTACGTACAAAATGTTACTTCGACATGGTACTTATGTGTTAAGCTACTTTTGATGCTGACTGTACCTTGAATACCTAATGAATGAGTTTATATTGATTTGAATTTAAAATACATAACATTACATACAAGCGATCGCTAGTATTATTCTTACATGCAAGCTTATGCGCCGTGATAGGTATTACTCCTTTTCTTTTGATAGCCGAACGAGTCATTGCACGCCAGTGACACTGGTTCCGGGTTCGATGCCCCGTCGACACACAAATTAAAACGGACTTTTTATACTTCGGTTTTGGGCAGACACCATTTTGTAAGAAGGTTATATACTTATTACTAAAACTTTTTCAAAATGAATATTATGAAGAACTATATACCACGCAATCTACAGAGCCAGTCCAATAATTAGACATGGTATCCAGATATTGTAATACATACCTAGGCTTTTTATGGCATTGTACCTACTGTTTATTTTTGGCTTTCATAGATTTCCCCTGGCCCCTTAGGTACCTTACAAAACCTAAGGCAAACCGAGGACAGTTGTTTAAACAATTTAATTTTAATTACGCCCCCATGTCCTTATTACTGCCATATCAAATTACCCTAAACGCTATAGGAAATCCAATCTTAGCACTAACCAATACAGTCTAAAGTTGCGCATGAGTTTGTGTGACTAACTCGGTATTCCCAATATAATCATCCTCTTGACTACAAGCTCAAGTTTTCCTGTTATTTATAAACAATACTTCTACCACAAATGAGATAGTAATTTGTCATTTTGTTTTGTAGTGTTTTTGTCCCAGTCCTACCTGCCATGTTGCAAGTAGGTAAGCTATTTTCTGGGTTTTGTCAAATAGTGTAATTATGTGTTCTTTTTTAATATTACTTTTTTAAATTTCTGGGACGAGTATGGGGTCATTTCAAACATTTTTTGTTTGCTATGCGATCTGCAAGCGATTTTCGCTCTTCAGGTTAATCGCCAGATTTCCTTACTGTAGGTACAGTAGAACCTAGATAAACCGGACTAATTGTTGTCATTAGGCGTCCGGATAATCGAATGTATGAAGAAAAGCAGGTTTTTTGCTTATGCACATCTCGTATGTGTTTATTAAAAGCAACAAATCAACCATATCAAAGAAAATCAATATTTTTAAGAAATGGATCTATCATTTCGTACAATTTATTGATTGGTCATTCATTTGGTAATCTTGAAATAAAAAGTTTAATTTGGCTAAAAATATTTAGTAATTGTCCTTTGACGTAATGACATTTTTCTATTCATTGCTGCTATATCACGAATTCGTTTATGGTTTGAAAAACTAACAAAGTGATACTCACGTAGGTAGGTATCAGTTTCTGTTTGTTTTTCAAACTATTTGAGAGTTGTTTCCAGGGCATGTAGTGCTTCATCATGAGATAGTTCTGCATCGTTCTCCACATCTAAACCTTCAGTTTCATATTCTTCCGATTCCTGCTGTTAATATTTTTTTTATTGCTGTTCATAAGTATTTGTATCTTTAACATTGTTTAACACACACTACGCAGCTGTATGTGTCCCGTTTACACTGGTCTACGAAGGTCGAGGGAGTCGTATACTTCGTGCGAAAGAAGTCCAACTGGACGCTAAGAGTCGAACGGTTGAAGTCTCGCCACAAAGTGAACTTTAGCTCATTTGTGGTGAGAGTACCGACCAATTCCCTGGCGACCTTTATTAGGGAGGACTTCTGGCCGCAGGGAGTCATCTTTCGGAAGTTTCGAGGACGGCTACCAGCTGATTCTACGCGCCGCACGTAATAATTTGAAAAAAAAAAAGTGTATTTTAAATTATTATATATGTATGTTAGACTGTAAGGTATTTATTATATGGGCCAATGAAATATTTTTGAATGTACCTATCTTGTTGCGTGAAATAAACGAATTATTATCATTATTATTAACATTAGCTCATTATGTTGGCAGTACCGACACGTTCATGTTAGAATAAATTCGTAGCTGTTGGCAGTCCTCATAATCGCGAATCCGTATAACTGAGGGCCGGATAATCGAGCTTCTACTGTACTTACTATACAGATAACTTAGTAGGTACCTAGTTCGTGTGATGTCGAACTAGCCTATACAAAAGAAAGACAGAAACGTTACCGTTAAAACGATAAGAAAGGCAGACCTACTTGGCCTTTAGCTTGTCCCCTGTACGAGTCTCAAGTCTGTCTAACATCTATATAATGTTCCATACCCATTGTATTGTTTACCTTCATGATAACCAGATATGTATACCTAAGTACCTACTTTAGGTTATGAATTAACATTTCCCTTTAGTTGGTTTATTTGCAAAACGTATTAAAACACAATCACACGCTTGATTGGTTATTCGTCATGTTCTATTCGATAGGCATGTTTGGCGTTTAACTACCTAAGGTCTTTGAACCCATATATTTACGTGTTTAAAACATGTGGGAAGATACGTATATTAACTGTTGAATTCTAATCGCATCAATTCTAGTTTAGACGCATTTTTTAAAACAAATTTATTTATTAAATTACTCATTCGTTACTAGACACTAACGACGCCAACAGATTTTATTTTTAGCTACTAAACCGGATCTATTTTAAACAATTTCGGGGTTACAAACCTCTCGGAAAACACTTACTATTTATTAAATAACCATGCCCAAATGTTGGGTCCGTTTTCGTACGCGAAACACATGAAAAAAATTTTCGCGTACGCGTTGGACCCAACATTTGTCAACCCAATAAACACATGGTTATTTAATAAACAGTATAAGTGTTTGCCGAGAGATTGCAACCCCGAAATTGTTTAAAATAGATCCGGTATAGTAGCTAAAAATTAAAATCTATTGGCGTCGCTAGTGTGTCCTACCCGTCACCTTTATGGAGACCATTTGACATAATTAAATGGACTACATTTCAAAATTGCTAAGCTCTGAAACAAAAAATACCATTTCTTTATTTACTTTTCCGCTGCGCGAATATAGGTATATTTAATCATTTTTTATATTGCTTATTTACTGAGAAAAAAATTAAAAACTAAAAAACGTAAGATGACGTCATCGGACGGCAGAATGTAAAATATTTCTTTGCTTAGCACATTATAGTTTTAAATTTACGAAATGCCAAACCCATGACATGAAACTGTCAAAAAAAAGACAACTTGTCAACGTTGAATGTATGAATGACGTTGACAATGTTGACACTAGTATTATTTACCTTTGACAGTAGTACCTTTTTTTATTAAAACAATGATAAGCAAAGGAATATCGCTGTATTCAGCCGTCCGATGACGTCATTTGGCGCTTACGTCTATTTAGAATATAAAGAATTTTAATAATTATTTTATGCATGAAAATGGACAAATTTTGAAAAAAGAAAAAATATGGGTCCGTTCATTTTATGTCTATTTTCATATAAAAAAACAATATGGACATGTTAAAAATATGAAATGTTGTCCATTGAAAATTTAAAAAACCCCCGACACAACTAAAGCTCTTTCATTTGATACCTATATTGAGGCAGTTGGAACAACAAATAGGTTATTCGTCATTTTCTGATGGCGACCATCTTGGATTTGAATTTTTTTACAATTAAATATATTCTGCTTACTCAACCCTTTTATATGATACCCATATTGTGGGAGTTGTGTTAAAACATAAAATCCTAATCCTTGTGACGGCGGCCATCTTGGATCGAATTTTATCCAACATAGCTAAGAACACTCCCTCCTTATTCATCTTTCAAACAAAAAAAAACAAAATCAAAATCGGTTCATTTGTCGGGAGCTACGATGCCATAGACAGACACACACACATACACACAGACACGTCAAACTTGTAACACCCCGTCGTATTTGCGTCGGGGGTTAAAAATTAGTCTTGCCTGTACTGATTAGATCAAAACAAGTCCAATTTAATAGACCGCTGCAGACAAAGACAAAACCTGTTTTGCCGTGAATGGGGGCTTACCTATTCTTAAAGTGTTAATATTAGACGTTGGTCTGAGGTTTGTGGTTTTTCACAAGGTTTACAACAAATGCAATATTAGCTAGAAAATGAAGTTCGTCATCAAATCAGTATGAATGAGTGCAAACTTGTTGTGTTAATTTTAATCAATTAGGTATTAAATCCACCTACGCGTAATAAATCTAAAAAGGTACTTAATACATAAATAGAAAGTAGATATTCCTTTGTAAAATTATTTATTTAAGAAATATTATATATCTAAGGCACATCAAATCTATCACAACTTTCATTTTATTGTATTATTAATATATTTTACAGCACTGCCTATTTTGCAGTTGAGTCATTCTGTGAGAATTTATAACATTTATTTTAGTAACGGTTTGAAATTTTTCTGTAGCTTTGAATCTAAAAGGTTATCTGGCATTATTTTATTTCTTTCAAGAACTTGATAAATCGAAGGATGCTTCCTATGTAGGTAGGGTATTGTGGGTTTAGATTAGGGTCACGGAAACATTCCAGTATTTTAAAATGTGAACTGCGTAAACAGGGTCACTTGCAACACAAAACTATACATATACATTGCACAATATTCAATCATTTAAATTCTTAGTAGGTAGTCGAGACAAGTCGCATGACGAAGCGTAACAGGAAAATAGTTTCTAATATTCCTTTTAGTAAGTCTCGTAAACATAAATTAACAAGTACCTATAAGATATTATTATATTTATTATGTACAGGGCTTTACCACACTCGCTACATTAGCCTCCAGAAACAAATCTGTTACATTGTTTTGTTTTATTTGGTAATTTACTGTTCCAAAATCGATTAAAGATTGCGCATCAATTTTCAGCGAGAAATATTATTATAAATATAATTAATATATTGGTAAAAGCTGCCAGTGTGGTCGAGCCTTAAATAGCTTATCAGGTGCGGGTTTCTTACACCCCTAGTTAACATACCTACAGTTAGACACAAATAGATACTATATCGAGGTTTAATCTGTTGTTGACCTCTACTTGATGTCTGCTTAGGATTGTTAGTGACTGCACATTCATATTATTTTACATTTTCTAGTTAATCTTCAAATATGTAATACATTGCCAAAGGATAGTACAGCAAAAAATCCCTTGCAGATATTTTAGATCTATGTTCTACATTAACATGATTTAGTTTCAATGTCAAAATAGTGACTAGTTATTTTCTGGAAACCTAGCGTTACTGCCATGCCGCCATTTTCTTAACGATGACATCCATTAAGTAATGATCCGCGTCATCATACCTAAATTCATAGAAATAAACGTTTTTGTTAATCAAATGATCTTTAATAATATTTAAACAAACAAAATATCGAACATTGATATTAAATGCATTAACCTTTCGTATGCAAATTCCTTGTTGGATAAACCTGTTTATTTCAATGTTTTTATATCTCATTTCACGTTTCAATATCCAGTATCATTCATGTCCTTTTTTATCTATTAAGGCAACGATTATGTCAGTTTTTTGTTTCGTTAAAAACTCTGTTAGTATGGTGTCCAAAAATAAAAACTCTAACATCCCTGTATTATGAGACCATAACGATAAAACATTAATAAAATAAAACAAAAGAACTGACAATAACCAATGTTCATAGAACCAGATTTTGATAATGGACGTTGATGATTTTAATAAACATCATTAAATTGAAAAAATCCAGTGTAGGTATAAAATTGATATCACTGGCCAGTGGTAGCTGATGAATACGATTGTGAAAACTTTATAAATATTTCTTTACTGTCACAAAATTAAAGCGTAATATGAACATTGAACACATCTATTTGAATATTGCCACAAACGTCTAATCTATTTTCGCAAGCAAATGTGAACTTAGGCGTCAATATTTAGTGACTAATATAACTTGATGCAAATTATAAGCACATTACTGAATTTTGAACTTAAAAGTACAAAAACGTAGGTACAAAATTTAAAAATCAAACATTGTCTAAATTACTAATAAAAAAAAGCTCTTAAATACACATTTCATTGAAAAACATCTCTTATTACAATACAGTAGACCTCACTTCGGGAAGTTCTGACATTAAAAATAAATGAGAGATGACCTTTCTGATACACAATTATATATGATGATTATAATGTCAACACACAAGGTTATGATAAAATGACCATGAACGAAGAAGCTATTTTAAGGTTCAAGATGAATTAAATTGTATCATCGTGTATCACAACAGAAAAAAACTTAATTCCTATAGCAAAAAGTAGTATGACTATTTTACGGAACGGTTTTAGCATTAAAATTTTCACATTCAAGACTTTTAGGAATAATCAATATTTATTAAGAAAACAATAAAGTTGTGTCGAAAAGTATTATTATGGTGTTTCGTGAAATAAGCAAAAAAAAAACAATATTTGCTCACATAGTCTCATAAGTCAGTCTATTCTAGATCCTTAATGAACATACTCGCCTGTTAAAACGATTATGCCATTAAAAACCTATTACTAACGACATACTTACTGTAAGATTGTCTTTAAAATCGTGGTAATAATACAGTTGAATTAAATTATCCCTAAATAAATACAAACCACATTGTGGTTTAGGTACTATCTTCATGGACTGCTAGTACAAATTCGTCGTTAGATTTGAAATTTTGAATAAGGTCGTTAATCTCGGAAATGCCAGCTTTAAACCTGAGGGCCTACAATTAATCTGAATTCTCAACCGTCCCTTTCACACGCGCTGTGCGACTCTTTTGTTTGGATACGATAGGTATTGTGATTCTTATTCGTTGCGGGAGGCTTCGTTGTAGGCTCTCAGTTTTCAGGAGAGAACAATATATTATTAGTTACATGATAGTTTGAAATCAGAGTCCTAATTTAGTTTAAAAACTGACAGCCAATTTAATATCTATCTTAGAATTCTGCACTCATGCTTAACATAAAGTAAAATAATATAGAATCCGCGCCACCAAGGAAATCCCGTGAAAAGAAAGCTTCAGTCGTCATCGACATTCAAATTTAAGCTTTATGTCCATATGTACAAGGAATCTACAACTTTAGATAGATTATTTCGTTTAGAACGACTATGTGTAGGTGCTCAAGAATCATATTAGCGATAACTTGATTTCTATGATGGAGGCCTTTGCCCTGTACGGTATATATGTCTAAGATACTAATGGTTAGGATACAAAAATGGAAACCGGGAAATTTCAACTTCCAATCCTGAATCTTTTACTGAACATAATTCACTTCATATTGAATTGTTTAGCAGTGTCATCCCCTTGACTCATGTAAAGGGATGAAACTGCTAAACGATTCACAATAAAATTCAAATATGTATTGCAATATAGAAGGATTGTAAAATATGGAAACTTGAGTGAATTATTGTCTCAAGTGACGCATAATATTATTATCCATTAGTAGGAAAATCATGGTGCTTTACAAGGCTCACCATGTTGTTAATACAATAATAATGAACAACTTAAACAATAGGTACAATTGTTAGCTACACTTAATTTATTAGGATTGTTGGCAACTCTATAAATTATTCAATATTTTATTTTTTAAATAAATGGAATAGAATATAAAGTCATAAAGTGCTTTGCATAAACACTTTATTTTTCACTTTAATATATCATTTTGAGACATTCAGTAAACTGACTGATTTATGAAAGTGACTGCAACATGTAGCTATAGACATTAGGCATTATTATCTAAAATGCTTGTTATTCATTATTAGTAGTTTTTGTGTTGATAACATTAGGGAAAAATATTAACAAAAGGAATGACATTAAGTAAGTAATTATGTTATCTATTGTTTTTAGTTACAAAAATTGACAACTTTGTACAAACATTATTATTAATACTTATCAATAAATTATTTGAACATTTAATATTAAGAAAGGAAATTGATAAATAACATTTATGAGAAGGCAATCAGTTTCATTATCATAAGATATTAATAAATATTTTAATTTGATATCATGCTATTTAAGTAATACAATGATAATTTCATTTAATACAATGATAATTTCATTTAATAAATGTAAGTTTTTGTCTATTAGCAAACATATAATGACAAACAATTCAATGAGATTCTATGTGGGTACAGAGTACAGACATTTCCAAAATTCTTTCATCACACCACCAGCTGTTAGGTGAGAAAGCTTTTTCTGAGCTTAAAGTAACTATAAATTCACAAGATATTACGCTACCTAGCCCGTGTGTAATAACGAGCGCATCACGACAACGGTACTATATGAACCTTGGACTTCATGTACACCCATGTGGCAAGTCTTATCACTCTCCGGGCACCTTTGATCCTTTATTTTTCCTGTTCCTAGTACAAAGACGGTTCCTGGTAGAAACCACCAAATACAATAGAGTTAGTTATCCTCTCAACAATCATGTACGTAAATGGTCGGTTGGCATCAAAGCGAATAACACCAAAGCGGTTACTAAACTCTGCAGAGGTCACTCCCGATGCTATAGTACCATCTTCTGTAACTTCAATTTGTGCCTTGTGAATTACTTTGGATATATGCAATGGTGTACGAGCCATGTAAGGGAGTCTGGCTTTGTATTGATCAAACAAATCCATGATTCCGAAGCTGTGCTTTAAAATTGGAGTCATATCAAGATCTGATTCAATCTTGAAACGAGGAAGGAAACAGTCTACTTCATCATCACCATAATCTTCTCTAGAAATCCTCAATTCTTCAAACACTGTATCTAAAGTGACATTTGCGAAGTTGGAAAACATGCTTTCTAGTGATACTCCTGGATGAGGTAACATTATGAGCATCGAGAGACGATTTTCATTTCCGTAGGGTATTTCAATAATTCTTGCCTTAAGTTCTGGGATGTTTGCAAATGGATAAGTATGTCTATTGTACATCATATTAACCTCTCCAATTTGTTTGTTTCCTTCACTGGCGAAGAATGGCATCCTGGCTGTATTTGAGCTGTTGAACGGGAAACTCCATTTCCCTCGGAAATGTAAAGCACTAGTCAAAACCATTTGAGAGTCCGAGAAAGAGGCACTATCAACTAATTTCGGAATTTTTCCCATTGTGACATTTGATATAACTCTGTTAACAAGGTTGGCAGCGTCTTCTGACTTTTTGAAATCTAAAGCGACCATTTGAGTGTCATAGAACCTCAATGCTGTGTCGCTAAAATCTTTCTCAGGGAGCCTGTTTGAGTCAACAAACATAGCATTTATTTTAACCAAGTCTATGGTATCTGTTTTGGCTTGAAGCCATTGGGCGATGCTACCGAACTCAGCCCGCGTGGCTAAACGGTCCTTAGACTTCAACCTGATAGCATTGTCTATTTCGTAAAGCGTGTTTTGGGCCGCGCCTTCCGCTGTTACTGCTAGAACCGTCCACACTGTTATTGGTGACAGTATGAGGTTGGTCTGCTTAGGTTGTGCTTTAGAAGTATGATATAAAAGTTCTATAGAAAAGTTTCCTATCTTTTCGGTCAGTCCATTGTGTAGTTTGAACGGCGGCTGCGGCGCCGATGACGTCGATGGAACGGGTTTTTTTGATGGTACTAACTGTCCTTCCGAAAACACGAGTAAACACACAAACACCACGCACACTTTCATTTTGTCACAAGATTACCACTTTATCTGGACTAGGAACTATTTTATTTTAATTCACAGCGTGTTATTTAATTTTACTAATCATGCACTTATCGCGGAGTTTGCGTTGTGCGCGTCGGAGTGATCCGACGAGGAAAATAGACTGGTTTGTACCTCGCCGCGGCTCTTAGTGAGCTGTAGTGTCGACACGTATTTATTTTATCCGGTTTTATTTACATAGTTCATTGAAATAAAATCTGTAGGTATCGGTAATTTTCTGCGCCCCGTTCGAAAGATTGACAGGTAAATAAACAAGTTTGACTGTTGACAATCGATCGATGAGTAAACGGGACGGTCCGATTTTTTGTCAAAATAATATTACATTCGGGGGGTTTACAATATAAAATAAATTATGATGAGTTTCTCTGAACATAACATATAATTTTTAAAAAAACGTAATACTCTTTTTAAACTTAAATAAGTACATACACTTGAGAGCAAAATTAATAAAAGTTAAATTAAATTTGTGGTACTAGATGATGGTTCGATAGGTGGAGATTCAATCACAATCCTCAATGATTTAAAAGATATTATTCGTAAGTTTTTCTCAATTGGCTTGGGACTAAATTTTTCAAAATGCGAGCTCTACGTTCCGTACACCTTGCCTGGCAAACAATGTATAAGTAATCTTCAAATTCTCTGAAGTAGCTCCTAACATCTCGATTTTAACCAAAGAGACTCCACCTACTAGGTGCCCCCATTTTCGATGAGTCCATAGCTAACTTCATTTCGGAAAAGGCTCTGAAATTCCAAAATTTGTGCAACAGACTTCTCAAAATCAACTCACACATGGCTCTCACAATAATCCGATTCTGCACTTTTGTACCTGAATTTACTTAATTTCTACGTTGCTCCCCGCCTGGAAATTTAAACCTTCTCGCCTCTTTGGATAACCTTTTGAAAATCACACTCCGCGAAATTTTAAATTACCGTTCCTGGGCCTCGCGCCTAGAGCCATAATACTACTCTTTGCTAGAGCCGCATTCCTGTCGTCCGCCTGTAGCACGTACAACCTCTACCGTTCTATCATACCCGTCGCTTGGCAAAGTTGAGGTTACGTGCCTGGCAGATGCTAGGAATGCCTGGTCGCTTGCCTGCCCCGATGACCCACCGATCAACCCACATACACAGAAACAATGGGATGAGCCACTTTTGAAGACCTATTGTCTTCCTCGGCCAATGAGCGTGCTCATCTCCTTGCCATAGCAGAAAAAGAGGCTGGCTTCTAGCTACATGCTCAGCTCCTCGGCGAATGTTGGAACCGTTCTGGACAACATCAATCTGTCCATAGCGGTTTCCCTTCGCCTTGGGCTCCCCATTATTACTCACCTTCATACTTGCTCCTGTGGAGTTTGTAGGATCCCTGGTCCATCAAGGTCTGTCGTGTGCCCGAAGCGCCGGCCGCATCCCTCGCCACGCCTAGCTGAACGACCTCCTCCGTCTGGCCTTCATATCAGTCCGCACTCCGGCTGTCCTGGAACCCCTAGGCATAAGAGCGATGGCAAAAGGCCCGCTGGGATGGGTAAGGCTTGGTTTGGGAAGCGACCTGTGCACACATTGGCTCCTTCCCATGTCCACGCCACTTCACGGGGCGCGGGTGCAGCAGCTGCTTCGGCGGATACCCATAAAAGAAACAAATACTCCGCCTTAGACAGCTGTTACCGATTTGCTCCGTTTGATGAAGACATTGGGACCGTGGGGGCTCGAGGCCCGCAAGCTCTTCCGCGAGTTGTCTGCCCGGCTACTCGACATTTTAGGTCATTTTAGACAGTAATGCTGGCAGCTACCTCTGCCAACGCATAGGGCTGGCCATTCAAAGAGGTAACGCCGCCAGCATTGTGGGCACGATGAAAAGCGGGGCAGACTACACACTCTTTTGTAAATATTTTCATCTCATCCTTCATCTCTGTTTAATAATATTCTTCTTTTATTTTTATGCTGTAAATAGTTACAAATATTTTTAATATTTAAAGATCTGTAATACGTATATGACATGTAATATGTAATAAATATAGGAAAGAAAAAAGTACATACAACTTAGTAGGAAATATTTGCTTTTAAATAAATCAAAAAGGGCATAGAAATATAAAATAATGGAAGGTATTTCCCATTAAAATTAAAATTGTCTGTTTACGTATTCTGATTTTCTTTTTACTCTTGAATCTCCAAAACTACCTAATTGTACCTATGTATAAATATTGATATCGCATTACGACATATAAGTACCGACTACAAATAATAATGGGTAGGTATCTCTCAGGGCAGGGTATTACTTAATTACCTACCTAAAGGATGTACCTACTCACTTTACCTAAAGTTTTTTAAATGCATGCCATAACTCACTTTCATTAGGCATTTAGTGGTTTTCCCCGGCCCTGTGGTGCGGGTTCTCACGTGTGTGTACTACCTAGCGTGCGGAATAGGGGCCAGAATCCTGAAAAAGTGGTCCGTTTGTTAATTGGCTTGTACAAAATACCATACTAATAATAACTTATGAAGGTATTTTTGTAAGTTAGATGGCAAGTCGATTTCAAAAGTATTCATATAAAATAAAATAAATATTTATTGTCATATTGCGGTTTTACAATTAATGCAGGTGCTACCTACATCTATAGTGATTCTCGCAATTACCTATTTAGCCACATCTACAATAATTTAAAAGTTGAATTTAAACAAATTAATAATTTTCATGCTATACATAGGTATTACCATAAGAAATTTATATAGCACCTTTTGTTATGGAACCATTTTCATTAATTAATATTTAGGTATTATATCCTACTTATAGCTATGGAACAAAGCTCTCCAGCGATACCTACGTTTGTACCTACCTGTGTTGCTCCTAGCGTACGATGCGACATGAATTATTTAACTCATGTGGCGATTTTTACTGCTGATTCTAAGTTCTAGTGTCTAAGTCGTGAAATTAAAATGATGGCGCCCAATGCCGCTCATGTCATGGGTAGGTACCTACAAGTAGCTAAACTAATACCCTTCTATTCTACACAGTTACGGTATGGTTCGATTTGCTTGCACGTAAGTGTATTATCCATATTGACAGGAAAAAAAGTTCGGTATTTTTGTATGGTGGTTTGTGACGACGCTGTTTATTTAGTCAGGTCCTGGATTTGGACTGAACTTAGGGTTTCTTAGAAAGATACATGGATGGTCAACATGGTAAACACAGAATGTGCATTTCGCGAAATGTGCACTTTTCTAAGATCATCGTCATCGTCAGCCCATTTAAGTCCCCACTGCTGGGGCACGGGCCTCCCTCAATCACATGAGGGGTAATTGCCATACTCACCACGTTTGGCAGACGGGTTGGCGAGGGTTTTGATATAAATGCAGAGTTTTCCTTCTCGGGTGCTGATGATCATGCCAGCAGCTTTACCTTAGTCGCCTTTTACGACACCTCGGTAAGAAAGAGGGTGGCCTATTCTACTCTGCCGGGGCCACACGGCCCACGGCCACGGCTTTTCTAAGATACTAAGGAGCTAAGATATTTTGTCATCATATGTATGCCACACGGCCCACGGCCACGGCTTTTCTAAGATACTAAGGAGCTAAGATATTTTGTCATCATATGTATCCTATACATCGCAAAAACATAGTTTTTTTGTATGGATTCCTGCGACATCCGCCATGTTTTTTTTTAGAATAGCTCCATGTATCTTTGATTAACTCGATGGCGCGGTGACGGTGTGGCGCTCAAGCGCGGCTTCGATTCCCTGTACTAGAATACTATCATCCAGTATATTCTAGTACAGGAATAACTTGCTTGCTGCTGTATGTATGTTGTGCGTATCTACAACCTGTGCGGATAAAGAATGGGATCAGAAATGGCGGCGTATCTATCCACTTCTCGCTCGCACACTATTTGCGTCTATACTCGCACTCGTGGGGTGTATAGACGCAAATAGTGTGCGAGCGAGAAGTAAATAGATGCGCCGCCATTTCTGATCCCATTATTTATCCGCACAGGTTGTACTTACCCGATGTACAGTCACGTGCACTAATAAGTACCTATACGACCACATTCAAACTTGAACCTTATTGTTTCCCCTTCATTAAGAGTCGGCGCGTTTATGTTTCATTGCAGGCGACTGTACTTCCTTCCTTGACTAGTTAATATATGAAAAAACACACAATGATTATACGGAAGACAAAAATATTGGGATTATTGTTTTTGTGGTACCTAATATTGACGTATGTTAATCTATAGCTTCGTGGTTATTACCACACTTTATTCATAAAGATTGGGCGTAGAATATAAGGTCGGTAGGTTTTATATCTTATGGTCTGCTGTTTAGCGTTATGTCTTATGGTCTGCTGTTATGGGGCTCTGCGGCTGATATTCAAGCTATTTTTGTGCTACAGAAACGAGCTGTCAGGGCCATATACGGACTTAGGCCACGAGACTCGCTTAGAAACTTGTTCAAAGAAATTAACATTTTAACATTAGCATCACAGTACATCTTTGACTGTATTATGTATGTTTATAAAAATTTAGAAAACTTCCCTCGAAAATCCGACAACCATAACCTAAATACTAGAAATAAACACAAGCTTACTGTTACACATCTCAGACTTCATAAGATTGGTAGTTCATTCGTAGGAATTAGTATTAAAATATTTAATAAGTTACCACAAAAGCTTGTTGATTTACCAATGCCTAAATTTAAAACACATGTTAAAAATTATTTAATGGCAAAAGCCTATTATACAGTTAATGATTACTTAAATGACAAGAATTTGTGGAAATGATAAACTGTTCGCCTACACCCATGATACTGTACTTAAAAAATGTTGGTAATTAAAAAGAGTAACTGGCGAGTTTCTTGCCGGATCTTCTCGTCAGAATCAACTTTCCGATTCCGATGGTAGAATCACATTATATTTATTAATATCTTAGTATATTTTTTGTATCGACATATATATGTTTAATTACATGTATAATATACATAGCTATAATTTATATTTTTTTCATGTATGACGATTTGTAAGAGCTGTATATAAGCCTATGCAAATAAAGAACTTTTGAATTTTGAATTTTTTTTTGAATTTTATCCGTTGTGAGTTTGAAACTTATTTATTTATTATTCGGAAAACAAAACAGATAACAATCAGTAAATTATGAATGTGTATACAACCTGTGCGGATAAATCATGGGATCAGAAATGGCGGCGCATCTATTCACTTCTCGCTCGCACACTATTTGCGTCTATACTCGCACCCCACGAGTGCGAGTATAGACGCAAATATGTGTGCGAGCGAGAAGTGAATAGGTGCGCCGCCATTTCTGATCCCATTCTTTGTCCGCACGGGTTGTACATTTTGTTAAGGCGACGGGTAGCCCTAACTAGCGACACCATTTGTTTTTAATTTTTAGCTACTAAAAAGGATCTATTTAAAAAAAATCGAAGTTACAACCTCTCGGCAAACACTTATACTATTTATTTCACTTTTAATTGGATTGCTTTTTTTTGTTTTTTTCTACTCTGTGATTTATGTAATGCCTTATACCTATATATAATTGCTTATGTTAATTATATACTAAGGAAGAAGGAAACTTATAATAAGTAACAGAACAGGAAATAGATTCAGTTCAGGTAGGAGTATTCTGAATCTATTAAGGTAGGCACCTATTACCTTGCCTATTACATAAGTCACAGCCCTACAGCTAACCTAAAGTTTACTTAACCTTAAATAAATTCAAAACCTTTCTCACCTCCCATCAATGCTTAAGATTTTTGAAAAACTGGCTTGTGCATTGCATGTTGTTTTGACTTTTGCCGGCATTGTTTGACATTGCATTGCATGTTGTTTTGACTTTTGCCGGCATTGTTTGACATTGCATTGCATGTTGTTTTGACTTTTGCCGGCATTGTGGGACCTCTTAAAGTGCGACCCACTAACCACGGCGCCAGTGTGGTACTGAATGAATTAAGTCCGCGCCACGAAAGAAGTCGCATCGCATGGAAATAACACGGAACTACAATATGAGATTCCTTCTGTCTATAAGCATAAAGCTGAAATTTGAATGTTGATGGCGTCTCAAGCGTGCTTTTTCACGGGACCTCTTTGGTGGCGGAGACTCTAAAACAGAAATTGTAGATGGCGTGAAATAAATAAATATCTATAAATATTTCACAACATCATACATTGTGACTCCGAGATAGGTAGCTCAAGCACCTGTGTTACGGATATCAGAACTTCAAATCGGAATTACAAATATACACATATAATACTTTTCTTTTGTAAATACATACTTATAATACATATAAAACACCCAGAGCAATACAAACAAACATGTTCGTGCACACAAATGTTTGTACTGAGTGGGGATCGAACCCGCAACCCTTGGACCAAAGGCAGAGTTCATTACCACTGTTCCAAACGGGTTGTCATTCAAAACAGAACCATCGTGAAATAAAACAAAACCATCGACTAGAACATTTTTCTTCATCTATTATCATCTACTTCCGACTTCCCCAGCACATATTCCCTGTGAGCTTCCACCAGCATTCTTCCTATTGCTTTCACGAGTCTCATTCGGAACCTGGACGTGGCCACCAAGTCGTCGTAGCTGATGCTGTGCAGGTCACGGTCCAGGAGGTACTGGAACGTCTGCCACCACATCTCCCGCGCTTTCAGGATAGATGAGACCTGACTGTGGATACAAGAAGATTTTTTAGTCATGTAATTATAGTCCATTCAGTATCTGAAGGTAAATTGGACAGTTCTATTTTGACATTAAAAGTGAGACGCTATTTTTAAAAAATCGAGATTATTTTCTTAAGGTGACGGGTAGGGCACACTAGCGACGCCAATCGATTTTAATTTTTAGCTACTAAACCGGATCTATTTGAAACAATTTCGGGGTAACAACCTCTAGGCAAACACTTATACTATTTATTAAATAACCATGCACAAATGTTGGGTCCGTTTTTGTACGCGAAAAATTGATTCAAGCTAAAAGTGGCCGCTTTTGGCGGTAATCAATTTTTCGCGTAAAAAAATTAAAATCGTTTGGCGTCGCTAGTGTGCCCTACCTGTCACCTTAAGAAATCCAATCGACAAAATATTTGTTTGATCTTAGCCAACATTTTATCTACGATTTGAACTATCTGGATATGTAATACAATATATACATATTCTTAGTAGTACACACGGAATAAATCACAAATAAATACATAATATGCATCTTATTCATCAGAAAAATAAAAACTCTCGCTTGACGTGTCGGAACCACCTTCGTCACCAAGATAAAATACCAGTTCTTGGTCCCTAATGCAATCCATGCGGACATATTTTGAACGAGACAATAATCGTGATTCGATGGTAAGATAGGCGGCCATACCGATTACTGATTTATTGCGATTGTTTGTTTCAATCCCTATGAGCAAAAATTCCGATTAGCGCATTATGCAATTCATATGATCATCATCAGCCCATTTAAGTCCCCACTGCTGGGGCACGGGCCTCCCTCAATCACTGAGGGGTAGTTGCCATACTCACCACGCTTGGCAGACGGGTTGGCGAGGGTTTAGATATAAATGCAGAGTTTTCCTTCTCTGGGTGCTGATGATCATGCCAGCAGCTTTACCTTAGTCGCCTTTTACGACACCTCGGTAAGAGTGAGGGTGGCCTATTCTACTCTGCCGGGACCACACGGCTTAGGATCCGGTTTACTAGCTAAAAATTAAAATCGATTGGCGTCGCTAGTGTGCCCTACCCGTCACCTTAAAAATGAGACGCTATTTTTAAGAATCGAGTATATTTTCTTAAGAAATCCAATCGACAATTTATTTGTTTGATCTTAACCAACATTTTATCTACGATTTGAACTATCTGGATATGGAATACAATATATACATATTCTTAGTAGTACACACGAAATAAATCACAAATAAATACATAATATGCATCTTATTCATCAGAAAAATAAAAACTCTCGCTTGACGTGTCGGAACCACCTTTGTCAACAAGATAAAATTCCAGTTCTTGGTCCTTTAATCAATCCATGCGGACATATTTTGAACGAGACAATAATCGTGATTCGATGGTAAGATGGCCGCCATACCGATTACTGATTTATTGCGATTGTTTGTGTCAATCCCTATGAGCAAAAAATCCGATTAGCGCATTATGCAACTCATAAAATATTTTTTACAAATTTTATTGGTTAATCATTGATTAATTCAGAAATATTATAACTTGTTATTTTGGAAGAATGCGAACACAAAATAATTATGTAATGATTTTTACAACTTAATATTTTTATTCATAGAAAGTTGGATGCATGATACGAAACGTTTTAACTGTCTTCACTTTCAGATACTGAATTGCTGGCTGACTGACTAGGATACGGAATAGGTCATAGAAATGTGATTTAAAGCAGGATCACGGTTATTTGGCACGTGGCGGAGGTCGGGACTAATGCTGTTTTGACATATTCTCGGATAGAAAAAACAATGTCACTGATGTGCCTTCTGATCTTGGTCGGTCTTATTACATATAGTATGTAATCCGCTTATATTGTATAGTATTGATGCGTCTTTCTTTCATTTTTTTAATTTTTGTAAATTGTATTTTTCTTTTGTATTGTTTTTGTATCTGTCTGCCCCCATATTGCGCATCTGTTAAATTACCTATCTGTTTCTTTTTTTTTCTGTCTCAATCTCAATTATGCATGCATGCATGCATGGATATGGAACAGATGTGCAATAATGTAATGGTAGTCGCTGAAAACCAGCGTCGAGGTTGGTCTCATGGATCAGCACCGACTATAGCTGAGCGGCCGCCTGTTTGGCACATACAGGGATAATGTTGTCCTACTTTTCGTCATTATTTATGTCTAGGTTATGTTTCTTATTAAGTTTCCTTGTTTTGTATTGTGCCAAATAAAGTTATCATTCATTCATTCATTCAATTGACTATAATGACCATGGGAGAGCCATGGTTTGGCATGAATGGGCCGACTCAACTGGAGACATTATGTACGCGGAAGTTAATTATGGAATTTACTTCAGTAACACCTTTTTACGAGTGTACTGTTATAAAATGTTATGTGAAGTGAATGAATTGTTAAAATATATTTTTTTTTAATTGGTTGTTTTTATGTGATAGGTCGTAACCCTTGGACACCCACAACACCAATGAAGAAGTCACTGTGCGCTATCAAGCTTTGACCTCCCCCTCCCGCTGGATAGGGCCTTCTTGTACCCTCACTCACTCGGCTGGTACATAGCCGACCCCTCTCCGGTCGGGTCACACTGGTGTCCCATCGGACTATGAGGGAAAGGGAATAGCGAGTGCACTTGTGTTTGCGCATATATTTGAGCACTATGATCCGTCTGCTCGTCTGTCACCTATCAAATAAAAAAAAGGATACCATTATTATAAGTATGGAAGTATGGTGGATATCGTTATGTACCTCGTAGGAACATGGATATTCAGGTTATGTCTCGGCAAACTCAGTATTGTCGTTTCACAGTTTTCGACCTGAAACAAAAGGATTTAAAATTACATCACAATCTTTGGTTTTGAGTGGGAATCGAACCCACGAATAGTTACTTGTACAATAGGGTATATGACTAAGCTCAAGATTTTACAAAATATAAATATTTTATCAAAATATAGGTCAATATGTGCCAATGGCAAAAATTCTTAATTAAAAATATAACGTCTAGCCGGTTTTATGGTCATTCAAAGATTCATGGGCAAGTCCAGATTAAAAGTATGAAATTATTAAAATATAATTATACCATTGAATAATCCATACAATTTGCACCAACTATTATAATAGAACCATTGACATAAACGAAACATTTGATATAGCTACCATACAAAATTCAAATGAAATGCATACAAAATACTGTCGTGTGACGTCACATCTTAGTAGCCATTTGTATGGAGCGTTTTGGGTTTGCCCAAAATAATGTGATTTTAAAGTTGTGATATCTCAGGTAGTTTAAATGAGAATCAAGTGATTCTTTCAACGATGTTTCTATCATTGAGAGGTCTTAAAATTCTCGACGACACAAACCTAACATAGAGCTATTAATACCAACCAATTTGAATTCTCTATTTGGACGTACTTTCTCTATACCGTCTCCTATGCAGAACAGTAGTGACGTACAGGGCGGTATCACAAGCATCTTGTACAATACACGGGCCTACAGTTAATTATAACCTAATATACTCGACGAGACGCCTAACATAATGCTGTTAATACCACCTAAGTTAAATTCATCTGTTTGGACGTACCTTCTCTATACCGTCTCCTATGCAGAACAGTAGTGACGTACAGGGCGGTATCACAAACGTCTTGTACAATACACGGGCCTAAAGTAAATTATCAACTAAAATTCTCATAGACCCATACCTAACATACAATACACGGGCCTACAGTTAATTATAACCTAATATACTCGACGACACACCTAACATAGAGCTGTTAATACCACCTAAGTTAAATTCATCTGTTTGGACGTACCTTCTCTATACAGTCTCCTATGCAGAACAGGAGTGACGTACAGGGCGGTATCACAAACGTCTTGTACAATACACGGGGCTAAAGTAAATTATTACCTAAAACTCTCATAGACCCATACCTAACATAGAGCTGTTAATACCACCCAATTTGAATTCATCTGTTTGGACGTACCTTCTCTATAATGCAGAACAGGAGTGACGTATGCGGCGGTATCACAAACGTCTTGTACAATACACGGGGCTAAAGTAAATTATTACCTAAAACTCTCATAGACCCATACCTAACATAGAGCTTACCACCCAATTTGAATTCATCTGTTTGGACGTACCTTCTCTATACAGTCTCCTATGCAGAACAGTAGTGACGTATGCGGCGGTATCACAGACGTCTTGTACAGTTTAAGGGCCAAAAGTAAATTATTACCTAATATTCTCGACGACACATACCTAACATAGAGCTGTTAATACCACCCAATTTGAATTTATCTGTTTGGACGTAACTTCTCTATACAGTCTCCTATGCAGAACAGTAGTGACGTATGCGGCGGTATCACAGACGTCTTGTACAGTTTAAGGGCCAAAAGTAAATGATTACCTAATGTTCTCGACGAAAACCTAACATAGAGCTGTTAATACCACCCAATTTGAATTCATCTGTTTGGACTTACCTTTACTACAACATCTCCTTTGCAGAACAGTAGTGCCGTATGGGGAGGTATCACAGTTGTCTTGTACAGCACTAGGGCCCTCCTCTCGGCGGAGTGAAGGCCTCCGAAGTACGCCAGTAACGTCGGCTTGTTCGTTCGCTTTGCTATCGAGTAGTTAACGCTTTCACTGCCTATGTGGACCCGGTCGCCTTTGCTGGGGAGAAAACAATGATCATACAACATCTCATCATCATCATCATTATCATCATCATCATCATCAGCCTATCGCAATCCACTGCTAGACGTAGGCCTCTCCAATTGTTCGCCACCGTGATCTATCCATGGCTTCTCGCATCCAGCTCTTGTCAGCCATCCTGCGCAGATCGTCAACCTCCTAGCCAGAGGGCGCCCTACATTACGTTTGCCAAGACGCGGTCTCCACTCTAGAACTCGTTAACCCCATCGGTTGTCGGTTCTGCGGCTAATATGGCCAGCCCACTGCCATTTAAGCTTGCTAATCCTGTGAGCAATGTCGATGACTTTGGTTTTCTGCCGGATCACCTCATTTCAGATTCGATTTCGGAGAGAGACGCCGAGCATTGCTCGTTCCATAGCCCGCTGAGCGACCTTTAACTTTAGACCAGCCGTACCGTAAGTGTAAGTGTCCACGTTTCGGCTCCGTATGTCATGACGGGTAGGACGCACTGACTGACATCTCATAAATCGCTTAAGGCGACGGGCACCATTAAATAGCGACGCCGATCGATTCAATTTGTTAGCTACTAAACCGCATCTAGAGACCTATGTACATCAGTGGACGAGTGTGGGTTGCTGATGATGATGATGATGACCCTTACCATAAGTTTGCAAAACTGTTCTCGCTATCGAAAACTATCGCATTGTCCCTTTCATGGTGGTGCAAGTGAAAGAGACAGAGCAATAGTTTTGGATAACGAGGATAGTATTTCAAACTCATGGTAGGACTCCTGAATGGTTGGCAGAACACAAGTTAAAAGGATGTAAATGTTCACAGATACACCCTGTATAAGCTGTAGGTCCCATAAAAATCTCCTTACCTTGTAAACAGATCAGTGACAGTCGTCAGCTTCCCCTTAGTCTTCACGTATCTCCTAGTGTTTATTAAGCTGTTGGACCCAGCGAGCAACATCGCGGCCGACAGCTCGTCGATGTCCGAGAACCGGGTCAAATCCTCCGGGTCGGGGTTGCGTTCCAGGAATCCCGATTTTAGTACTTGCTCTAAGTGGAGATTAGATAACGCTGGAGGAAGAAAAAAATGGTTAATGGTTATGGGCTTTAGCTAATTTAGACCGCGGGAGAGCCACGCTTCGGCATGAATGTCATTAACCTATCACTGGATAAGTTTAAGTCTCATATTAAAACCTGCCTAATGAAGAAAGGTTACTATAGTGTACAAGACTATTTAAATGATAAGGATTCTTGGTCATGTTAATTGATTAATCTTTTGAGTTGTTATTCATAGTAGTCTATTAACTTTCATAATTGTATTTTTTTTTCTCTTCTGAATTGAAACTCTGTAACATCATCAATATTTGAAAAGAGTAACTACTGAGTTTCTTGCTGGTGTCTTCTCAGTAGAAATCGACATTCCGAACCAGCGGTAGATAATATGTACTATATTGACATTCATAAGTGTTCTGTGTGGACCTAAATTGAATAAAGAATTTTTATCTTTTATCTTTTAATGGGCCGGCTCGACTGGAGTGATAACACGGCCTCAATAAAAACGGCGTGAAGCAGCATTGTACTGTGTTTCTCTGCGTGAGTGAGGGTACCGGAGACCCAATCCGAAGGAAAGGGGGGTTTAAAGGTTGGCAGCGCAATTGTGACTCCACTGATGTCACGGGCTGCCAAAAAATGAGACACTAAAAAGCTTGAAAAAAAGTTTTCTGCGAAAAAAAAACCGCCTTCAATAGCCACGAAAGTGTAAAATAATATTTTTAACACTTTATACACTTCAAATAACATTTTATAACAGTACACTCGAGATGCCATGTTGGTCTAGTGGTTTATGTATCGGGCCGTGATATCGGGGTCCTGGGTTCGATTCGTGGGTCGAGCAAAAAGTGTGTTTCGTATTTTTCGGACATAGCTCGGGTTTGTGATCACCAATCCGCATTTGGCAAGCGTGGTGATTAAGCCTAATCCCATCATAGTAGCGATGACTTGATTTCTGTGCCTTTGCCCTGCAGTGGGACAGTATATAGGCTGATACTTTACTTTTTTTTACACTCGAGAAAAGGTTTTACCAAAGTCGGCGCCTAATCTCTGTTGAATAATTGAATGTTGTATTAAATTACAAGATAGTATTGGGCGCCGTGTGGTCCCCGGCAGAGTAGAATAGGCCACCCTCACTCTTACCGAGGTGTCGTAAAAGGCGACTAAGGTAAAGCTGCTGGCATGATCATCAGCACCCAGAGAAGGAAAACTCTGCATTTATATCAAAACCCTCGCCAACCCGTCTGCCAAGCGTGGTGAGTATGGCAATTACCCCTCATGTGATTGAGGGAGGCCCGTGCCCCAGCAGTGGGGACTTAAATGGGCTGATGATGATGATGATGATTGGGCGCCGACTTCGGTAACACCTTTTGAAAATACTGTACTATATCGTAGCCGATTATAGTATATCTCCTTTACTCACATTTGACATAATTAAGCCTATCCTTCCTCAAGCCATGTTTCTCGCACCACGCCTCGGCGGTGTCCCAGCCTTCGTCCCTGGCAGTTTCTTCAAACTCTTGCTGTATGCTGTGTAGGGCAGCGTGATCTGATGTTTTGCTGTACTTTGTCTTGAATTCGCGGATTTCTTAAAAAAGTAATGTATTTTGAAAAATATATTGAAAAATCGCCGTGTGGTCCCCGGCAGAGTAGAAAAGGCCACCCTCACTCTTACCGAGGTGTCGTAAAAGGCGACTAAGGTAAAGCTGCTGGCATGATCATCAGCACCCAGAGAAGGAAAACTCTGCATTTATATCAAAACCCTCGCCAACCCGTCTGCCAAGCGTGGTGAGTATGGCTTGTGGACCCAAGAAGATGTACAAGGATTACCACTTGCATGCTTGCACTGCAGGACAGCGCGGCACACGCAGTCCTGAATTTACCGTCGTAGACTGCGGCCTAGTCTAAATTACTATTTTTCTAAGGGATATATATGAGGCCACGAAAGTGAATCCTACTGCGTGTTTCATGATATTTTGATATTAAATCGTGTAATAAGTATGCAGCTTTTATTTTATTTTTGTTAAGTATATATAAATTAAAATAGCATTATATTATAGAAAAAAAACTGTCCAGCATCTGGATATTACATCTGGTATTACTAATCATTCGTTCATTGAATGAACGGACTGATCTGTATTTCAACTGCTTTCGCAATCGTAATCAATCGGATTGAACTGCCGATGTTTTTTTTTTATTGGTTATAGTAGGTAGACGAGCTTGCGGCCCATCTGATGGTAAACGGTAACCGCCGCTCATAGACATCAACAATGCCGGAGCACAGTCATGGCCGCTGCCTACCGTGAGATGTAACTTATAAACCTGATAAAACTGTACGTACTAACTACCTGTGCGGATAAAGAATGGGATCAGAAATGGCGGCGCATCTATTCACTTCTCGCTCGCACACTATTTGCGTCTATACTCGCACTCGTGGGTACTGACTGCAAAAAAAATATTCTGCGTTCCCTTCCCTGTCGCATCAGTCCGACGCGTTCTCAGTTTTTCCGTGGTTTTGAACCTTTCGTTATTTTGTCATTTATTATTGTTTGTTGTTTTAGTTTATTGTTAATTTGTATGTTAAATAATTGTTTTGTTAGTTATTTATTGAGTATAGATAGTGTTTTAAGATATAGTTACAATAGGATATAGGTAGATATTGTTAAGATATACTTATTACAATCTTTTATTTCAAGATACTAATTTTAAAAGTTATGAAGTGCATGTAGAATAGTACATGAAATTAATGTAATTAAATTACAACTGTATAAATCATAAACTGTTCTAACGCAATCTATATTTAATACTAATATTATAAAGCTAAATAGTTGGTTTGAACGCGATGAACTCAGGATATTTCAATCATTATTTCACCATAGGAAAGGTACGTTAGGTAGTCATAGGCTATGTATGTACCACGGGCGAACCCGGGGCGAACCGCTAGTAAATATATATTTACTTGAGAACAAATTCGTTTATCGTTAAATATATATAATCTGCAATCTGAATAATTTTCATACATTTTTTTATATACAGTCAAAAAGACTCCAAAATAATAAAACCTATAAAACATACTCGTACATAAATAGTATTTTAATTAATAACATTAATTTATTTATAAAAAAAAACAAAACAGTTTCAACGGTAACGATATTTTATACTGAAAAACGTTAAAATAAGTTTTCAAACCGTTGATGCTGACGGTACCGGCTCCACGCGCCGCCATTTCTAATCCCATTCTTTATCCGCACGGATAGTATGTCTGATATTATGATACAACTTACCATCTCTCCTGTCAGCGGCGTCGCTGAATATCTCGACATTGTCGGCACAATGCGAGGCTATATTGGCGAGCGACAGCAGCGCGCCCGCGCCCGCCGCCTGCAGCGCGGCGGCGGCGAGGCGCGGGTGCAACGTCATAGTGGATACGAGAATGCCGAGGCGCGTTAGCCTCTCCGAGGGGGTTAGGGCACCTAAGATAAGATAAATAAATAATAAATAAATAAATATTTCACAACATCACATACATTGATCTGACTCCGAGATAGGTAGCTCAAGCACCTGTGTTACGGATATCAGAATCAACAGTGGGATTACAAATATATACATATAATACTTTTCTTTTGTAAATACATACTTATAATACATAGCAAACACCCAGACCAATACAAACAAACATGTTCATGCACACAAATGTTTGTACTGTGCGGGGATCGAACCCGCAACCCTTGTATCAGAGGCAGCGTTCACTACCACTGTTCCAATCGGGTCGTCAAACGTAAACGTAACGTAACGTAAACATAAATATTTCACAACATCACATACATATCGCACATCCTCTGAAAAACTGCCATAAGACAAGACCAAACTCACATTGCATAAATGCCTTTTTTACATTCTAGAAACGAGTTCAATAAACTCGTCTACAGTTTAAATATTTTGAATCCCAAAAAATTTGTATTGATAACTGAGCTGTAACATTAATTAAGTTACAAATAAGTGAAAGCGCGTTTCTCTCAAAAGACGCTTTTTGGTTATGACAATTTTTCAGAGGATGTGCGATATATAAAAAAAAAAGCTACCTATCTCGGAGTCAGATCAATATCTGACTCCGAGATAGGTAGCTTTTTTTTATGTTATAGGTGGCAGACGAGCAGACGGATTACCTGATGGTAAGCGATTACCGCCGCCCATGGACGCATGCAACACCAGTGGTGTCACAAGTGCGCCGCTTACCTTTTAACCCCCCTTCCCCTGGATTGGGCCTCCGGTACCCTCACTCACGCAGCGAAACACAGCGCATGCACTGCTTCACGCCGGTTTTCTGTGAGGACGTGGTATTACTCCGGTCGAGCCGGCCCATTCATGCCGAAGCGTACATGCGAAGCTGTAGGTAAAACCTGCTTTCTGTCTATTCACAAGCTGGCAATATTGTGACACTGATTTGAATTTAATGTATGTACTTTGTTTATAATCATATATCATGTTTAACTGTCTCCATGTGACCAAGATACCGAGTATAGGTGCTTTTTAAACCTATTAAATACAACTATTTATTTGGATACTCTAGCGGCTATTATTACGGCTTTTCTCCACTGCGTCCTTCCTCTGCATCAGAAGTAGCTCAAGCACCTGTGTAACGGATATCGAAAAAAAAAAAAATAATCAAAGGTTGTCTGGAAGAAATCGCTACAAGCGATAACACCGCCTTATTGTACTGTCTGTTGCTGTTATATCATGCTTGTATTTAATTTTTGTGCAATAAAGTATATCTATCTATCAGTGGCGAAGGGTGAATATTTTCAAAAGGGAAGCCGGAATATGAAATTAACTTACCAAAATGCTCAGCATGCCCATGGATACCCGTGACAAGTGCGCTGCCAACCTTTAAACCCCACTTTTCCTCACTTTTCTGTGAGGCCGTGGTGCCAATACGATCGAACCGGCCCATTTATGCCGATGCGTGGCTATCCCACGGTCATATGTTAAAGTCGAAAAAAAATATATTTGGATTGGCGCGGCCTAATTTTGCTACATGTTTTTTGTTTTCAAAACTTAGAGAACGAAGTCCTGTTCGATAGCAAATAATCTGTGCGACAACAATATATCAGCATTAATGACATTTCTAACCGACGACCGACATTAAGATGACTTCAGCACAACACACAATACAAAAATTAATCCAATTAACAACAATTCAACACCAAAACAAATAAAATTCGACAAAACGAAAGCAACAAGTTGTTTACAATTCGCATTATCCGCCATTAAATAAAAACTAAAAAGCAAGGTAAATAAAAATATAGTACGCTCCTGTCATGATTTAATACTGTGCTACATTCATTCTTAATTCGGAATCATTACTTCAAGAGTGATCTTTCTCGCTTGCACCTGTGCGCTGCTAATTAACCTTTCTCTATAACAAGCCGATAGGCATCGAGTTATTTCTAAGTAAATTTGCACGTGCTAAAACGAGACGGAACATGACGATCTATTCACACAAATGAAAAGGACAAATGCTCAGTATGAGAATTTGTAGTATGAAGAAGTAACTCGGTATTTTACCGGCTTGCCACCTGCATTATTTGCGTTGCTCATCAAATTTTGTAGGCGTTAAGTCTATAATTCAAACTATTTGAACTATGTAAGTGTGACACAAGTGAATTTAATTAACAGATAAAAATATCGTTGGCCCATAGATTCGATTTTTCGTAAGGGAAGCCGACGGGAATCGGGTTGTATGGACTCTTCGCCACTGCTATCTATCTATCTATCGAAAATAACAGCGGAATGGACCATACGACAAAAGAATATTTAATTTTTGTACGCTTTTCGAATAAAGAAAGAGAAAAAGGATGACCCATATTTTTTAGTCACCATTAAATGTGTGTTTTTATTAAATATTTATTTTTTAAATTACTAATTAATATGCCGGAAGTGATGTAGACCTGAGGCTCAACGTTTTTTAATGTCAGTGCTGTGTCCAATAAATTTACTGTAATATATATAGTAAGTAATATATAAGTTTATACATTTGACTCTTTTCTTTTTTAAATACATACTTAAAACATATAGAAAACACCCAGATCAATACAGCCAGACATGTTCATGCACACAAATGTTTGTACTGTGCGGGGATCGAACCCGCAACCCTTGGACCAAATGCAGCGTTCACTGCCACTGTTCCTAACAGGTCGTCAAATAAATAAATAATAAATATTTCACAACATCATGGACAAGATAAGGAATGAGTAGGTATATTAGACGAAGTATGAAGTATTTAACAGTGGGAGAGTCACGCTTCGGCATGAATGGGCCGGCTCGACCGGAGTAATACCACGTCCTCACAGAAAACCGGCGTGAAGCAGTGCATGCGCTGTGTTTGGCTGCGTGAGTGAGGGTACCGGAGGCCCAATCCAGGGGAAGGGGGGTTAAAAGGTAAGCGGCGCACTTGTGACACCACTGGTGTTGCATGCGTCCATGGGCGGCGGTAATCGCTTACCATCAGGTGATCCGTCTGCTCGTCTGCCACCTATATCATATACTTATCGTCTAATATAATCATTGATAAATTGAAGGCAAATCATCTTTCCTGGTATGGCCATGTAAAGAGAAGAGGGGAAGAACATTTAACCAAAAGAGTGATGAGTGTAAATGTAAGTCGGTGGAGGAACAGAGGACGGCCGTTAAAGAGATGGATGGACTGTTTGAAAAATGGCATGACAAGAAAAGGGGTGGATACTCGTATCCAAACGGGTCGTCGAAGAAGTTATTCATCAATGAATTCACGTAACATCTTATTCAATGACCTGATTCCGTACTGAATAACTTAAACACTTGTGTTACAAATATCAGAACAGATCAATTACGAATATATTATATATATATAAGTACAGTCTGCGTCAGATTACCAGTGCAATATTAGCACTTGCGTCTCTGACGGTCCAAAGTCCACGTGACGCCGTATCGTGTATACATAGGCATATGTATTACACCCAGACACTAAGCAATCGCAAGACGCCCTGTTGGTCTAATGGTTTAAGTACTGGGCAACGAACTCGGGGTTCTGGGTTCGATTCCTGGGTCGAGCAAAAAGTGTTTCGAATTTTTCGAACATAGCTCGGGTTTGTGATCACCAATCCGCATTTGGCAAGCGTGGTGATTAAGCCTAATCCCATCATAGTAGCGATGACTTGATTTCTATGATGGAGGCCTTTGTTATAGGCTGAAACTTTTACTAAGCAATCCCAATTAGTGTTCATAACACATACGTTTGTCCAGAGTTGGGATTGATGAACCCTAAACCTAAGAATAAGATGAGTTCAAATTTTATAGATAACTAGGTTTTTAAGTGAACAAATATGGCGAAGACACTTGAGAGGTGTAATAATCTATCCTGGTTCGTTTAACTGGTTATTTAAGTAATATGGCACTTCGTCGCGGTGAAATGAAGATTGAAAACGATATTTACAATATCAACGTGACCAAAAAATATTTGACTCAAGTTTACAATAATGTTAGCGTTTACTACATCATTAGTAATTATTTATTTTTAACATTAGTAATCAGAATAAATTATAAGCTTAATATTTTTCAACAATTAAATATTATCCGGCAACACTTCAAACGTCAATTATAAAAATTGCATTTTTATATCGACTCATTCACTCACTCATTTTCCTTCGTTGGTGCAAACGGACAGACAGCCGGCATTCTGATTTGATTGAGACGCCGAAGCGAACGGACGCAAGTGATAACTGTGCGAAAGTGTCAGCTGACTACTGTGCCTAGTGCACCTAAAGTATCTATTTACGGATAAATTATTGTGCAGTGTATTAAATTGGATTTGCCCGAATTGGATGTTAGACGTATGTACAGATTTTATACTGATAGTGTATCTCTAAATGGTAATAAGTGATTTAAGCATGAATAAATCAGTTTGAAATGAGAATAAATGGTTTTCTTTTATGAATTCCTCTAGTCTGAATTTATGGCCAATAATAAGTACAGCTGTACCACGTTTATAAGTTACATCGGCAAAATTCGTCTACGCAGAAGAGCAAGTTAAATCCGATTGATTACGATAGCAAAAGCAGTTGAAATATAGAATTTATTGTGTTACGTTAAGATTAAATACAATAAATCCAGAGAGGAATGCTATCTCTCTCTTCACACTCGCACCGAACATGGCGCTGACGCATCAACCAATAAGAAATTGTAATTTTTCGCGCGCGTAAATGGAGCGTTGTGATTGGTTAAGATTATGCCGCAGTTTTCGAAAATAAGACTTCTGCGCAGGTACATGTTACATGTTAATAATAGGTAAATTGGTGTAACTTATAAAATTGGTAAAACTGTACTTGTATCATAAATCCGATCTAGAAAGAACTAAAAAATGTGAACCTTATTACTATCAAAGTAAGGTTGGATTTTTTTGACTTCGGATTTCCACTTTTATGAAGGCAGAATAAATTCTTACCTAAATCAATCAGATCATTTACGGCAAACTGTATAGCCTGCTTGCTCGGCGGCTCTAGCAGCAACGACAAGAAATCCTCAACCTTATCCTCTGGGGCGTAAGTCTTACAATCCAACACAGTCTGTTCTAACGGTATTCGCAATATCTCCGGGGTGGTGTGTTCGACGAATTCCGACTCTTTCTCTTTCGTGTACAGTCTGTAGCAGTGACCTGGAATTCACATATATTTATGGAGATGATGTCGCATATGGATTGAAAAATAGGTAAGTGTATTTAACCGATAGGGCCGTGTGGTCCCGACAGAGTAGAATAGGCCACCCTCACTCTTACCGAGGTGTCGTAAAAGGCGACTAAGGTAAAGCTGCTGGCATGATCATCAGCACCCAGAGAAGGAAAACTCTGCATTTTTATCAAAACCCTCGCCAACCCGTCTGCCAAGCGTGGTGAGTATGGCAATTACCCCTCATGTGATTGAGGGAGGCCCGTGCCCCAGCAGTGGGGACTTAAATGGGCTGACGATGATGACGATGAACAAGCAGTAAATATAGGTGGTAGCACTATATTATGGAAAATAAAACCCAATTTGCCTGTGGGAGAGTCAGAGAGATGGTTTTTGTGAGGCCGTGGCTCACTCCGGCCGAGACGCCCCATTCATGCCGAAGCGTGGCTCTCCCACTAATACATTAGAGATGTACAACCTCTGCGGATAAAGAATGTGATCAGAAATGGCGGCGCATCTATTCACTTCTCTCTCGCATACAATTTGCGTCCTATATTCGCACTCGTGGGTGTGCGAGCGAGAAGTGAATAGATGCGTCGCCATTTCTGATCCCATTCTTTATCCGCACAGGTTGTATGTATAATATTTTACCTGGTTGTAGTCTTCCAGCGCGGCCAGTTCTTTGTTTCGCAGCCGCTTCAGACACCCATACAGTTTCCAAACTTGATGTGCCTATAACATCGATTATTATGATTTTTTTTGGGTATAGCAATTTTTTGCAATAAACAGTTTTCTGGTAAATATTTATCAACTTTGAAGTTACTCGCTAGATGGTGTAAGCAGACTCTATATATTTCATATAGCGTGTAGTTTCTGATTGCGTCTAAAACTGTCGCTTTGAAGTCCAGGTTACGCTTAAATCATGATTTCGGTTTTGGGGAGTTTGGTATTTTTTTTGTTGCTATTTTTTTATAGAGGCACAGTATATTATATAGCCAGTAAGCAAGGGAAGAGTCCAAGTTGCAATTACAACGGAAGCGATGTCATCACCTCCGTTGGCACCGCCATATTGGCCCGCGAAATGCTTCTTCACGCTTCGTTTGAAGGAATCCATATTTAGGAAGGAGGAAATACATGCGCCGGCAACGAGTTCCATTTCTTGATGGATTCTTGTTGATGTCATGTTTTGTTCAATCGATAATTGTATGAATAAAGTAAATAAAGTCTATTATTATTTGTTAGAAATGGGGTGAGCCCCGCGTCTCATAGCCACTGCGACCAGTAGATGATCTATTGTGGCAGCCCCGTAACCTATTACAGCACCTCATGTAGCTCCAGTTCCAGGATAAACCCGAGAATGGAGCTGATGGGGGAGCTTTTGATCTCGTCTGCTTAGATCACGTGTGCTCCTAGGTGCTGGCTTCTGCAACGGTGCAGCGCTATGCACTCGCCGAGGACGTGGATAATCGTTTCCTCGTCCTCGCGACAGAACCTGCAGATTTTGGTATCTGAAAGGCCCATGTTGTGCAGGTGCTTGTTTAATTTGCAGTGCCCGAGGTTCCGAGCGAGTGCCCTAACATGTCCTCTACTCAGTTTTATTATTTCTACAGTAAATAAAGTCTAGGTACATTTTCCTATCCTGGCTGATAACTAATACCGGGTGTATAAAATAAAAGAAATAATTTTCATGACATACCAGTTCCCTTCTTAATTCTATTCTCTTTGTGAGCGCCACTGTCTATGACATATACCACATCCGGTATAGTTATAGAGGTTTCGGCTATGTTCGTCGAGAGGACAATCTTGCGAACACCCTGTAGAGGCGTGGCGAACATTTTCGTTTGATCTGTTGTTGATAATCTGCAATAAAGAATATTTAGTGAAACAGAGCATTTCTTAAAAAAATTTTTCTCTGTGATGTGTCATGTTTTATACATTTTTAGTGGCCACTTTTTGGTGGGGGGCACTTTTTATTGGCGGCCACTTTTTAGTGGCGGCGACTTTTTAGTGGTGGCCACTTTTTATTAGCGGCCACTTTTTAGTGGTGGCCACTTTTTTAAAAATCTTGCCAGAGCTTATTGTGATATGAATGGCGTGAAAAAAAAAAGCTTGAAAAATTACAAATCTTTTTTATTTTAAATGTCTTGACAATTTTTTTCATTTATTGTCTTAATTTCAATACAATCAGTGATAACCAATCCGCATTTGGCAAGCGAGGTGATTAAGCCTAATGCCATCATAGTAAGCCTAATGCGATAACTTAATTTCTCTAATGTATAGACTGATATTTTACAGTAAAAATCTGTTAGTGGCCCATTTAGCCGCATAAGGGCTCTTGAAGCGAAAGTTTGTGAGTGAGTGAGAGAAAATACACATGTTTGTTATTTCTTCTGCCATCCTAGTGCGTATGTCAACGAACTCATCGATATTGATGGACCTGGAGCAGAACTTCTGTCTGTATTTATTTCGTGACAAGTCCGCCCTCACTTCGTTTTGGGACATTAGTTCCATCATTGTACCAATAGATGGCGCTAGGTGTCGATTACACCGCGCAAGCGTTTTATGTTTTCGAATCACTTATAAGCGTTGCCGGTGTCTGTGGTGCTGTGGTGCCGGTGGATTTCCCTGTTTATAAATAGAATTAAAAAAATAAACACGGATAAAAACCTGGATTTATTTTGTGAAATAGGGCTTTATTCATAAAAGTTCAACAAAAATTTGTTGACTATGTTAAACCTTCTTGGGTTGTCATAGACAAAGTCTACACTCTGGATTTAAGAAGACATCCTGTATGACAGTCTGTTCGGTGTTCAATTGTCTGCTTACCAAAATATATGTCGTATGTAAATAATAATATACCTATTTACTTTGCCTCTCTACCGATATAAATAAATGGCTAAAACTTCATTATAGAGCAGTTGTGACGTTTAAAAGTCATACAAAGTTTTCGTCAAAAAATGAAAACCACCATTTAAGTTCGCTAAGGTTTAACAAACATTTATAAATAAGACCTTAACCACCTTATTATAAATCGTGTTCATGTCATCCCGTTCCAACACGCAGTGTGTTAAAAGGTATTGGCACTAACTTTCGGGACTATCCTTAGTTCGCGAGGGGGGGAGGGGGACACATGGTTTACCTGGAATGGACTGGTAGGATTAGATGTGTGGTCGAGTTTCCATAGCACTCGTCCAACAGCTGTTTGGTGGCCTTTATCTCGGCCCAACCCGGGAGGAATACTAGTACCGCCCCTTCCGGCTGGTTCTTGTCCACCGCTTTTATTACTTCTACTACCTGAAATAAGTACATTTTAATCCTTTATATGTGCCTATTACCCCTATGAAAAAAAAAAGTAAAGGTAAATAAATACCGCTCGACCGGAGTGATACCACTGCCTCACAGAAGACCGGAGTGACGTGAAGCAGCGCCTGCGCTGTGTTTCGCGTGAGTGAGGTTACCGGAGGCCTAATGGGGGGAAGGGGAAAAGGTTGGCAGCGCACTTGTGACTCCACTGGTGTTTCGGGTGTCCATGGGCGGCGGAATTGCTTACCATCAGGTGATCCATCTGCTCGTCTGCCACCTCTCATATAAACAAATAATAATAATAATATGTATACAAGGTGTAAAAAGACTCTTAACGAAGCCGGCGTCTACGCACTCAGACCATTAAAAAAAGTCTTAGAACAAAAAAATATTGATGGAAAACGATGTTGATTTTTTGGTGTCAATTTTAATCCTATAAACGGACAACGCAATGAACAGCGTACACCGGACCGCGCCACTCTCAAACATTACATTGCGGGCTGTACGTTTTGAAGCCATTTTTCCCTATGAATTACTTAAAATTTTGAACAAGTTTCTTTGGACAAAAATTAGGTAATAATGTTTAAAATTTATTTACATCAAAATCTTGAGATTTTTATTTTGACTTTGACCTTCAATAACTTGGAAAGTATTTAGTTCCCAGGTATGGTCTACAAGGAAAAAATGGTCCTGGTGATGTGCTGAATACGTAGGTTTCGGCTTCGTTAAGGTTTTTTTTACATACTGTATTTACTGAGTTTTTGGCGGTACGCAATCGACATCATCGAAAAAATTATATAAACATTGGTGGTGGTTAATGTTTGTGTTGTTGTGAAATGTTTATCTATTTACCCGTCATGACATACGGAGCCGAAACGTGGACACTTACGGTACGGCTGGTCCACAAGTTAAAGGTCGCTCAGCGGGCTATGGAACGAGCAATGCTCGGCGTCTCTCTCCGAGATCGAATCCGAAATGATCCGGCAGAGAACCAAAGTTATCGATATTGCTCACCGGATTAGCAAGCTTAAGTGGCAGTGGGCTGGCCATATTAGACGCAGAACCGACAACCGATGGGGTAAACGGGTTCTGGAGTGGAGACCGCGTCTTGGCAAACGTAATGTTGGGCGCCCTCTGGCTAGGTGGGGGGACGATCTGCGCAGGATGGCTGGCAAGAGCTGGATGCGAGAAGCCATGGATAGATCACAGTGGCGAACAATTGGAGAGGCCTACGTCCAGCAGTGGACTTCGATAGGCTGATGATGATGATGATGATGATGTTTATCTATTATTATTATGTTTGTCAGTTGTTCCATAACCACGGGCAATTATGTCCCGGACTTTTGGAAGGCGAGCGTGGGGCCGAAGCCAACACGTAGAGGCCCGTTCAATTGACAGTTTTACTATAACGTGATGGACGCCAGCCGGCGACTATCCCTGTATACACTACAGAAGTGTAGCCAAGGACAGTCCCCGGTTGGCATAAGACTATTGAAAATAATGGAAAACAAAATGAACTGGGCTATTGGGTTGAGGTGTTAGTGGACCGGTTAACTGGTACTATGGAGAGACTATGGCACCTGCCCGATCAATGATAAAAATCACGAAAAAATGGGCAGGTGGTGACTTGCCACTCACTAGATGGGCCCCCTATAATAAGTACAAAGTTCAAAACATCGAAGTATAGAGCTCCACAAAGGTTCAAAAATAAAAGACTATTGCGGCTTACCTCTGGGCAATTAACTATAGGTTTTCCATCTATTTTCTTGCAATTATCCGCAGTGAACTGAAGTCTCAAGTTGAACTTCTTCTGAATGTCTTCTAGATGCATCACTTCGACCGGGAAGGTGCGCCCTGGCACTTCTACCACTGGGCAATAATCAAAGTACCTGAAATGTAAGTCAATGTTTTTAAAATTTTTGCAGAATCGTATTTTTTTTTATATAAAGGTCAATCAGGATGACCTCACTCTGCTTGATAGTAAGCGGCCGCGAAATCCAAATATAAGACAGACAGGTACCAAAATTTAAATCTTTATTTTAAATGCTATTTAGAGCTATTTAGAATACATTTAAAATACATAACTTACAACTAAGAATCCTTAAAATGATAACCCCTAACAAAATTAAACAAAAATTATACAAAAAAGATAATAACCATATACAATTATTTAAATTCTGTGAAATACTTCCAATACAAATTAAAATTAAAATGTCAATACTCTTCGAACAATACCATAATAAATACTAACAAATCTATATAAATCATAAAACAATTACCAGGAATATTACTCAAACCAAACTTAAGATACCAACCTTTAAAAATTATTACGGAAAACGCTTAAATAGATACTTAGTCTCTACTCTTTTAAATGAAATTTCACATAGTATACGAGCAGAATTAACCGATGAAAACTATAAACATAAACTCAAAACATACTACAAAAATATACTTCAGAATATGTAATCTTAATTGTATACACCATGCGTATCACCCTGTATGTTGCCATTTTTTATGAGCGCTGCTCTGGGCAGCTCAGTGCGAGCGAGATGCATCGGCATAGGTACCTACGCAAACGGCTCGCAGCGCGTGGTCGTGTAGACAATAAGTATTAGAAGTAGTTATGTTATACTTTATTATTTTTATTTATTTAAATAGGCGACACTCATGTGTAATCGTGTCAAGGACAAACCGGCAAGGTTTTTATGGCACTCTTAATTTACATAATGTTATTGTAATTATTATAAATAAATGAAAAAAAAAAGATGAACGTCCGCAAAATCAAGAGAGATCGCTAATGTGTTGCCGGCCTTTTTAAGAAAGAGTACGCGCTTCTCTTGAAGGTCCCTAAGTCGTAGCCGTCGGGAAATACTCCCGCAGCTGAAGCGTTCCACAGAACTGAGGTACATGGTAGAAAGCCCCGCGAGAAACGCACAGTATTAGACCGCCATCCATCGGGATGATGGGGATGGAATGACAGTCGCTTGCGTGTGGTTCGATGTAAGAATTCAGCTGCAGGGAGTAGATCAAAGAGTTTCTCAGTGCACTACCCATGATAGATGCGGTATAGAATGCTGATGGAAGCTATATCCCGCAGTGCTAGAGGATCAAATCGACTTGAGAGAGTCAAGTCATCGACTTGAGAGAGTCAAGTCATCGACTTGAGAGAGTCAAGTCATCGACAATTCGAGCAGCTCTCTACTTTACTCTGATTTTTTTGATTATGTGATCTTTTTACTCCTTATTACGGACGACCGTGTGGCGTGTGGTCCCGGCAGAGTAGAATAGGCCACCCTCACTCTTACCGAGGTGTCGTAAAAGGCGACTAAGGTAAAGCTGCTGGCATGATCATTAGCACCCAGAGAAGGAAAACTCTGCATTTATATCAAAACCCTCGCCAACCCGTCTGCCAAGCGTGGTGAGTATGGCAATTACCCCTCATGTGATTGAGGGAGGCCCGTGCCCCAGCAGTGTGGACTTAAATGGGCTGATGATGATGATGATGACGGACAAAAAATGTCGAAATTCACAGACGTGCACCCTAACCAGATTGAACCTTTTCATAGAAAGCCATATTAAAAAAATCGAGCGAAGCGATCAGTAGTGGGGTGACGTGCTGGGTGACGTTCTTTCTCTACCGCACCCGTATAGAGATGCATTAAAGCTGCGTCAGGGCCGGTTATATCTCCTTTACACTGTGTTACGTGTGTTCCGAAAATGTCCATGTCCAGGTCCAGGTAAGAATGAGGGTGGCCTATTCTACTCTGCCGGGGACCACACGGCGTCCAGATTATAGTGGTCAGGAAAAACAGACCTCGTCAGGGAGTTCCATTCCTTAGCCGTACACACATAAAAAATTATATTCCTTTCTTTTTCCAACTTTTAATACCAACCTTGTAAATACTTGTGTATCTAAAGTAGCACTCATGATGACTATCTTGAGCTTCGGGTTTAGATCCAGTGCCCTCTTCAAGAGAAGGAGTGTGATGTCAGTATTGACGTCTCGCTCGTGCGCCTCGTCTATGATGACGTGGGTGCAGCCTTCTAGACCTGATGATGACAAAATAAAATAATTAAGTAGCATATATGTTTCGCAGCATATTTTCGGCCCACCTACCGCAGTGTCTCAAGACGAAAGTCTTCAATGCGTGTGTGTTGCCAGTGATGACATACGGAACCGAAACATGGCCGCTTACAATGTGCCGATTAAGGAGGCTCAATGTCACTCAGAGAGCAATGGAGAGAGCTATGTTCGGAGTCTCCCTGCGTGATCGTATCAGAAATGATGAGATCCGCAGGAGAACTAAGGTTACAGACATAGCCCAAAGGATTGCTTGCTTCAAGTGGCAATGGGCAGGGCACATAGCGAGGAGAACAGACGGCCGTTGGGGCGGAAAGGTCCTCGAGTAGGGGCCACGTACAGGAAGTCGCAGCCGTGGCAGGCACCCACAAGGTGGACCGACGATCTGGTGAAGATCGCGGGAATCCATTGGATGCGGGCGGCACAGGACCGATCTGTGTGGAGAACATTGGGGGAGGCCTATGTCCAGCAGTGGACGTCTCTTGGCTGAAATGATGATATATGTTTCTAGCTAGACCTAGAGGGGGCGAGGGGTTGAGGTGGAAAAGAGAGACACGCTTCAGCATGAATGGGCCAGCTTGACCAGAGTGATATCACGGCCTCACAGAAAACGGGCGTATGTGATGCCTCAGGTGTTGCAGAAGCCCATGGCCGGCGGTGATCACTTTCCATCAGGTGTGCCGTCTGTTCGTTTATCCGCTATAATGTAAAAAAAAAATAAGCACCACTGTGCTGTGTTTCGCTGCGTGAGTGAGGGAAACGGAAGCCCAATCCGGGGAATTGGTTAAGGGTTGCCAGCGCACTTTAGACTCCACTGGTGTCGCACGTGTCCATGGGTGGCGGCAATCGCTTACCATCAGGTGATCCGTCTGCTCGTCTGCCATCTATGACATAAAATAGGGCACCAAAATAGTCTTCCACCCCAGCGGAGACCCTTGCTGCACCCATTGGCGTAACTAGGGGAGACCATGAGCTCCGCCTCGACATTTACTACAGCGGCTCAGAACTTGGTACGAAGGGATCTCCGGCGGCTCATCATGTGCTACGACGAAAGGAGTCCCGCGGAAAAACACGGAACTAAAATTTGAGGTTCCTTGTGTGTATATGCATAAAGCTCAAATTGAATATTGACTGTGACTAAAGCGCGCCTCCTGAGCTAAACAAATAGATGGACAATGGAGTCGACTGGCCACCACGTTCGGAAATGGAGTATAGGACATCTCGCAGCACGATGGGCTGACAATTTTTGAAAGATGGCTATTTTTTTATGGAAAGGCCAATCAGGAGGTTGGCCGTGTGGTCCCCGCGAGTAGAATAGGCCACCCTCACTCTTACCGAGGTGTCGTAAAAGGAAGGCGACTAAGGTAAAGCTGCTGGCATGATCATTAGCACCCAGAGAAGGAAAACTCTGCATTTATATCAAAACCCTCGCCAACCCGTCTGCCAAGCGTGGTGAGTATGGCAATTACCCCTCATGTGATTGAGGGAGGCCCGTGCCCCAGCAGTGTGGACTTAAATGGGCTGATGATGATGATGATGACGGACAAAAAATGTCGAAATTCACAGAACGGGCACGCCTAACCATATTGAACCTTTCCATAGAAGCCTATTAAACAAATCGAGCGAAGCGATCAGTAGTGGGGTGACGTGCTGGGTGACGTTCTTTCTCTACCGCACCCGTATAGAGATGCATTAAAGCTGCGTCAGGGCCGGTTATATCTCCTTTACAACTAGTGTTACGCGTTTGTTCCGAAAATGTCCATGTCCAGGTCCAGGTAAGAATGAGGGTGGCCTATTCTACTCTGCCGGGGACCACACGGCGTCCAGATTATAGTGGTCAGGAAAAACAGACCTCGTCAGGGAGTTCCATTCCTTAGCCGTACACACATAAAAAATTATATTCCTTTCTTTTTCCAACTTTTAATACCAACCTTGTAAATACTTGTGTATCTAAAGTAGCACTCATGATGACTATCTTGAGCTTCGGGTTTAGATCCAGTGCCCTCTTCAAGAGAAGGAGTGTGATGTCAGTATTGACGTCTCGCTCGTGCGCCTCGTCTATGATGACGTGGGTGCAGCCTTCTAGACCTGATGATGACAAAATAAAATAATTAAGTAGCATATATGTTTCGCAGCATATTTTCGGCCCACCTACCGCAGTGTCTCAAGACGAAAGTCTTCAATGCGTGTGTGTTGCCAGTGATGACATACGGAACCGAAACATGGCCGCTTACAATGTGCCGATTAAGGAGGCTCAATGTCACTCAGAGAGCAATGGAGAGAGCTATGTTCGGAGTCTCCCTGCGTGATCGTATCAGAAATGATGAGATCCGCAGGAGAACTAAGGTTACAGACATAGCCCAAAGGATTGCTTGCTTCAAGTGGCAATGGGCAGGGCACATAGCGAGGAGAACAGACGGCCGTTGGGGCGGAAAGGTCCTCGAGTAGGGGCCACGTACAGGAAGTCGCAGCCGTGGCAGGCACCCACAAGGTGGACCGACGATCTGGTGAAGATCGCGGGAATCCATTGGATGCGGGCGGCACAGGACCGATCTGTGTGGAGAACATTGGGGGAGGCCTATGTCCAGCAGTGGACGTCTCTTGGCTGAAATGATGATATATGTTTCTAGCTAGACCTAGAGGGGGCGAGGGGTTGAGGTGGAAAAGAGAGCCACGCTTCGGCATGAATGGGCCAGCTTGACCAGAGTGATATCACGGCCTCACAGAAAACGGGCGTATGTGATGCCTCAGGTGTTGCAGAAGCCCATGGCCGGCGGTGATCACTTTCCATCAGGTGTGCCGTCTGTTCGTTTATCCGCTATAATGTAAAAAAAAAATAAGCACCACTGTGCTGTGTTTCGCTGCGTGAGTGAGGGAAACGGAAGCCCAATCCGGGGAATTGGTTAAGGGTTGCCAGCGCACTTTAGACTCCACTGGTGTCGCACGTGTCCATGGGTGGCGGCAATCGCTTACCATCAGGTGATCCGTCTGCTCGTCTGCCATCTATGACATAAAATAGGGCACCAAAATAGTCTTCCACCCCAGCGGAGACCCTTGCTGCACCCATTGGCGTAACTAGGGGAGACCATGAGCTCCGCCTCGACATTTACTACAGCGGCTCAGAACTTGGTACGAAGGGATCTCCGGCGGCTCATCATGTGCTACGACGAAAGGAGTCCCGCGGAAAAACACGGAACTAAAATTTGAGGTTCCTTGTGTGTATATGCATAAAGCTCAAATTGAATATTGACTGTGACTAAAGCGCGCCTCCTGAGCTAAACAAATAGATGGACAATGGAGTCGACTGGCCACCACGTTCGGAAATGGAGTATAGGACATCTCGCAGCACGATGGGCTGACAATTTTTGAAAGATGGCTATTTTTTTTATGGAAAGGCCAATCAGGAGGTTGGCCGTGTGGTCCCCGGCAGAGTAGAATAGGCCACCCTCACTCTCACCGAGGTGTCGCAAAAGGCGACTAAGGTAAAGCTGCTGGCATGATCATCAGCACCCAGAGAAGGAAAACTCTGCATTTATATCAAAACCCTCGCCAACCCGTCTGCCAAGCGTGGTGAGTATGGCAATTACCCCTCATGTGATTGAGGGAGGCCCGTGCCCCAGCAGTGGGGACTTAAATGGGCTGACGATGAATCAGGATGACCTCACTCCGCCTGATGGGCGGCCGTGAAATCCAAATATGAGGTTGACAGGCACAAAAGAACTAACAAAGTACCCATTGTGTCTGCCATCCTCACCCTAATGGCCTGCTGAGATGCCGTTTCACGCCCCGCCTAAAAGACCCCGGATTGTATGAAGGAGGAAACACATGAGCTGGGAGGGCTATGTAAGTTGGATGCAGACAGTGCAGAGGCCTATGTTCAGCAGTGGCTGTCTTTCGGCTAATTATGAGGATCATACCTGGGTTAGTCTGCAGTCTTCTCAATAGAACTCCCGATGTGCAGAACAATATAGCTCCCCCGGGGGGTTTTGGAGGTTTCGAGTGAAGACGCACTTGGTATCCTATAGACTCGCCAACCTGAACATAAACTGAGATATTTTACTCAAACTTTGACATATCGTCAAATACTATGACTACAATTCAAATGTGGGAGAGCCACGCTTAGGCATGAATGGGCCGGCTCGGCCGGAGTGATACCACTGCCTCACAGAAGACCGGCGTGAAGCAGCGCCTGCGCTGTATTTCGCCGTGTGAGTGAGGTTACCGGAGGCCCAATGTGGGGAAGGGGAAAAGGTTAGCAGCGCACTTGTGACTCCACTGGTGTTGCGGGTGTCCATGGGCGGCGGAATTGCTTACCATCAGGTGATCCGTCTACTCGTCTGCCACCTCTCATATAAAAAAATAAATAAATATAAAAACCAAAATAATGGTAAGGTGACTAAACTATAGCCCCCTTATTACAAATCGCGAACCAAGGATAGTCCCGGAACAAAACTCGTGCCAGCCCCTTTCAACATTGCGAGTTGAAACGGAATGACGGCTTTAGTACGGTAACAACTTTAGATCGCGATTTGTACTAAGGTGGTAGCAGTCGTTTTGACACCGCAACGCTGCAAGATGGCTGCTGGCATTCGTATCGACTTGACGATTGCTGATATATCGATACATCGAAAATAAAGTTTATAAACTAAAACCCGACTACCAAAAAAACACGCTCTAAAAAGTACGAAAAAAGAAAATTTTCTATGTTTGCGTGTTTTTTTGGTAGTCGGGTTTTAGCTTTTAAACTTTATTTTTATTTAACATAATTTTAGTTATGTAAATAAAATTACATATTTGAAATGTGCTAAAAAATATCTTTCATTTGATACCCCACAGGGTACCGTCTAGCAAATTTTTTTATTAGTTTCTTACTCTAAGTCCCCTAGAGGGCGCTGTAGTCAATTTAACGTCGTTAATGGCGTCAAGTCGCCTATAACCAGAAGACAATCAAGACGCTTCTAACGACACCTCATTACTTCTAAACTAGTTATCATATTTGAACATGATAACTAGTTCAGAAGTTATGAGGGAACTGATGAACAACCATACATACAGGTCAAAATCATAACTCTCCTTTTTTCTTCGCCGTAGTCGGGTAAAAATATTAGAAAAATAATAAAATAGTTACCTCTTCTCCTAACTCACTCGCCACTCGCTGAGCCAAACCAATCGCGGCTACCCTCCTCGGTTCAGAGACAATGGCGGTCGTGTTGACGCCGCAATGCCGCAAGATGGCCACCGGCGCTCGCGTCGACTTGCCGCACCCAGCTGCGCCTACGATGACTAGGACTCGAGAGTTGTCTAATGCTGATGTTATTTCATTTCTGCGAAGAAAAAATAATATCATTTAAAGTGATATTAAATTTTAATAATTAGGTAACATTTAAAAGTTAACGATATTCCGCCGGAAAACGAAATTTAGGTCTATCAGAGAAGAAATAACTAGTCACGATGGAAGGTGTTTTTATGTGATAGGTGGCAGACCACCTAATGGTAAGCGATTACCGCCGCCCATGGACACCTGCGACACCAGTGGAGTCACAAGTGCGCTGCCAACCTTCAAACCCCCCTTCCCCCGGGTTGAGTCTCCGGTACCCTCACTCACGCAACGAAACACAGCAAAGTGCTGCTTCACGCCGGTTTTCTGTTAGGTCATGGTATCAGTCCGGTCGAACCATTCGTGCCGAAGCGTGTAAGGTGTAAATGATAAGGTAGCCTATTCTCTCCCAATCTCTCAAATTATTTCTTGATCAACGTTTATTTATGTGTCAATGTCATCTTAGCATGTCACTGGCCCATGACCTAGGATTTTGTAAATTTTTGTAAGGTAAAAAATAAGGTAGAATAGTCTATCCATTACAACCCTTAAACAGAGCGAACCAGACCAAGTGGATCATGTAAACACGTTTAGAATCATTAAGGCTGGGGTTACAGTTTGAGAAACTTGCAGATTTTCTCATATTATTTTCCCCCACCGCCGAGCCACTGCCTCGGTGGCGCAATGGTTAGTGAGTAGCACTTTAAAGCGACGGTTGCTCTTCCCGGGTCGGGCCAAAATTTGTACCTGAGTTTTTCTGTTAAGAAATTCTCAGTGTTAGCCCGGAGTCTGGAAGTTGGCGGTCTTGTACCACCGTGCCTCGGAAAGCACGTTAAGCCGATGGTCCTGCGCATAATCCCTCTTCGATCGTGTCACACTAGTGTCCCATCGAAATAAAAGGGTACGGGAATAGAGAGTCCACTTGTGTCTGTGTAAATACTTGTGCACTATAATATGTCCTGCATAGATCGCTGAGATTGGCCGCCATGACCGAAATATCGGTTTGGAGGACATTATTAATATCAATCGTATATAAAGCCGTGTGGTCCCCGGCAGAGTAGAATAGGCCACCCTCACTCTTACCGAGGTGTCGTAAAAGGCGACTAAGGTAAAGCTGCTGGCATGATCATCAGCACCCAGAGAAGGAAAACTCTGCATTTATATCAAAACCCTCGCCAACCCGTCTGCCAAGCGTGGTGAGTATGGCAATTACCCCTCATGTGATTGAGGGAGGCTCGTGCCCCAGCAGTGGGGACTTAAATGGGCTGATGATGGATGATGGATGATGGTATATAAAGTATGAATATTGTGAAACATGACCTGTGGATAATCCCATAGAGTAAAATATTGATAGTGATAACCCCATGATAGCCCCAATATCCATTTATCTAATCAATGTAAACATAGTTTGTTGAATTTAACTGTACATTTTCCTTAAATAACATAACCCATTCAAATCTCAGTAAAACATATTCATTGTTTTTTGGGAAATACCATTTGTAAACTATAACTCGTAAAAACCATTTAAACCATATTCCAAGAAAATCTTACAAAATAACAGTTTCGTTTTAAAATACCCCAGCTAGCAAAAAGTAGGACAGTTTCTAAACTAAAGTGACACACTATCCTCAATCTAGTTTAAAAGGCGCCTTCGCGCAATTGGTCAGTGAGAGATAGGCAGAGTGAGACAGCATATAAGGTGAAAGTGTGTTAGAGAGAGCAGGATAGAAGATATATAAATCGTCTCGTTTGATGGCGCGGTTGCTCCCAAGCAGAGAAAGTCCCTGGTTCCATAAGTTTCTTGGGTCTGGAGTTGCTGGGAGTCATCCCTGGCTATTGTCAGTCTTGTACTCAAAAAATGCCCTAGTTTGAAGCCACTTTTATTTTTTGTGATCCCAGCACCTGATGGCTTATCATTTATTAAAATTGCCGCCGCCCATGGACACCCGCAATGCTAGTAGAGTCACAAGTACCGGCCTATCCTTTACCTTTCTCCTTCGCCCCCGAGTGGATCTTCAGTACCCACACTCGATCGGCGAAAAACAACACAAGAGCTGCTTCACTCCGGTCAGCTGTGGTATCACTCCAGCCAACCCAACTCATTCATGCAGAAGCATGGTTATTTGTTTTTTTTTTGTTTATGGACTCGATCTCGCGCGATGGAAACGCATTATTCCGCCAATGTCAAGTGATTAAACGACAGTTAAAAGATTGACCGGTAGATGGGCATTATGCTCTTTTTCGAGGTCTTATTTAAAAAGTTAAAACCATCTTTAACATTTAAAGAAAGGTACAGTGTAGGCGGGAGATTTAGATATCTCGAATCGTCCAATCTCACCAAACGTCAGATCACCCGTCTACGTCACGACAGGAAAGTTTGACAGCGCTCCAAAAGAAACCGAGAGCGGGAAAGTACGAAACGTCACGCGACGTCAGCGGGACGTCACGCGCTTGCGTCAGAGAGACGTCGTCACACGTCACAGCGACGTTGACAGCTGAGAATGAAAGCGAGAGTCACTTTCGGTTTCACTGTGCACTTTCCGTTTCTATGCGTTGAGGCGACGTCATGACGTTGCGTTGTGTTTTTACTTTCATGTTGGGATGGGTCATGTTGGGGGGGGGGGGGGGGGGGGGGGGGCATTAATAGAATAGTAAGTAAGTTATATTATTGAACGCGTAAGCATACTTAATGCTGTCTTGAGATTGAGAAGTATCAATCAACGATCTCTCTAGGATAAAACCATTTTAGCTTAGGATAGATAAAAGGCGTCGTCAAAATGTCTGTTACGATGTTTCATCATGGTGAAACTGACATTTTCTAAAAATGTTTATACTACGATGTTCCCTGTGATTCTTTAAAATGAATTGAAGCGCCTGCGCTGTGTTTCAACGAATGAGTGAGGGCACCGAAGACCCATTCCCGAGAGCAAGGGAAGTTTAAAGGTGCCTACCTTTAAACTTGCACAAGTGCACTTGTGACTACAAATGGTGTTATAGATGTTCATAAACGTCGGCAATCGCTTACCATTAAGTGAACCGTCTGCTAGTATGCCATGTCTTGTGTCACACAAAAACAAATCAACCGGAGTGATACCACGGCATCACAGAAAAGCAGTGTGAAACAGTATCAATACTTTTCTTATTAACATACTTACTAGATAGAAAGGAACAAATTGTAAGTAAATATGGTTACATCGAACGTTTATGGATAAGCCCTTTCATTATTAAAATGCATTAAATATTTAACTCTAATTTTAGAGTTAAATATTTAACGCATTTTAATTATTATTAAATTATTTTAATCCCAGGATCAAAGTCGGAATCCCGGGGCATGTCCATATTAACATCTATGTTTGCGGTCAATGAACCCAAATTGCTCTATCTACTCCGATCATTGTAAGGAACAAATTGTAAGTAAATATGGTTACATCGAACGTTTATGGATAAGCCCTTTCATGATTAAAATGCATTAAATATTTAACTCTAATTTTAGAGTTAAATATTTAACGCATTTTAATTATTATTAAATTATTTTAATCCCAGGATCAAAGTCGGAATCCCGGGGCATGTCCATATTAACATCTATGTTTGCAGTCAATGAACCCGAATAGCTCTACCTACTTCGATCATTGGTCATCATAAAAACAAAAGTGAATCGTCACATGCTGTGCGATTCACTCTCGCCGAAAAATGCGGCATCGCAATTTCACTTCGTCGAAACTAGGTCACTAGAGATACATCGAGGTCGAGAGAACGCTCTCTACGGTAGATTTCGGCTGCACTTTCGATGAATCGAGATTGGAAAGGCGAGTCGCATGACGTTCCGTTGAGATATCGTGACGTAGAAAAGTGCAATGGGCGAGATTGAAAGTGAATTTGTTTGTAGTTAGTTTAGCGTTAGGTCGTTTTTGGTGTATTCTTGATATCTAAGGAAGATGTTTACGCAATAAGAAAGAAAGAAAACATTTATTATTATAGACATCACAACACAGAACATAGTTCTGTTTTTGCTGTGACTGTTTTTGCAAACAGTACCTACTGTCTGCAAAGGTAGTTATATGTTGTTCTGTCTCTGCTAACTAATATAGTTTTATAAGTTGTTTGTTACTAACATACTAACATTTTATGTGGGCCATGTGTCTTGAAATAAATGATTTTTATTTTATTTTTAACCCCCGACGCAAAAACGACGGGGTGTTATAAGTTTGACGTGTCTGTGTGTGTGTGTGTCTGTCTATGGCATCGTAGCTCGCGAACAAATGAACCGATTTTGATTTTGTTTTTGATTAATAAGGAGGGAGTGTTCTTAGCTATGTTGGATAAAAATCGATCCAAGATGGCCGCCGTCACAAAGATTTGGATTTTATGTTTTAACACCACTCCCACAATATGGGTATCATATAAAAGGGCTTGAGTAGCAGAATATATTAATTGTAAAAAATTTCAAATCCAAGATGGCCGCCGTTAGAAAATGGCGAATAACGTATTTGTTGTTCCAACTGCATCAATATAGGTATAAAATGAAAAAGCTTTGTGTCGGGGGTTTTTCAAATTTTCAATTTTTTAATAACTGATAATTATAGTAGTAAAAACAGCACAATTTGGCACAAACAGAAAAAAAAACATAAAACAATTAAAAATAAATATAAAAAAAAAAACAAAAATATATTCAATCATGTCCAGACAGTGCCAAATGTACGTCACTTCAGTACTAATCCAGAGTAGCCTTGTATTTTGTAACAAATAATTTTATGTTTTGAAGGTGGGAGAACCACGCTTAGGCATTAATGGGCCGGCTCGACCGGTATGATACCACGGCCTCACAGAAAACCTGCGTGATGCAGAACTATGCTGTGTTTCGCTGCATGAGTGAGGGTACCGGAAGCCCTTTCAGGGGGAAAGGGGGGTTTAAAAGATGGCAGCGCACTTGTTATTTGGGGTGTAAGGTATCGTAATCGTCATCGTCAGCCCATTTAAGTCCCCACTGCTGGGGCACGGGCCTCCCTCAATCACATGAGGGGTAATGCTATACACACCACGCTTGGCAGACGGGTTGGCGAGGGTTTAGATATAAATGCAGAGTTTCCTTCTCTGGGTGCTGATGATCATGCCAGCAGCTTTACCTTAGTCGCCTTTTACGACACCTCGGTAAGAGTGGGGGTGGCCTATTCTACTCTGCCGGGGACCACATGGCACGGTGTAAGGTATACTACCGCACATTTGGCCGTGGCGCCATTAATGGGGTCACGCGTCAGCATTTTACTTAACCTCTCTGAGGTGATTGAGGGAGGCCCGTGCCCCAGCAGTGGGGACTTAAATGGGCTGATGATGATCATTCTTCAATCACACTGGGTTTTTGGATCAAAAACGTTTTGTAGCGCTTTTAGCCCAAGAGTGCTACGAAATTTGTAGCCCATAAATGCTACGAAAGTAGCAGTGGAAAAACCTGGAACAAGGATACATTTTGTAGCACTGGACAAGTCTATAACTCGAAGCGCTGGATAAGGCTACAATTTGTAGCACTGGCTGGACAAGGCTACAACACGTAACGCTGGACAAGGTTACAACAAGTAGCGCTGGACAAGCCTTATTGTCCTTGATCACGTTAGCGAATCGTCCCCATACTTAATATATAATTCTCACAACATCTCATACGTTGACCTGATTCAATACTAAGTAGCTTAAGCACTTGTGTTACAGATATCAGACAACAGAGGAACACAAATATATACTTAAATACATATATTACACCCAGACACTGACCAAACACAAGTGTTCATCGCACGAATATTTGTCCAGGGTGGGGATCGAACCCACGACCTTTGGGCGTAAGAAGCAGGGTCACTACCAATTGCGCCATCCGGTCAGTCACTTACTGAAACTCTAAATTTTTTTTTCATCAAACCCATACGTTCTACGGATAGGTCTTTAAAATGATGTTGAGGTTTCTAATAAAAAAAAATCTAAACTTAATACATTGCGCAAGAGACTCTGTCAGTGGTAAAATGTCGTCGTCCCCCCCCCCCCCCCCCTCCGCTCCTACTTCTATAATAAATGACTATAATAACTAAAAAAATATAGAAAATTAGTTGGAACTAGATCTAGTAAGTAGTTTTTTTTATACGTTAAAACTGCAGCTACGGAACCCTTCATGGGCGAGTCTGACTCGCACTTGGCCGGTTTTATTTTAAATGTATTGTAAAATTTTTCATTTATAAGACTTTATTTCATTACAATCAGTAAAAAATTGTTCGTGACGTCACTGAATCGTAAAAGAGTCCTTTAGAGGCTTGTAAGAAGGTCAAAACTTACACACAAAATACCGACTTACCACACATATAGGTACTACCTAAATTCCCGGCCCGGTTCCACCAGAGGCGAACTCTCGTGACCTTGAGTTGGCCCACATTGTCTAATATTGACCTTGTTGCCCCCGTTCGGGACCGCCGGCGACCTTGGGACCTAGATACGGCCGCGTGACCTCGAAACGCGACCGTGATGTGCCGTGACCTTGAGATGAGAGGTCGATCAGGGAAGTTGTAATGATGGAAACGTTTTTCGATTTTTAATAGGTCAGTTGGCGAAATCTGATAACTTATAATTTGAAACATTCGAACTTCTATAACTTCACCCAGACATCGAAATGATTTCCTTTAACCTGTGTTATGGGTGTTAAGGTGACAGGTAGGGTACACTAGCGACGCCATTTGATTTAAATTGCTAGCATCTAAACTGGATATCTTTTTAACAATTCCGAAGTTCGAGCATCTCAAAAAGAACTTCTAAGTACTATGTATCCAATACTTATAATTAACTTTTTGGTCTGCTTCCTACTCGAAATAAGAATTACAGCCAAAAACGTCCACTTATGGCGTTAATCCAATTTTCGAGTGCAAAAACAGATCGAAAAGTTAATTATAAGTATTAAATAAATAATATATATTCTTTCCGAGAAGCTCGAACTTCTAAATTATTAAAAAGATATCCGGTTTAGTTGCTATTAATTTAAATCGATTGGCGTCGCTAATTGGGGACACCCGGTGCCTTAAGGTGACGGGTAGGGCACACTAGCGACGCCAATCGATTTTAATTTTTAGCTACTAAACCGGATCTATTTTGAACATTTTCGGGGTTACAACCTCTCGGCAAACACTTGTACATAGTATAAGTGTTTGCCGAGAGGTTGTTTATTAAAATCGATTGGCGTCGTTAGTGTGCCCTACCCGTCACCTTAAGTGATTAAGTGACTAGGAATGCACGCACAGCCCAAACTATTTACTCTAGAAACTTGAATTTTGGAAAGGGGGTTCCTTTAATAGTTAAAGTGAGCACTAAGAAGGGATTTTTGAAAATTCATCCCTCAAGGGGGTAAAAAAGGGGGTTAATTGTTTGTATGAAAGTCCGCCATCTTTGATGCTAGGAATAAGAAAATTTGTTTTGAGACAAATAACTTGAAAATAAAAAGTGTCCCAATTAAACGTTTATTTAAAATCACCCTTAAAGGGGGTAAAATAGGAGGTGAAATGCAGTATGGGGGTTTTCTAATTAGTTAAGACAGATAATAAGATAACAAAAATGTGATTTATGAACTTTCAACCCCTAAAGGGTAGTTGCGCGGGTATGAAGTTTGAATGAAGACTTTTGTAATAAAGACGAAATCTGCGGAGTAACGCCGCGAGCGCAGTCTGGTCTACTTATAAATAAAATCCCCCTGCGCTGGGTCCTCCTGGACTCAGCCAGAGGGGGTCATGACCCCCATGACCAACCCCCTAGATCTGCCCTGGCCCCACTGAAACGTAAAGGCACTATGTGAAAGCACTTACGCATATCCGTCTATGGGCAGTGGGGTCAATTCTTCATCGTACTCTTGAAACCTCTGTTCTAATATTCTTTTCCGTCGACTGAGCGTAGACTTCGACACTGCTTTCACGCTCTTCCCGAATACTGGGTGAATGTGAAGCTTGCTACCTGTAGAAATTAAATTTTTAGGAAGTAAGTAAACAATGGGCAACATTTCAAAATTGATAAGCTCTGAAAGAAAAAATACCAATTCTTTATTTACTTTTCCGCTGCTCCAATATATATTTATTCATTTTTTATATTGCTTATATACTGAGAAAAAAAATAAAAACTAAAAAACGCAAGATGACGTCATCGGACGGCAGAATGTAAAATATTTCTTTGCACATTCATGCAACTTGTCAACGTTGAATGAATGAATAACGTTGACAATGTTGACACTAGTATTATTTACCTTTGACAGTAGTACCTTTTTTTATTAAAACAATGATAAGCAAAGGAATATCGCTGATTCAGCCGTCCGATGACGTCATTTGGCGCTTGCGTCTATTTAGAATATAAAGAATTTAAATAATTATTTTATGAATGAAAATGGACAAATTTAAAAAAAAGAAAAAATATGGGTCTGTTCATTTTATGTCTATTTTCATATAAAAAAACAATATGGACATGTTAAAAATATGAAATGTTGTCCATTATTGACCACACAGAAGATTTACAGGGATAGGACACCTAACATTAAATATTATAGAAATAATTCTCCTATCCTGAATGCCCTGCTGGTCTAGTGGTTTAAGTACCGGGCCGTGATCTCGGGGTCCTGGGTTCGATTCTCAGGTCGAGCGAAAAGTATGTTTCGAATTTTTCGGACATAGCTCGGGTTTGTGATCACTAATCCGCATTTGGCAAGCGTGGTGATTGAGCCTATTCCCATCATAGTAGCGAACTGTAGTGGGACAGATTATAGGTACAAACAAAACAAATAAAATAAGTTAATACTAGTGACCAAGGAAGAATAAAAGGAACAAAGTGAAGTGGTCAACAAGGTTTCTGCGCTGGTTTTTAGTTTGGACCTTGAGTGACAAAATTAATTTTGAATGTGACAATTAACAAAGAATGTGAAAAATAACAAGGAAACAAAAAAAAACAGTGTTAGTGTTTTTTTAAAGTGACAGGTGGCAGACGAGCCAACGGATGACCTGTAGGGCTAGCACGAACTTTTCGAAGAATCGTAGAGTATGAGTATCGAAAGCAATTTGTACGAAAACTAAAAAGCTCCCTCTATGGTTCTTAAGGGTAACAATCTCCTCTCTCACTTTCCCACCTGAAATTAAATGGTGACAAAGTATGGCGTGGTCACGCCAGAACTACGTCACGTATTTCTTTAAGGTAACGGTAAGGGCACACTAGCGACACCAATTGATTTAAATTATTAGTAACTAACCGAATATCTTTTTTGGTCAATAATAGTTTTAAAGCTTCAGCCTCGCGGAAAGCACTTATACTATTTATTTAATACTTATACTTAACTTTTTGACCTGCTTTTGTATTCGAAATTTGATTTTTTTGTTATAGGTGGCAGACGAGCAGACGGATCACTTGATGGTAAGCGCATCCCACAGACAACCGCGACAGCAGTGGAGTCACAATTGCAAGTACCACCAAAAACGGCCACTTATGGCGTTAATCCAAATTTCGAGTGCAAAAACATATCAAAAAGTAGTGCACAATTATTAAATAAATAGTAAAAATGTTTGCTTAGACTCTGGATCTCCGAAATTGTTTAAAATAGATCCATCATCATCATCATCATTTCAGCCAATAGACGTCCACTGCTGGACATAGGCCTCCCCCAATGTTCTCCACACAGATCGGTCCTGTGCCGCCCGCATCCAATGGATTCCCGCGATCTTCACCAGATCGTCGGTCCACCTTGTGGTGGGCCTGCCACGGCTGCGACTTCCTGTGCGTGGCCTCCACTCCAGGACCTTTCTGCCCCAACGGCCGTCTGTTCTCCTCGCTATGTGCCCTGCCCATTGCCACTTGAGGCATGCAATCCTTTGGGCTATGTCTGTAACCTTAGTTCTCCTGCGGATCTCATCATTTCTGATACGATCACGCAGGGAGACTCCGAGCATAGCTCTCTCCATTGCTCTCTGGGTGACTTTGAGCCTCCTTAATCGGCACATTGTAAGCGGCCATGTTTCGGTTCCGTATGTCATCACTGGCAACACACACGCATTGAAGACTTTCGTCTTGAGACACTGCGGTAGGTGGGCCGAAAATATGCTGCGTAGCTTCCCGAACGCTGCCCAGCCGAGTTGGATTCGTCGATCGACCTCTTTCTGGAAGTTGGACTTACCAAGCTGGACTTTTTGTCCGAGGTAGATGTACTCGTCTACAACTTCCAGTGCAGAGCTTCCAACCTTTACCAGAGTGGGTACGACATGGGAATTCGACATGATTTTCGTCTTGTCCATGTTCATTTTCAGACCCACTTGTTGGGAGACTCTACTGAGGTCGTCAAGCATTGTGTCAAGGTCTTCCAAGGTCTCAGCCATGACTACGATATCATCAGCGAATCGAAGGTGCGTCATGTACTCACCATTTATATTGATGCCAAGTCCATCCCAGTCCAGAAGTTTAAACACGTCCTCCAACAGAGTGGTGAACAGTTTCGGCGATATAACGTCACCCTGTCTCACACCTCGCTGGAGAGGAATGGGTTTTGATTCCTGGTCCTGAAGACGGACTGACATTGTGGCGTTTCGGTACAATGACTGCAACACTTGTATGTATCGGTAGTCTATTCGGCACCTTTGGAGAGACTGTAGCACGGCCCAGGTCTCGACAGAGTCGAAGGCTTTCTCATAGTCCACAAACGCTAAGCATAATGGCAGGTTATACTCTTCGGTCTTCTGTATAACCTGCCGCAGCGTATGTATGTGGTCTATAGTGCTAAAGCCTTTTCGAAATCCGGCTTGTTCGGGAGGCTGGAAGTCGTCGAACCTGCGTACGAGACGATTCGTTATAACTCTCGAAAACAGCTTATATATGTGGCTCAGCAGCGTGATAGGTCTGTAATTCTTCAATTGGGATTTGTCACCCTTTTTGAAGAAAAGCCTTACCACGCCAGAGTGCCACGCTTTGGGTGTCTTTCCCTCAATGATGATGGAGTTGAAAAGCCTCTGAAGGGCTTTCAGGACAGGTCGTCCACCTGCTTTCAGAAAATAGATCCAATTTAATTAAATCGATAGGCGTCGCTAGTTAGGGGTATCCGTCGACTTAAGGTGACGGGTAGGGCACACTAGCGACGCCAATCGATTTTAATTTTTAGCTAATAAAACGGGTCTATTTTAAACAATTTCAGGGTTACAACCTCTCGGCCAACACTTATACTAGTGTGCCCACGTCACCTTAATGTTTGTGCTATCTCCTTAGATGGAATGCGATTCACGCCGAGAACATGGTTATATATTTCCTCGTGATACCCGCTGCTACTGAAGTATTTGCCAGAAAAAAAAACCAAAATAAAATGCTTAAAAAACGACGACTTGGCCATTCCGTTTCGTAACTTTGTATGTTATTTGGTTTGAGTTTGACATATTACCTGATAATTCTGTCATCTCTTCAGGGTCAATCTCATCATCGGAAAATTCATCTGCAACAAATTGTTATTTTATCAGAGATAGAAAGATGAAATTCAATAATTCAAGTTAAATAACCTAAGAATAAATAAAAATCCAGTAGTAAACCTTGCTCTTAGGGAATCTGTGTAAACTTATTTAGTTCAATCAGAACATCATAGATGGCTCTCATTCATATATTTACTTAAAAAGTAACCTCATTACATACTTTGAGGTCGTAAAAATAATAAGGCTTTAAGGGTACTTTTAATAAGATTATTCTCATTTGTTCGGTATTTTACAATAAATAAATAATTAAAATGATTAACAGGCTTACCTTCATCTAGTGTGGAGTCTTTTGAAAATATTGCAGTATTTATCATCCTATTTGCAGCTTCTTTAAAAGTCTCTTCATAAATGGGCCCTGAAAATATATTGTTATTAAGAATAAAATTACAATTGTGTACGGGCGGCGACACGCTTCCCATCAGGTGATCCGTCTGCTCATCTGCCACCTATAACATAAAAAAGGTTAAAAGTATAGTTTCTACAGATTAACCTGATTTTCTATATGAGCAATGGTAGCTCACTGTATAAGAACGTGCGCCTAGGTTAGTATCCGTGCTTGCAACTTTTTTTCAAATCGTCGCACTTGGTGGTGAGGAAAAAATATCAAGAAAGCGTTTCGGATAGTCTTTGTAACATCTGATGAACGTCAACAATATTTGATTGTCGAGTCATTGTAATTACCGGACTCAAGGACTACTGGGTAATGTAATGTGGACTCCCTTTTCCGCACTTAGACTCTCTTTCGGGCCATTGTACGTGAAGGACTACTGGGTTAAGGTGCAAGCATACCCTGGACTCTCAAACGACAACTTATGACACACTAAGATGAACACCAATTTGAAAAACAAACCTACTTATTCCAGTCTCGTAATCATTCCATATCTTCTCAACCTTTTCCATTGTCTTTTCATTGATTGTTATCTTTATCGGTTGGTTGATACTATCTCTAAGGTCGCTGAGGACCTCCTTGTTATAGATGGGAAACCCGTCTGTATTTATCCGATTTTTCTTAAACAGCCAAATGAGGGCTTGAGTCGCTGCTTTTTCTGCGGCTTGGCGTTTTGATATTGCAGTGCTGTAAAGAGATATTTGAAATATATAATTAATTATTATTACTTCATATAGGTTCATCATCATCACCATTTCAGCCAATAGAGGTCCACTGCTGGACATAGGCCTCTCCCAATGTTCTCCACAAAGATCGGTGCTGCGCCGCCCGCATCCAATGGATTCCCGCGACCTTCACCAGATCGTCGGTACACCTTGTGGGGGACTGCCCCGGCTGTGTGCTGTACATGGCCTCCACTCTAGGACCTTTCCGCCCCACGGCTTATACATAGGTTACAAACTTTCAAGATGTAATATTATTTCAATAAAACAATAAGCTTCATTATTTCAGTAAATTGCATGTTAGTTTCATTTCATTTAAACATGCAGATTTCCTTACAATGTTTTCCCTTCCCACTGTGCTAGTGTTACAAAGCTTTGAGACTCACCATTCAAACTTTATCTTCTCTGGCCATACAAAGGCATAAGTGCAGATCCAATCTCCTTGAGAAATTTTCTTTTTATGAGCAACCATGTGTTGTTTGAACTGAACATCAAATATCTTCTCTGGTGTTCGGGTAGACAGCTCATGTAGCGTTACTCGTGGTTGGGGAAAAAGCTGTGTTATTTTCTTTAGTTCTGGAAATATGAAATATTTTTTGAAAATATTTATGAAATAGAAACAGTTCCTTTTTTAACCCCCGACGCAAAAACGACGGGGTGTTATAAGTTTCACGTGTCTGTCTATGGCATCTCCCGAACAAATGAACCGATTTTGATTTTGTTTTTTTCGTTTGAAAGATGAATAAGGAGGGAGTGTTCTTACTTGGATAAAAATCAATCCAAGATGGCCGCCGTCACCAAGATTTGGATTTTATGTTTTAACACAACTCCCACAATATGGGTATCATATAAAAGGGCTTGAGTAGCAGAATATATTATTATGACGAATAACCTATTTGTTGTTCCAACTGCCTCAATATATGTATCAAATGAAAGAGCTTTAGTTGTTCAGGGGATTTTTAAATTTTCAATTTTATCATCGTGTAATTGCAATCAGCAAACACTTGGAATGAAAAGAAATGCTGCCAACATATTGCAGACGCTGCCACTTTGTTTTAAATTTTATTTACTTTTGGTTTAGCCTTAGTTTACACTAATTGTTTTTCTTTTTTCTTCATACATAAAAATAAAAAAAAACTTAATAGGAATAAAGTTAATTTCATGATTTCATTTCTTAACTGGTACCCATAAAAGACGTGGAGGACTTCAACACTGAAGATGAACTGAAGCTCACTGCAGGCCTGAAGTGGTGACGGCTCGCCCAAAACCGTAAACAGTGGAAGACCTTTGCCGATAGGCACACTGAGCTGAGAGATTTTGTATAAGGGTCGTTCTTCTTTTTTTACGACAATAAGCCCGTCCTCAGTGACTTATCAAGTAATTAATTATATAAAAAAATATATGTTACACCATCAAGATATTCTTAATTTAACATGAAATAATGACATTGTTTTATCACCTCGTAGGTACTTTAGCATGATTTAACAATGTAAAAAAATATATAAAGCGTGACAGAGGTGTAAATGGCACTAATTTCGGGGGACGTGACGGAGGTGTCCATTTTAATCAAAAAGTATTCTTTATCAATTAAATTTTAGATCATGTAATAGTCCATCTGTAAAATAGTACATTAACGAATATTTAGGATATATTATTTATCAATTGTAGTCTGTTATATAAAAGTTAAATGTTGATGTGTAAGTTTGGCTCATTGTCGATAAAAAAGAAGAACGACCCATAAACGAAACATCGCTCAGTTAGTCCAAAGGGCTATAAAATATTAAATAAAAAAATAAGTTAATTTCATTAATCAAGAGAAAAATTACCTATTTCTTGGTCACTACTTAGATTCTCTGACACAATTCCATCTAAAATTTTGGAATAATATCTTTTTCTGTCCAATATTGAACATGATTTACTTGTTAGCAGGTATTCCCTTCTTGTTTGGATACATGTGCATGCATTTTCTTGTTGGATGTTGCATGTTATACCTGGAAATGATAATGTTCAAAAGGTTAATAAGGTATTTTCTTTACAAATACATTTACAAATAGTAGGTAAGCATGGTTATTGCAAGGTATTATTCTAAATTAATAATGGACTTTACGAAAGTGGCAGATTGGATATTATTTAACATTCTTATGTGTGATTTTGTGAGGATCTAGGCAATTAGTATAAAGTTTTGACTTATTTCAACACACATTGGTATGTTTTCTTTTGTAGCTTTTATCGACAATAAAACATTGTATAACAGAAGCCTAATTCTCGTGCTCGTGATATTTTGAAATCATGGCAGATATCACCTAAACACCATACAAATAGTGATATATGTCGTATGAAAATTAATGTCATGAGCACGAGAATTGGGGTCCAGGAAACTCTTTGTAATCAAAGAGTTTCATACTCAAGAAAGAAAGCATTCAGGTAAGAACTAAATAAATAAGCCTCTTCTTAACATCTTACATTTTTAGGTTATGTTATGACCTACCGGTATATTTTCTAAATGATATTAATTTCCTATTTAATGTATCTGTTGCGAAGTATTTCTTCCAGAGATTAGTTCTCGTTCCCAAATATCTTGATAGAAACATTGTTTTATATTGATTTCACACACTTTATATACACCAGAGATTAGTAATTGTAAGTATTTTAGGTAGTTAACGATAGAGTAAAGAACGTGTAACACATCTCTATTTTCGTAACATCTGCATGTAAGTCATTATTAGGTTAAATTATAGAAAAATAAAAATTCACTTCCAAAACAATCACACTTTGTTTTTTTTTTTTTTTTATTTTTTTATGGGCCTAATCCCGCGCACGGTGACGGCCGCACGTGTGATTCCGCCAATGTCAAGTGGTTAAGGAGACACGTACATATTTAGATATTGACCGGTTTATGATTTAGATTTCCGATCTATTTTGAGGTCTTCTTTTGTTAGGGCCAGCATCTAAAACAAATAAAAAGCAGCACATATAGACAACACAGCAGCAACATATAGACGACACAGACAACAGCACTAACGAAAGAGACAAAACAACATTTAACAATAATAATATAGGGATGGAAGTAATATTATAATTTTATATCATATACACTTATATATTTACATAAATATTTTAAATACTGGGAAACAGGGAGGGTTAATAGATATTGGAAATTTAAAGGGCGGGGGATTTTGGGTGGTAATATGTCATAAAAGGATGTCGGGTATTTTAAGCAATTGAAAAATATATGATCTGTGGTTCCTTCGTCTATGCCGCATTCGCATATAGAACTGTCTCTTACGTGAATTTTGTTTAAAAAAACTGGAGTCAAAGAGTAGTATTATACTGGAGTACACACGTGACCGATGCGAAGGCGACATATCGTAGATATAACCCGCTTATCATACAGCCTGTATTTTGTGTTAAAAAACCACGGCCTCCTAGGAATCGATGATTGAACACTCTTGTACAAGCGGCCTTTGGTTCTGGACGTCTCGTCAAAACGGATTTGCCATTTTTCTGCTAAGTCCTTCGTAGCAAGAGGTGAGACATCACACGCATATACTGAGTTAACGGGCGATCCATTCGCGACAGCTTCTTTTGCCCATGTGTCTACTTGTTCGTTACCACTTATGCCACAGTGGCTTGGGATCCAGATTAATTTAATTTGAATATCCTCGATATTACATTTAAAAAGGGCCTCTTTAATTTTAAAAATAATTGGGGAAATTGATTTCGATTTGAAGCAGTTACTTGATATTGCCAGAAGGGAACTTTTGGAGTCGGTAAATATTATGCACTTTTTCAGATTGTGGGTCAGAACGAAAAGGATGGCTTCCAGGATTGCTAGAGCTTCACCAGTAAACACTGACGTTTCTTTTGGAGATTTGAAGCTAAGAAGTACCTTGTATTTTGGAATCCATACCGCACTACCAACTGGGCTTTCATCCATCGCTTTGGAGGCATCAGTAAATATGGGCAGCCATTGTTGCCAATCCTCATTTAGGCGTTGGGTGAATTTCTCGTTAGCAAGAGGGTCATTCTTGTTAATTCCAAAATCGAATATGATGTTAGGTTCCAAAATCAAGGCGTCGTAATTAATTTGGAAAAGGGGGGTCGATTCAAATTGTAGCATTGGGTATGACAAGCAACGAAGTTTTCTAAAGCTATGGATAATTCTAGGGGGATCTTTATGGGTCCAATATTTGCTTGAAGCTTCGTAGATCAGATCAGACAGAACTTGAAGGCGGGGAATAAGCGGGTGGCAAACTGACTGGTTTGTTCTATATATGAATCTATCTGATATATACTGACGACGGAGGTCTAATGGGGGTTCAGCACATTCCACTTGCAGGGCGTTAATAGGGGAGGACCTCATGGCACCTAAGACTATTCTAAGAGCTCTTGCTTGGATCTTGTCGATTCTGTGGAGTGCCTCTTTACTGCATGGTTCTAATAAAAAGGACCCGTAATCAAGGTGGCTACGAACTATAGCATTGTATAGTAGTTTTTGACTGTACGGGTGGGACCCCCACCAGACACCGGAAAGGGATCTTAGGACGTTCAAACTATTTTCGCATTTTTGGACCACATAGTTGAAGTGGGGGATACCAGACAATTTGGAGTCAAGAATTACACCAAGGAACTTAACCTTATCATCAATTATAATGGGTTGGTTGTCGAGCACAATTTCAATATCCGGGATATGTCTTTTCCTTGTGAATACCACAATGTTACATTTAGGTATAGACAAACTTAAACCGTGTTCATCCAGCCAAACTTTTAAATAATATAGCGCGGAATTTAGTCGATATGAAATATCTTCAATAGAACTGCCAGTTGAATAAAGGCAAAGATCGTCAGCATATTGGAGGATATGGCTAAAACAGGATACGCTTTGTTCCAGGTCATAGGTGTAAAGGCTGTACAGGATTGGACTCAGTACGGATCCTTGTGGAAGGCCCTGCCATACATTTCTTGGTGGGAGGATATGGTTGAAGTACCTTATCTTAAGTACCCTGCCCATCAATAGATTGATGGTACAATGAACTAGCCTCACAGGGAGACTCAATCGAAGCATCTTCTCTCTGAGCACCGGAAGCAGGACATTGTCGTAGGCAGATGCAATATCCAAGAAGACCCCTACCAGGTACTGGTTTTTTGTAAAAGCCGTTCGAATATCCGTTACCAAAATACCTAAGCTATCCATTGTACCCCTAGACTTGCGGAAACCAAATTGAGTGCGTGCCAGAATACCTTTGCTTTCTACTAACCACTCAAGGCGGATTTTAATCAGGTGTTCTAGGACTTTGGATAGAGTGGAGGAAAGGGCTATAGGTCTATAGGATGAGGAGTTTTTAGGATCTTTACCTGGTTTTAAGATGGGAATGATTATCTGGGATTTCCATGATTCCGGAAAGTCACCTGATAGAAAGATGAAATTAATTAAATCCAGGAATATTTTCTCTCCTACGGGGCCAAGGTGGCAGATAAAGGAGTAAGGGATGCCATCCTCGCCTGGAGAAGTATCCTTAAGACCTCGAACAGCACAACGGAGCTCTGATAATGAAAAAGGGAGGTCGAATCTATCCTCGCTCGCTAGAATAGGAGGGGGAGAAGGAAGGTAATCTTTATCGGGGGCAGTGGGTGGGGATAGTTTGTTGGAAAAGTCTTAACCACGTCGATGGATCATTGGACGAGGGGGAAGGATTAACAAGGGAGCCGCGAAAACGTCTGATGTTTTTCCAAATTAAAGTTGAAGGAGATCTAGGAGCGAGGTTTTCACAGAACTTGATCCAACCCTTTTTCTTTTTTTTACTTAGTTCGCGCTTAGTTCGTGCCGCGACCTGTTTATAGTGGAGATAGTTCTCCATTGTCATTGAGGCCTTGTATTGCTTTTCAGCTTCCTTTCGCCGAGTAATCATCAAAGAGCATTCAGAGTCCCACCACGGAGGAGGAGCTAGTTTACTTCTGTGTTTAAAGAATTTATTCTCATAAGAACTTATAAAAAAATACAGTTCACTTAAAATGAGACTTATTTATCTAAAGCATGCAATTATTTCTTACAAATAGCGCAGCGCGGCTACAAAACTAAACTAACAAATAAAAACAATAACCTTTTAAAAACTAATCATTAATCATTAACTATTTCAATATTGATTCCTATTGTTATTGTCGTTTACAACCACAAGATACACTAATAAACTATAAATTATGAAAGGAGGGTATCCTTTCGTGCAAAACTATCAAAACATTGTCGAGCGCACACAAGCGCACGGCTTGTGAGTTGACAAATAAGTAAACTCAGCCAGTAGCATTAAGAATGGAGTGGAGTCGTATATTGTAATTTTTTTTTTTTTTTTTATTATTATCATTTTTATTTTTGGCATTTTGTATTTATTCTTTCAACAACAATTTATAACTAACAATAATTAAGTTTTATATTTTTCTAAAATGACTTTCTTTAAATTTGTTTTAAACATTTTAATGTTTTCCGAGTTTTTGACATCGTCTGGTAGTTTATTATAAAAGTTGACTCCTTCATAGAGTAAGTTTTTCTTGCCATAGTTTACTGTTCTTGGATTTGGAAGGCATAGTTTATTTGTATTTCTTAAATTATACTTAAATTGTCTTTGCGGAATATTTATATTTGTTTGTATAGTCTTAGTAATGATTTTTTTAATTAATAGGCATGAATTATATCTGTAAAGTTGCTCGAGATTAAATAATTTTGTTTTTTTTACTTCTGTTGGGTTTCCTCAGGGGTATGCTTGCATCGGCAGCAGATGTCAAGGCCTCAATGAATATGGAGTACTTATCTTCGACGTTGGTTGGCGGATTATCTGTCATCCTAGAAAGAAGGAGGTCTGCTGTGATAGAAAATTTGGTCCAGTCAGCATCACGAACTTTATACTTAAGGCGAGGAGGTGGAGCAGTGGAAGGGATAGTGGAAGATGGTTTGGAGATCACAATAGGGAAATGGTCACTACCATGGGACTGGAACAGGATTCTCCACGAACAAAGAGAGGCAAGGTTGGAGGAACACGCAGAAAGGTCAACGGCGGAGCGGGGATCCTGAGATGGAGTAGTCAATCTAGTAGGCGAGCCGTCTTTTAGTAAGCAAAGGTTAAAATCTTCAAACAAATCTAAAAGGTCAGAGGCGAAAGCATCACATGAGTGAGAGCCCCATGCAATGTGGTGCGCATTAAAATCCCCTAACACCATTATGGGGGGAGGAAGGGAAGACAGTATACGGCGGAGTTCGGGAATATGGGATAAGGAGGGGTGGGGTATATAAATAGACACAAAAGAAATATCCATGACTCGTACAGCCACAACATTGAAGGTTGGGCTGTGAGTCGGAATAGGAAGAGATGTATAAATATAAGACGTTTTAATTAAGAGGGCACTACCTCCATAGCCGTCATCCCTGTCATCTCTGAGGCAGGCATAACCAGTGACCCGAAATCGGGTCCCAGGCTTAAGCCATGTCTCCGAGATGGCAGCAACTGCTATGGAATATTTATTAAAAATATATATAATTTCGCTTTTTTTATGACGGATACTTTTACAGTTCCATTGTAGAAACTGCGCAGTCTCCATCATAGCCATTCTGCGAATGGACTTCTTGCGGCGGCGGTACTAAGCTGCTGAGTTTAGACAGTTGGTGGGCAACGTTGGGCGGTATAGCATCACTGAATTTAGAGACAATTTGGATTAGTGTGCTAATTAAAGATTCAATCAAAAAGTCATTACTGGTTATTTCCGAGGGGTTCTGGGGGTTTTGAAGGGCACATCCATTTGGTAAAGAAGAAGGCGGATTACTGATTAAGGCTTGATGAGCCTGTCTGTTATAGCCTTTGGCTAGTGGGGATCTAATATGGGGGCTTAGGGTAACTGTCTTTCTATATGTCCTTGCCATGGCAGGGGGATGGGGTGAGGGGTAGGTGGAGGACTGGGTTGGGGTAACCTGCGAGAAGGTAGTGTTTTTAACTACGTCACTGTAAGGACGCCTAACGTTGGGTATGCGGGCGGACGCGTCAAAGTAGGAAATGCTCTCTTGTGCCATGAGTAGCTTGATCTGCTTCTGTCTTGCCTGTTCAGGACAGCTCCTACTTATGGCAAAATGTGCTCCTGAGCAATGAAGGCATGTGGAAGCTTCCTCCAATATGTCGCAACTATCACCAGGGTGTTCCTGGGCACAACGGTAGCAGCGAGGCTTAGAGCGGCATTGGGACTTTACATGACCAAAGCGGCAGCAACTGAAGCACTGGATGGTGGGCAGCTGATAAGTGTGCACTAACAAGGCTGTGTGAAAAGAATATATTTTTTCAGGCAGAGTTTGGCCAGAGAAGGTTAGTACCACTGTCTGTGTTGGAGTCCAAACTATGTTACCGTTATTGTTCTTTTTTTTGTTAAGTCTACGAGCCTTTAAAATCTTACCGCACTTTTCTGGTAATTCCACGCTTTCCATGAATTCATCCAGAGAAACGTCGACTGGGACTCCATGGGTTATTCCCATGCGGGTAACAATATAGGTTGGGATAGTAGCCAAGAACTTGTTTGAGGAGAGGAAGTCAGAGGAAGCAAAATCATTCGCCGCGCTACCTGTTGAAAATTCAACAGAGATACGATTCCTACCAACATTTTTAATTCCGTCTTTCACTATGTTTTTAACCCCCTTTTTATGAACAAGTTGACCAAATTTAATTGCTCGAATGGCCGTGCCTGCTGCTAGGTCAGGCTCACTTCTTGAGATATGAACCACAAATGGTCCGCAGTCGTTTTCCGAATATCGCCTTGATTCAGAGAAACTTGGATTCGTGTAGATCGATTGCACTGAAGCCGACGAATCTATGTCATTTACGTTTCTATGGCGTTTATCCGGGTTGGAGGTATTCGACGTGTCCAAAGGCAGCTTGTGCTTTCGGGAGTCACCCGCGTTATCGCTAATATCCTGGCTGTTGAAAACGTCTAACGACATTTGGGAGCCATCCGGAGGATCAGGCGGTTTAAGCGGAGGGATATCCATTATGATATCGTAACCAACCGGTAAGAGGTTAGGAGATGTAAGCAAATATATTTAATAAATGATTAGTATTGTTATTTATTACTTACTTACCCAAAACCCAAAGTTAGAAAGCCAAGAAGTTCAACAGAGATAGAAATAACCAAGAGAAAGCACGAAAAACACCTAAATCGGATACTCGCACGTGTGTCACTCAACTCCAAAACACGGAATCACACGGAATCCACACTTTGTTTGAGACTGACAGAAGACATGATGACATTGATATGCTATTTGACATTGACGGCTAAGTACCTACGTTTTGTTTTTAGCATTTTACGTTTCGTAGTAAGCGTTTTATTTTTATACCGTTTATTTTCTTTTACAGCAGACGGCACAACTGATGGTGAGTGATCACCACCACCCATGGACATCTGCAATACCCGCGATATCACAATATATTGTCAGCTCTTATGGAAAGAATGTTGCCCTTTTCTTGAAGATAAATCAAAACACCGTTGATAATACTTTCTGGACTGGTAAGTACTTACTCCAATAGTTTTTATTTTTGGTCTGTGACTCCAACGATTCGGGTTTCGTTCCAACAAGTTCGGGGAGAATCAGGGATAGCAAAGAAATTACCATCAAGCAAGTCCCCTGTGCTACCTACAAGTATCGCCTACGATACTACGGGCCCTAGCCCGTCTAGGACGATTAGTTAGAGGATCACAGTTGTGTCTTGGGGCTACTGGGGCGATCGTTTTGGCCGGTAGCCTGTTCTGGCATGGGCCTCAGCCCTAAGATGTTGTGGTCGTTGGTTTTTCCTCTGTGTTCAAACCTTCCTACTTTTATTGCATTGAAGGAGAAGCCCAAGGGAGTTTTAAGAGTGTTCCTCATCTGATCTTGTTCTGGCTGGCTGCTAGTCTCCTGTCTTCAAAGGTCGCTGAAGCACGTAACTCATAGTGAAAACATTTTCTTCTTATTCAAAGGGCCTTGGAAAAGAGTTGTGCCTTCTGATGCCACAAATAGATCGAAGGTTCGTTGACCTACGCGCTAGGCAGTAGTAATCGTGTAGGTTGACTGGTAGAGAATGCCTCTGGGCATTATGTTCGCCTATTATTTTATTTTGGTACCAAATAAACATTTTTTCCTTTCTTTCTTTCATTCTATTGTATCGTTTTGTGCAATAAAGTTTTAAAGAAATAAAAAGAAATATCCGCGTAATATAAATGATTATTAGTGCTACTACGTTCCCGCTAGTCTGTGTCTTTCTCATGCCGAGTCTGTCTCTATGACTGTATCTTACACCGAGCACACATCAAAATATTATGCGTAACCAGTTTAGCCCGCGATGTAGGCAGCCAAAGTTCTGTACCTATTATCAGGGGCATCTTTACCTATAGTACAGGGGATGCGGTGCACCCGGGCGCCGGAAGTTAGAGGGCGCCGAGAGTAGACGTGTGTAACTCTTTACTGAAGCGACCCAGTGATCCGACGCAGCCAAATGATACTGTTTCGAATCTCTAATGTTCGCTCCGAATGTTTCAATCCACTCAAATGGATCTCGAGTTAGAGTGAACCGAATGATCCGAATGAGCTGAATGATCCGAGTGAGCCGAATGAGCGGAATGGTCCGATGAGCTGAATGATTCGAATGAGCTGAATGATCCGAGTGAGCTGAATGATCCGAATGACCGGAAGGAATCACGGATATATCTGAGAGTTGATGTTCCAAATGAAGCGTTTCACTGTTCAGCATCTCTGGACTGATTCAGATGCAAATGTTCCAATAATTTAAAGATACGTTTTTGCCAGGTCCAGTCAAGAGCCCCACCTCTCCCATCCTCCACCAGCCTCCACTGTAACGCTCCGCAAGGAGCGCAGAGTACTGATAGTTCTCCTCATCTTAGCATGCTGTCGCTTCGAAGTCCGGGGTACGCTTGGACCATGATACAGGATTCGGGATGTCTGATAATTACAATGAAGCGACTGCCCATATAGGTAGTCCAACATGTTTTAAGTATTTTGCTCGCGCATTTTGAAACAATAGGGCGCCCGGGCGCTTCATGGGCTAGAGACGCCCCTGCCTATTATTGGGTGTTGACGTGTGCTTGTCCCCGTGTGTAGTACCTAACACTGCACTGTCGTGAAACTACATTTCGACGATGATGTGGCATTACCTCCTATCTAACAAATTAACTAACCTTAACACCTATAGCATAAGGAAGTAATTTTCACGAAAAATCTTGTTAGATAGGAGGTATTGGCACATCATCGTCGATTTTGTTTAATTAGACATTATCCATCACAACACATACAAACGGATATTGAACCGTAATGTTTTGACATTAAGGTGAGAATCGAATGACTCGGTGAAATTTGTAACTAGTGTACGTACCAGACAGGGAAACTATTTTGCATTCATAACATTGTCACTAACTGAAAGGCAGAAGTCCAAGCTCAAGATTACTCAAAGAGCTATGGAGCGGAGAATCCTAGGTATCAAACGTGCGGATAGTGCGAAATACCATAATCCGCTTATAAACCGGCATTATGGACGTAGGTGAAAAATCCGCCAAGCTAAAATGTAACTGGGCCATACTCTGAGAATGTACCCGGAGAGATGGACCCATGTTGTCACGAAATGGCAGCCTGTAGATGGCCGTCGCCTAAGAGGCAGGCCGAAAAAGAGATGGCGTGAGTACCAATACTCCCGTAACTGGCAAACGCTGGCAATGAATAGGGAGCAGTGGAGGCGATTAGGGGAGGCCTTTGCCCAGCAGTGGGACCATTGGATGCTAAAAACCATTGTTATACGATTAGAATAAAATTGTTAGAACGACAACAAAGGCTGTTCAATGTTAATGGCCTTGCCTGTCGCCCAAATTGTATTGTTCATTATTTTTTAGACAATAATGGTACTTAACACGGAAACGATCTAAAAACTAAAATACATTAGGAACAAGTACCTACCTAGGTACTACCACAACTACCACTACAAAATAAATAGACAAAGAACACACGACATAGGTCGGCTCTAGCTAAAATTGTATTGTAGTGACGACCCGTTTGGATCAGTGGTAGTGAACGTTACCTCTGGTGCAAGGGTTGTGGGTTACAACCTCCACACAGTACAAACATGTGTGTGCATGAACATGTCTGTTTCATCATCATCATCATCATCAGCCCATTTAAGTCCCCACTGCTGGGGCACGGGCCTCCCTCAATCACATGAGGGGTAATTGCCATACTCACCACGCTTGGCAGACGGGTTGGCGAGGGTTTTGAACTAAATGCAGAGTTTTCCTTCTCTGGGTGCTGATGATCATGCCAGCAGCTTTACCTTAGTCGCCTTTTACGACACCTCGGTAAGAGTGAGGGTGGCCTGGCCTATTCTACTCTGCCGGAAACCACACGGCCAATCACGGCATGTCTGTTTGTATTGGGTGTTTTCTATGAATGTATTATAAGTATGAATTTACAAAAGAAAAGGTCGGTCCAGCTTGTGGGGGGCCTGCCACTGGCGACTTCCTTTGGCCTCCATTCGAGGACCTTTCGCCCTAACGGTGGTTTGTTCTCCTCGCAATGTGCCCAAATAAATTAGTAGATAATGTTTTTTTTTATGTGATAGGTGGCAGACGAGCAGACGGATCACCTGATGGTAAGCGTTTGCCTATACCCATGGACACCCACGACACCAGAGGAGTCACAAGTTCGCTGCCCTTTCTCGCGGACTGAACCTCCGGTACCTAACCTCACACACGCAGCGAAACACAGCACAGTGTTGCTTCACACCGTATTTCTGTGGGACCGTGGTATCACTTCGGTCGAGCCGGCCCATTCATGCCGAAGCGTAGCTCTCCCACGGTCAATTTATTATTAAAAATTAAATGGCAGCGCTAGAACACAAAGAAGTAGGTAGGTAACCTCCACCAAAGGTACCCTCCACCAACATACCTAGTAAGTAGGTACCTCTAAAACATTTTACGATTAGTCGCCTGATGTCATACGTGAGTAAATTGTTAAGTGTTGGAAAAACCCGATGTTAGTTATTTAAAGAAAAAAATATCTTAGTAATTGATTTTGTGCTCAATATGTCACGCTAAATTGGTATACTTACCTACCTATTTCCTGCTATGGTTTATGAGGGTTTATAGTACCTACCTACCTACACATAATAAATAAATATAAGTAGGTGTTGATGTGTTGATAAAAGGGATCTCAGGGTTCGTAAATAAGTTCGTAGGCACGGTTAAGGTAGCACAGTATTATTTGGTTTATCACAAATACAGAATTACATGGAAAACTTGCAAACAATCGTGAAATAATAATAAATACACGGGAAACTTAAAACGCGCGCATCGCGGCCATAGGCGGACTGCTTGCGGCGCCCTCTGTCGGGCGTCGGGATAGCGCGGGTGCGGAATATTGGCGGGAGGCTTGGGGTTTAAATACGAACATCGTAGGGCGCGAAGTTTGAATGTGACCGCGTTCGCTCGTGGCTCCGTGTGTCAATCCCTTTGCGCTACATAAATAAATATTTCACAACATCACAACATTGATCTGATTCCAAGATAGGTAGCTCAAGCACCTGTGTTACGGATACCAGAACCAACAGCGGAATTAAAAATCCATAAATTTGATAGTTTTTTTTTGTAAATACATACTTATAATACATAAAAACACCCGGACCAATACAAACCAAGACCAATGTTCAATCACACAAATGTTTGAATATCTATTGAATTGGAGAAAAATCCAAAAAAGAAGCCCTGTTTGACGGGCCATGATCTCGGGGTCCTGGGTTTCTCAGGTCGAGCAAAACGTATATGTTTCGAATTTTTCGAACATTGCTCGGGTTGTGATCACGTATCCGCGTTAGGCAAGCGTGGTAATTAGGTAAGCCGGATCCCGTCATTACTATGACGGGATCCGGTAGCGATGATGGAGACCTTTGCCCTGCAGTGGAACAGTATATTATAGGCTGATACTTTTCTTTCCATGATGGCTGACACATACGTCATACTTGTGAACAGGTGCCACCTTTGGGGACTGGTCTGCTTCGGTTTACCTCATAATATTTATTTTATTATTTCCTTTATTTTATTTTGTATTAGGTACGATTAAAGTTTGGCGAGTTTCTTGCCGGATCTTCTCGACCAGAAACAACTCTCCGAGCCGGTGGTAGAATAGAATCGTATTATGTTTATTTATTTTTTTTGTATATTTTATGTATTTACATATTTATGTATTAACGTGTAAATTATACATTCATAAGTGCTTATAAATAGTTTGAAGTCATTCAAATGTATGACGATTTTTAAGTGCTGTGTACAAGCCTATGCAAATAAAGAGTTATTTGACTTTGACAAGGCATCGCTTCCGTCGGCACTGCCATACTGGCCCGTGAGATGCTTCTTCACGCTTCGTTTTAAGGAATCCATATTGAAGGAAGGAGGAAATACATACTTTGACCAAAGAAATTTGATCGTGGGAGAGAACGCTTCGGCATGAATGGGCCGGCTCGACCGGAGTGTTACCACGGCCTCACAGAAAGCAAGCGGCGTGAAGCAGCACTGTGCTGCGTTTCTCTGCGGCGGTGAGGGTACCGGACACCCAATCCGGGGGAAAGGAGGGTTTAAAGGTTGGCAACGCACTTGTGTCTCCACTGGTGTCGTGGGGGTCCATAGGCGGCGGCAATCGCTTACCATCAGATGATCCGTCTGCTCGTCTTTTTTTTTTATAGTGCCACAGCATATTGCGACCTATCACATAAAAAAAAGTTGTAGCAAAGTAAAGTTTTTTACGAATTTGAATGAATTTATTATTTTATTTATAACAGTTTGGGCATACGGTCAACTATTACTCCTATTTTTAACCGACTTTTTAATGACCAGGTGGGTGCTAAAAAAATGAGAACCCTCAAATTTAAAAATGTTCTTTTTAGTGTCTCATTTTTTAGCCAAAGAATAAGACACTAAAAAGCTTGAAACAAAATTTTCTACGAAAAAAAACCGCCTTCAAATAGCACGAACTAAAAAGTGTAAAATAATATTTTTATCAATCGGCGCCCTATCTCTGTTGATAATAATTGATTGTTGTACTAAGAAAGAAAGAAAGAAAAATATTTATTCAGTGTATAACAATAAATTACAAAGTATTGGGCGCCAACTTCGGTAACACCTTTTCTCGAGTGTACTGTTATAAAATGTTATTTAAAGTGTATATCAAAATATTATTTCATACTTTTTGTTCGTGGTATTTGAAGGCGGCTTTTTTCGCAGATTTTTTTTATATAGCGTCCGTGGCGAGCAAACGTGCAGCCCGCCTGACATAATGTTTCAATCAACATTTGGCAGATTGTACTCTAAAGTAGGTAGGTACTAGGTTAGGTATCTACGTGTGGGTTTTTAAAAAGAAAACCAAAAATAATTCACTTGAAATAATTTATTATTTAATGTACACAGTTTGATATAATAGCAGTCTAATAATATTATTAATAGGAAAATTGTTGTTTATAATGTATCCCTACACGCTAATTGTTAAATTCATATAGACGACTATCGATGACAAATGCAGTGCAAGGAAAATTAATTATAAATTTAAGTTATTTAAATAAGAAGGCACGTAATGACGTCATTTGTTGGTAGGCAATTAGTGATTTTGTATAGTTTATCTAAGTTCTCTTCATATTAATTTAATTCTGACTTATTGTGTTTTAAGTTCGATTAAAATGTAATAGCAAACGTAGTTTGGCCGTATCCAATTAAATTGTTTTCTTAGTAAGTACCTAAGTTTAAGGAAAACTCAAGTTTTTTTGGTACCAGCAAGGCAACGGTAGGTATAGCGTATCATTGTGTTTAGCTGTTTTTATGTGATACATTCCATAGACAGCAACACCAGTGGAATCACAAGTGCGCTGCCAACATTTTCCCCTTCCCTAATCGAGAACTAGGTACTTTTTAAGGAATTCATCTTTTAATTGTTATTTTTTTGTTTTTTGTTTATAAGACTTTACAAAATCACTTACTGAGTATTAACACTAAAACATCGCAGGCTTAGAATAAATGCCACCAAATATCATGGTCATGGTCGACTTCTCCATAAGGAAGTAAATGAACGGCCTATTCGCATGGAAAAGCGGTGATGATATTCTATCAGCGAAGAACGCCTCGGTAACAGCCGAGGCTACCGTCCCTGACTCTGTGACCTCGATATCTGCCTTATGCACGATCGCTGACACGTAGATCTCTTCGTTCGAGATCCGATCAAACCTCGCCAAATTAGGTTGAAAGATATCATACACACCCATATCATTCAATGGCTTATTCATGACTAGATTCGTACTGATTTTAAAGCGAGGAATCTTCACATCTATCTCCTCCTCTCCAAACTCTTCCACATCCTCCTCAATTTGTTTAAATATGTCCTTAATACTGACGGTCGCTAACTTCTTATAAGCATCAGCGATTTTCACATTTGGATAAGGTAATAAGAACAACATACTGTATCGCTTCTCGGTTCCGTATGGCATTTCTAAAGCGAACACTTCCATAGCTCTGATGTTGGAGAATGCAAATACCGCTTTCTGATACATCATGTTCACACGACCTACCACACGCTTAGATTCATCGTAGAATGGCTCCTCTGTTGTGTCAGTTGTATTGAAGGGCGTCGACCAAAGTCCTTTAAAGGATATCACGTTGGATAATATCATTTTGGCCTCAGAAAAGTCTTCAGAATGTAGCACATTTTTCACATTTGCACCGGTTCTCTCAATCTTTTCGTTAGCAATGTTCGCAGCATTCGGGTTTTGGAAATCCAGGACAGTAACAGAAGCTTTGAAGTCGGATTCGATGCTGCGTCTGAACTCAGGGAAGACGTTGAAATCGTTGTCCAGAAACACGAAATTGGTGCTTGTTAACGTGACTCCTGTAGACGTGGGCGGGTTTAGAACAGCAGATGTTAAGCTTTTGTATCCGTTGACGAGTGTTCTCCTATCCTTTGGCAAGATAAAGGCTCTGGATAACTGGTTGTAGCTCTCGCCTGATGCGCCGAGAGCGACCGCGCTCAAAAGAGTCCATATTCCAAACGGTGAGATCACTACATGACCTTCTTTGGCGAGTTGTGTGTGATGCACTAGCTCAATGCTAAAGTTACGCGGCCGATCACTAAAATCAATAGCACAATAACACGTTGAGATACAAAACAATAGAAGGACGTGTAACTTCATTGCGTCGGTGGCCGCGACTCGTAACGTACTGTTCAATTATCATGCGAAACGAGAAACTGACTAATTTATAACTACGGAGGAGCTTAAACAAACCCGCAATTAATTCTCCGCCGTATTACTCACTAATAAAGTTCAATTTCATTTTAAAGGTATGTTGTTTACCGTAGTAACGTCATTAAAAAGATGTACGGAACCGGTCTAAATCGTTACGAATACGATCCGTGATATGGTGATATAGAACTTGGTATGCAGAATGGTTTCCAAACTTTTTCTCTTTTGGATTCGAGGCAGAAATAACGGTTTTTAGAATGCTATAACAGGACCTGCATATACCTAAGTAGGTAGGTATCTACAGAGCACAGAAAGAGCAAAATGCTATCTTTAGGCATGCAGGCATTTATTCTGTCCTCATATGAGACACCTGGTGTCTCATAAATGAGGACAGAATATAAATTAGTGAGTAAGTTATTGTATGTTGGTAAGAAGGTATCTATTTTAAGATGCATTCTCCTAACCTAATATTTATAATTATTGCGTTGTCTTAAGGTGACGGGTAGGGCGCACTAGCGACGCCAATCGAGTTTAATTTTTATCTACTAACCGTGTCTATTTTAAACAATTTCGGGGCTACAACCTCTCGGCAAACACTTATACTATTTATTAAATAACCATGCACAAATGTTGGGTTTGTTTTTGTACGCGAAAATTGATTCACGCTAAAAGTGGCCGCTTTTGACAGTAAGCAATTTTTCGCGTACGCGTTGGTCCCAACATTTGTGCATGGTTATTTAATAAATAGTATTAGTGTTTGCCGAGAGGTTGTAATCCCGAAATTGTTTAAAACAGATCCGGTTTAGTAGCTAAAAATTAAAATCAAATGGCCTTACTAGTGTTCCCTAATTATTTATTTTTATATATGAAAGATGGCAGACGAGCAGACGGATCACCTGATGGTAAGCAATTCCGCCGCCCATGGACACCCGCAACACCAGTGCCGCAACAACACCGCAAATTCAGAAACTATTCAAGTATCTAAATTGACACGTAGTGGTTTTGACTCCAGTCGAGACGCAAGAGTCGCGGGTTCGATTCCCGCACCAACACAATGTTTATTGATGAAACAGACATTTTGTGCTGAGTCTGGGTGTTTGTGGTACCTTCCGACAACAGTGGAGTTACAAGTGCGCTGTCAACCTTTTGAAACTGCTTCACGCCGGTTTTCCTTGAGGCCGTGGTATTACTACGGTCAAGCCGGCCCATTCATGCCAAAGCGCCAACTGGATCACGGTAAGGTACACAATCAGAATCATTATCTCAAATATTGTAGGTTTCCACAACTTTTGAGGAACTATCCTCACAATGTCTTCCCTCACCGCCGAGCTATTGGTAGAAATATGCACATAGATTTGAAAAATCCAGAGTTGCATACTAGGATTTGAACCATGACCGTCTGGAATTCGCGTTGTTATCCATTGAGCTACCATCGCTCCTGCTTGTCTGACTGTCCCCTAAAATATATCTAAAATATAATAGATATCTACTACCTTATAACAAAGCGTACTAAATCTCATGTCATCCCGTTCCAACACGCAATGTTAAAAGGGGCTGGCACGAGCTTTATATTGTTTTACACTTGTACCCTCTGATTACAAATCTCGAGCTAAGGATAGTCCCGGAGCAAAACTCATGCCCTTTTTACCCGATTACGGCGAAGTAAAAAGGAGGGTTATAATTTTGACCTGTATGTATGTATGATTGTTCATCTGTTTCCTCATAACTTCTAAACTATTATATTTGAACAAATGAGGTGTCTTTAGCTAAGCGTCTTAATGGAAAACATTTCAAAATTGCTAAGCTCTGAAACAAAAAATACCAATTCTTTGTTTACTTTTCCGCTGCTCGAATAAATATTTATTATTTTTTATATTGCTTTTTTACTGAGAAAAAAATTAAAAACTAAAAAACGTAAGATGACGTCATCGGACGGCAGAATATAAAATATTTCTTTGCTTAGCACATTATAGTTTTAAATTTACGAAATGCCAAACCCATGACATGTAACTGTCAAAAAAAAGACAACTTATCAACGTTGAATGTATGAATGACGTTGACAATGTTGACACTAGTATTATTTACCTTTGACAGTAGTACCTTTTTTTTTATTAAAACAATGATAAGCAAAGGAATATCGCTGTATTCAGCCGTCCGATGACGTCATTTGGCGCTTACGTCTATTTAGAATATAAAGAATTTCAATAATTATTTTATGCATGAAGATGGCCAAATTTTGAAAAAAGAAAAAATATGGGTCTGTTCATTTTATGCCTATTTTCATATAAAAAAACAATATGGACATGTTAAAAATATGAAATGTTGTCCATTGTCTTCGGCTTATAGGCGACATGACGTCACGTTAAATTGACTACAGCGCCCACTAGGGGACTTAGAGTAAGGAACTAAAAAACATTTTGCTTGACGGTACCGTGTGGGGTATCAAATGATATACACATTTCAAATATGTAATTTTATTTACATAACTAAATATATTTTAAATAAAAATAAAGTTTAAAAACTAAAACCCAACTACCAAAAAAACACGCTCTAAAAAGTACGAAACAAGAAAATTGTCTCTGCTTAAATTATTATGCCGTATTACCGTAGTCGTATGCCACCTACTGTAGCAAAACAGATTCATTATAATAATAAAATAAAATCAATGTGGCATACGACCACGGCGATACGACATAATAATTTCAGCAGAGACAATTTTCTTGTTTCATACTTTTTAGAGCGTGTTTTTTTGGTAGTCGACTTTATTTTTTAACATTGCGTGTTGGAAAGGGATGACATGAGTTTTAGTGCGATAATAAGTCTATAGATCGCGATTTGTAATAAGGTCACTAAGACTAAAATTATAATATTATGTATATTATTATGTACATAACATTATTATGTAAAATTATGTAATCACTAATATTAGAATAGTTATTTGCAACAGCGCCGAAATATTGGAAACTCAAAAATGAATGTAGGTTCATGGTAGAAATCTCGAAATGAACTTTTCTAAAGCACAAGCTTTGTTTCCAGGACTATCCTTAGTTCTCGATTTTTAATTAGAAGCTCAGAAACTCCGGGGATTTAATATAATTATAAGGTCCTTAAACTTTGGAAACCACAATTACTGCTATACAGGTTGTATCTGTGAACATTTACATCCCTTTTTTTTATGCTAGAGGCCGACAAATGAGCAAGCGAGTCACCTGATGGAAAGTAATCATCGCAGCCCATGAACATCTGCGAAATCAGAGAGATCCTAATGTGTTGCCGGCCTCTTTAAAAAAGAGTACCCTTTAACCTACGTGTTCTACCTACCATTCTGAAAAACATTTGTTCAATGACATTTCGAAATTCATCGATAATTTTTTCGCCTCCCCATACAAAATGACGAAGTTATGTGACCGACTTTGTATGAAAAGTTGAAATTTTTTCATGCGAAATTTCCACAAGTGATAACACAAATTTTGTTCATAATGGTTAGTAGAACACGTGGTTAAAGGGATGTAAATGTTCACAGATACACTCTGTATATCTATTAAATCATCAATATGTCATGTTTATGATACAATATGGTATAAACCCAATGCGTTTTTGTATCACGAATAGGATGACCTATCGGGGTTTTTGCATTGCATACTATAGTACAAGTGCCTAAGTTTATTGTAGTGGCCTTTGGTATTAGCATACTGCATATCATGAACTGGCTGTTAAATCTTTATGTTCCTTTGCTTAGTCATCATGATACAGAAGGAGTTAGGTGGTCGTGTCATTCTTTTTTTTAGTCACGCAGGGAAAATGCTTTAAGCACCGTCCCGTCAGGTCGGGGGTACCTCACGGGGTGTGTGAGATTCTCTCTAGACGGATGATCCTAGAGGTATACTCACTAAAACCCCTATGACACCCGCCGCTGTTGACTTAAAAATAAAATAAAATAAAATAAAAAATTTTTTTCAATGGACAACATTTCAAAATTGCTAAGCTCTGAAACAAAAAATACCAATTCTTTGTTTACTTTTCCGCTGCTCGAATATATATTTATTCATTTTTTATATTGCTTATTTACTGAGAAAAAAATTAAAAACTAAAAAACGTAAGATGACGTCATCGGACGGCAGAATGTAAAATATTTCTTTGCTTAGCACATTATAGTTTTAAATTTACGTAATGCCAAACTCATGACATGTAACTGTCAAAAAAAAAGACAACTTGTCAACGTTGAACGTATGAATGACGTTGACAATGTTGACACTTGTATTATTTACCTTTGACAGTAGTACCTTTTTTTTATTAAAACAATGATACGCAAAGGAATATCGCTGTATTCAGCCGTCCGATGACGTCATTTGGCGCTTACGTCTATTTAGAATAAAAAGAATTTCAATAATTATTTTATGCATGAAAATGGACAAATTTTGAAAAAAGAAAAAATATGGGTCCGTTCATTTTATGTCTACTTTCATATAAAAAAACAATATGGACATGTTAAAAATTTGAAATGTTGTCCATTTAAGTTGACAGGTAGGGCACACTAGCGACGCCAATCGACATCTATTTAAAACAATTTCGGGGCTATATATTTCATACTTATACTATTTATTTAATACTTATAGTTGACTGTTTCGTCTGCTTTTGAACTCGAATTTTGGATTACCGCCAAAAGTGGCCGCTATTGGCGTGAATAATTTTTTTGCGTATAAAAACGAAGCCAACTTTTGTGCATGGTTATTCAATAAATAGTATAAGTGTTTGCCGAGAGATTGTAACCCCGGAATTTTTTAAACTAGATCCGGTTTAGTAGCTAAAAATTAAAATCGATTGGCGTCGCTAGTGTGCCCTACCCGTCACCTTAAGAACATTTATGAATGTCAAATATTACGTAATCTACCGCTGATTCGGAATGTCAATTTCTACCGAGAAGAATCAGCAAGAAACTCAATAGTTACTCTTTTCAAATAATATGGTAATTACAATTTTCATTCTTATACAAATTATTATTACTTAGGCCATTTTTTTTTATGAAAATGGAAGGCAAACGAGCAAGCGAGTCACCTAATGGTAAGTGATCACCGCCGCCCATGGACATAAGCCACACCAGAGGGAGTGGAGATGCGTTGCCGGCCTTTTAGGAAGGTGTTAGCTCGTTTCTTGAAGATCTCAATGTCGTATCGGTTCGGAAATACCGCTGCGGGAAATTGATTCCACAGTCTGGAGGTGCGTGACAAAAAATGACGTGTAAAGCGCACGATGGCCGTAGTATTAAATAAAAGCCGTGTGGTCCCCGGCAGAGTAGAATAGGCCACCCTCACTCTTACCGAGGTGTCGTAAAAGGCGACTAAGGTAAAGCTGCTGGCATGATCATCAGCACCCAGAGAAGGAAAACTCTGCATTTATATCAAAACCCTCGCCAACCCGTCTGCCAAGCGTGCTGAGTATGGCAATGGACAACATTTCAAAATTGCCAACTTTACTTTTCCGCTGCTCGAATATATATTTATAAATTTTTTATATTGCTTATTTACTGAGAAAAAAATTAAAAATTAAAAAACGTAAGATGACGTCATCGGACGGCAGAATGTAAAATATTTCTTTGCTTAGCACATTATAGTTTTAAATTTACGAAATGCCAAACCCATGACATGTAACTGTCAAAAAAAATGACAACTTGTCAACGTTGAATGTATGAATGACGTTGACAATGTTGACACTAGTATTATTTACCTTTGACAGTAGTACCTTTTTTTTATTAAAACAATGATAAGCAAAGGAATATCGCTGTATTCAGCCGTCAGATGACGTCATTTGGCGCTTACGTCTATTTAGAATATAAAGAATTTCAATAATTATTTTATGCATGAAAATGGCCAAATTTTTGTCTGTTCATTTTATGTCTATTTTCATATAAAAAAACAATATGGACATGTTAAAAATATGAAATGTTGTCCATTAGCCCTCATGTGATTGAGGGAGGCCCGTGCCCCAGCAGTGGGGACTTAAATGGGCTGACGATGAAAGCGAACGAGTGGACCTCCTCCCATCCAGATGGTACGGCTGTAATCCTAGTTTACAGCGTGTAGTACGGTGGTGAAATTCAGCAGCGGGTATTAACTCAAACAACTCCTCGGAACACTCACAATGGTAAACTCGGTAACAGACACTTAGAGATGTCACTTCTCTCAGCAGGGCCATAGAGTCTAGGCGATCAGTGAGATTCTCGTCACTTGCGGACAAAGTCCACCCAAGCAATATAGGCAGACCTCCTCAGAGGGGTGCAGTGATAGCAAATGGGCAGACAAGATATCTCTAATAGGCTAGACTCCTTAGCACTGCGTAGAGATGTAGCCTCGCTATGTATACTCTACCGCGAGAATGCTCTGAGGAATTGTTCGGACTGATCCCTGCCGCTTCATTTCGCCATCGTTCCACTCGACAACTGTTCCATCGACATCATCAAGATGGTTGGCAGTCTTAAACTGTGCGTTTCTCAAGAAACTTTCTGCCTCGTACGACAAAGCTATGGAATGAACTATCGCCTGCGGTATTTCCGGACAGATACGACCTGCAAACCTTCAAGAAAAGAGTGTATTCCTTTTTAAAATGTTGGCAGTGCACTTGTGACTCCTCTGGTGTTGCAGGTGTCCATGGGCGGCGGTAATCGCTTACCATCAGGTGATCCGTCTGCTCGTCTGCCCCCTATCCCATAAATAAAATAAATAGACCTCCTCAGAGGGATGCAGTGATAGCATCCACTCCTACCACTAGATGGCGCACCGGCAGAGCGCCATCCACTTCTGAAGGGTCTCATTTTAGGACGGCAGGTGTCTCCGCATCTGGAGTCCGAGACCTTCCGGACGAAGCGTTGCCTGTCGAGCCCTTGGTCGTGTCATTCTGCCCACCAGAAAATGAGGAATAGCGGCACTTGTGTTTGCGCACACACTTGTACACTATTAAGTACCTATATTCTGCGTGGGTACGTACATAGCACCACCTATGAATGTTAGCCCAAATCCACTTCACTAAGTGGATTTGGGCTGGACCCATTTCCATTTACTTCGGTTTCATTTCCATTCACTATGGGATCGGCGTCCTGGACTGGTAGCATAGACTTATGTTGATTGAATTTACACCACCTATGAATGTTAGACCAAATCCACTTCACTAAGTGGATTTGGGCTGGACCCATTTCCATTTACTTCGGTTTCATTTCCATTCACTATGGGATCGGCGTCCTGGACTGGTAGCATAGACTTATGTTGATTGAATTTACACCACCTATGAATGTTAGCCCAAATCCACTTCACTAAGTGGATTTGGGCTGGACCCATTTCCATTTACTTCGGTTTCATTTCCATTCACTATGGGATCGGCGTCCTGGACTGGTAGCATAGACTTATGTTGATTGAATTTACACCACCTATGAATGTTAGCCCAAATCCACTTCACTAAGTGGATTTGGGCTGGACCCATTTCCATTTACTTCGGTTTCATTTCCATTCACTATGGGATCGGCGTCCTGGACTGGTAGCATAGACTTATGTTGATTGAATTTACACCACCTATGAATGTTAGCCCAAATCCACTTCACTAAGTGGATTTGGGCTGGACTCATTTCCATTTACTTCGGTTTCATTTCCATTCACTATGGGATCGGCGTCCTGGACTGGTAGCATAGACTTATGTTGATTGAATTTACACCACCTATGAATCCACTTCACTAAGTGGATTTGGGCTGGACCCATTTCCATTTACTTCGGTTTCATTTCCATTCACTATGGGATCGGCGTCCTGGACTGGTAGCATAGACTTATGTTGATTGAATTTACACCACCTATGAATGTTAGCCCAAATCCACTTCACTAAGTGGATTTGGGCTGGACCCATTTCCATTTACTTCGGTTTCATTTCCATTCACTATGGGATCGGCGTCCTGGACTGGTAGCATAGACTTATGTTGATTGAATTTACACCACCTATGAAAGTTAGCCCAAATCCACTTCACTAAGTGGATTTGGGCTGGATCCATTTCCATTTACTTCGGTTTCATTTCCATTCACTATGGGATCGACGTCCTGGACTGGTAGCATAGACTTATGTTGATTGAATTTAGTCTCAGATACGTGAATTTCATAGTTCCTTCACTGTGGCCTGAATTATATTTACATACTTATCTTAATTGTAAGAGCGCTGGTAGCTCAGTGGTTCAGAACGCACCTTCCATATGGAGGTCGTTTCAATAGTTCTGGTTCCCCTGTAAAGGGTTGCGAAGGTCAGACGGCAGTCGCTTCATTGTATTGTAATTACCAGACTCCCCTAATCCTACCGGTGAAGTAGTACTGTGCTTTGTTTCGCTGCGTGAGTGAGGGTACCGGAGGCCCAAACCCGGGGGAAAGGCGGGTTTAAAGGTTGGCTGCACACTTGTGACTCCTCTGGTGTTGCAGGTGTCCATGGGCGTCAGCAATCTTTTACCATCAGGCGATCCGTCTGCTCGTCTGCCACCTATCACATAAAACATCCCGAATCATGGTTTAAGCGTTTGCGCGGTTTTCTCAAGAACGACAGCAACCAGGAATTACATGCTAACATGAGGATTTTACTATTCATATTTGAGTGTGCCATTTACTCATATCATAGGTCACCAACTCCTGACCAATATGAGTCTTAATACATGCTAACATGAGGATTTTACTATTCATATCTGAGTGTGCCATTTACTCATATCATAGGTCACCAACTCCTGACCAATATGAGTCTTAATACATGCTAACATGAGGATTTTACTATTCATTTTTGAGTGTGCCATTTACTCATATCATAGGTCACCAACTCCTGACCAATATGAGTCTTAATACATGCTAACATGAGGATTTTACTATTCATTTTTGAGTGTGCCATTTACTCATATCATAGGTCACCAACTCCTGACCAATATGAGTCTTAATACAGAAAACCCATTCATCATTCATTCAAGTTCAGAGTACGGAGATCAATGATAAAGTAATTGTAGTACCATAGTGCAATTTACATAATTTGCTTCTGTGAGGTTTACATATTAATTATAACGATTATATTATGATGTGACCATGACGCACAGAATCAGGAAGTAGTGAATACCTAAATAACCTAACCTATGATGCGTCACTTGAGTCTATTATTCTTATTGACCGTGGGAGAACCAAGCTTCGGCATGAGTAGGCCGGCTCGAAAGAACCACGGCTTCACAGAAAAAAACCAGCGTGAAGCAGCACTGTGCTTTGTTTCGCTGCGTGAGGGTACCGGAGGCCCAGTCCCGGAGACTGGGGAGCGGGTGTCCATGGGCGGCGGCAATCGCTTACCATCAGGCGATCCGTCTGCTCGACTGCCACCTATCACATAAAAAAAATAATATGTACCATCGATATTATGATCAAATATGTATCGCAATAGTACCTATAAGTAGGTAGGTTGGGTCACATATCCACTACTGATTTTGTTCTTTTCTTTCTTTCGTTTTTGCCTGAGATACAGGATGTTCCTAATTCAGGCAACAAACTTAAAATTTGTTCCCTCAGTATAAGTACAAAATATGTATTTATATTGTTCTCGTGGTTTTTTCAATAAAGGTACTACTAGCAAGCACGTAGTAAGATTTCATCGTCATCATCGTCAGCCCATTTAAGTCCCCACTGCTGGGGCACGGGACTCCTTCAATCACATGAAGGATAGTTGACATACTCACCACGCTTGGCAGACAGGTTGGCGAGGGTTTTGATATAAATGCAGAGTTTTCCTTCTCTGGGTGCTGATGATCATGCCAGCAGCTTTACCTTAGTCGTAAGATTTATACACTGTAATTTTTATAAGATTAGGTATCGTGAATAAAGTCCATTTAGCATGAACAGATTGGTGCAATGCAACATTCTGCATTACATTGCATGTTCTCTGCTGCCTTGGATGTGTGGCGCGCGCGGTGCGCGCATAGACTACGTATATTAGAGAACATCAGGAGCCCAATTCTCGGGCTCGTGACATTTATTTTCATACGACATTATATCACTAAAACATGGTAAAAAGGTGATATCTGCCATGTTTTTAAAATATCACGAGCACGAGAATTGGGCTACATACAGGACCCCAATTCTCGTGCTCGTGACATTTAGGTATTTTGAAAGCATGGCGGATATCACCTGAAAAAAAAAACAAAAAAACTATGTTTTAGTGGTATATGTCGTATTAATAATAAAATAACCAAATCTTTATTCACCTTAAAACATGGTATTTAAATGTTTAATAAAAACATAAGTCCTACATGTTTTGCTTAAAAAGCACGCAAATTTACAATCACATATAGGTATTTATAAAAAATAATAGAATAATACGTTTAGATTATAGTATCTACCTACATACGCTATTAGAAGTTAAAATCTTTAATTATGACATTAAAGATTTTAACTTCTAATGACGTAATGTACTTTTATGATAATAAATATCACACATTTTTTGACAAAAAAGTTAACGGGTCTGTGTGGTGTGGGTGTGTGTGTCCGTCTGTGGCATCGTACCTCCCGAACAAGATTCCGTAGAAGAACAATTTGAAAGATGAATAAGGCCCCTTTATTCATCATGCTAAGAACACTCCCCAGTGTTCTTAGCTATGTTGAATAAAAATCGATCCAAGATGGCCGCCCGTCACAAAGATATGGATTGAATGGGTATCATATATATAAAAGAGCTTGAGTATATTTATTGTGACAAATTTAAAATCCAAGATGGCCGCCGTCGGGTGTTTTTTAAATATTCAATTTACTTAATTTGAATTAAGATTTTGTATGTAACAGCAAAGAGCTATGGAAAGGGCTATGCTCGGAGTATCTCTGAAGGACCGCATCAGAAATGATGTAATCCGACAGAGAACCAGAGTCATCGACATAGCCCACCGAATTAGCAAACTAAAGTGGCAGTGGGCTGGTCATATTAGCCGCAGAACTGACAGCCGTTGGAGCCGTAAAGTCCTTGAGTGGAGACCGCGACTCGGTAAGCGTAGTGTAGGACGCCCTGCGACAAGATGGGATGATGACATTCGAAGGCTGGCTGGTGTGGGCTGGATGAGAGTGGCCGAAAATCGGGAGCAGTGGCGTGCATTAGGGGAGACCTATGTCCAGCAGTGGACGAGTGTGGTTGCTGATGATGATGTAACAGCAGATTGTTTTGCTTTTGTTTATATAACATGCTACATACATGGCCTTTATTCACGATACCTATTATGTATGGTTTTCGGGATGTAAACGATAACAACATGACGGTATATATCTAGCATTCCTCTTATTGTTTATTTCTATATTTCTGTAAATAGGTACTTTTTTATTATTCTTATTATTATGACAATGTTGTAAATAAAAAATGTTTAATTCTAGTAGTCCTACTAAATTAAAAACGCGTACAACCTGTGCGGATAAAGAATGGGATCTATTCACTTCTCGCTCGCACACTATTTGCGTCTATACTCGCTCTAGTGGGTGTGCGAGCGAGAAGTGAATAGATGCGCCGCCATTTCTGATCCCATTCTTTATCCGCACATGTTGTAAGTGTCATCATCATCATCATTTCAGCCAACATACGTCCACTGCTGGACATATGCCTCCCCCAATGTTTTCCACACAGATCGGTCCTGTGCCGCCCGCAACCAAAGGATTCCCGCAACCTTCACCAGATCGTCGGTCCACCTTGTGGGGGGAAAAAGTGTGTGAGGACGTAACCTCAGTAGAGATGATACTTAGTTGCTCTTTCACGCAAAAAACGATTGAATGGATTTTGAAGAAACTTCACATTTCACATATCAGAATAATACTTCCATAGAGACTTGCTTAGCAAGTCAAGGGATAAATATTATAAAAATAAAAAATATAACTATATTCTATCACCACGATGACGAAACCGCAGGGCTTAGCTACCCGACCCGACTACCCGACCCGACCCGATTGGAACAGTGGTAGTGCACGCTGCCTCTGATACAAGGGTTGCGGGTTCGATCCCCGCACAGTACAAACATTTGAGTGCATGAACATGTTTGTTTGTATTGGTCTGGGTGTTTGCTATGTATTATAAGTATGTATTTACAAAAGAAAAGTATTATATGTATATATTTGTAATCCCACTGTTGATTCTGATATCCGTAACACAGGTGCTTGAGCTACCTAACTCGGAGTCAGATCAATGTATGTGATGTTGTGAAATATTTATTATTATTATTATTTATTATTATTAGCTAGTTAATTCTATAAATAGGTAAGTAGATAAAACAAGGAAGTCGCCAGACGGAAGAATCCAGGAAAAGCTACCCGTCTCTCAAATACCTATTAAAAGGCGATGATTTCGAATACTTCCCGTTTGCACATAATAAATTATGGTGCTCAAACTTCCTCATTTAGGTTTATTCCCGCTGTCCACCTCTTGCTTGTCTACCCCGTGTGGACAGTGACACAAATCTGTTGTATATACGTAGCGGTCTACCCCTTTCACGTACCGAGAGGGGGTGGACAGCAGGGTGTCCACCCTTGGTGGACAAGTAGGGAATGCACAACGGGGATAAGCAATTCAATTCAATTCAATTCAAATAATTCTTTATTTGCATAGGCTTGTACACTGCTCTTACAAATCGTCACACATTTGAATGACTTAAAACTATTTATAAGTACTTATGTATAATTTACATGTTAATACATATATATGTTGATACATAAAATATACTAAAGAAATAAATATACATAATGCGATTCTACCACCGGCTCAGAAAGTTGTTTCTGGTCGAGAAGATCCGGCAAGAAACTCGCCAGTTACTCTTTTTAAAGCCATCTTTTACTGATTCGTCCTCAAAGTCTATTGATCAACAGAGGTCCGTCCTCGGAGTCTGTTAACGGATAAGAGCGTAGGCTGCCTGAAGTAACGATAACATGGGCTTATGCCACTCACTGATACGCGATTCAGAACAAATTATAAAAATGAATGTATTTTGCCTGGAGACTTGCGTAGGCGCTTGATTTCACGGCCGAGTTGGCACACACAGTCGAACTTTGGAATAGTGCATCGAGCTTAGACAATTTAACACTGTCTAAGGCAACGAGAAACACATTTTTAGGTATACCTACTACCTACAGTGAATGAAAATAATTTTACAGTAAGTAAGTATACCCATATTTTTAAGGTAACGGGTAGGGCACACAAGCGACGTCAATCGATTTTAATTTATAGCTAGGTACTATACCGGATCTATTTTAAACAATTTGGGGGTTACAACCTCTTGACAAACACTTATACTATATATTAAATAACCATGCACAAATGTTGGGTTCGTTTTTGTATGCGAAAAATTTATTCACCCCAAAAGTGGCCGCTTTGGGCGTGAATCAATTTTTCGCGTACGTTTTAGACCCAACATTTATACATGGTTATTTAATAAATAGTATAAGTGTTTGCCGGGAGGATGTAACCCCAAAATTGTTTAAAATAGATCCGGTTTAGTAGCTAAAAATTAAAATCGATTTGGGTCGCTAGTGTGCCCTACCCGTCGCCTTAAGAGAATATCTTGCGAAACGATGCTAATTTGAATGGTCTTAGAAATTTAATAAATTAAATTTGTCGCTCCAATACTCTTGTTAAAGCGAAACAATAAACTTAATAATGAGTGAGTTGTCAAAGAGAAAATAAGACAATTTCATACAGTCCCACACCACAGTGAGGCCAAAACGAAAGTTATCAAAGATTTTACGGCTGCGCGGTTTTCGTTGTTATCACCAAGTCATAAGGGGCACCCGGATGATCTCGTTTTGTGATAAGAAGCTATGCGCAGTGGAACCGTAAACGTTTTACCGTTTTTAATGTTTATTGGAGTAAAAGTGGAGATTTTAAATTGGATTGAGAAAATAATCACAACAAAATAAAAATGGAAATTTAAAAAAAAACCCGACCCAACTAAATCTCTTTCATTTGATACCTATATTGAGGCAGTTGGAACAACAAATAGGTTATTCCTCATTTTCTGACGGCGGCCATCTTGTATTTGAAATTTTTCACAATTAATATATTCTGCTACTCAAGCCCTTTTATATGATACCCATATTGTGGGAGTTGTGTTAAAACATAAAATGCAAATCTTTGTGACGGCGGCCATCTTGGATCAATTTTTATCCAACATAGCTAAGAACACTCCCTCCTTATTCATCTTTCAAACAAAAAAACAAAATCATAATCGGTTCATTTGTTCGGGAGCTACGATGCCATAGACACAGGCACATCAAACTTATAACACCTCGTCCCTTTTGCGTCGGGAGTTAAAAACACACACGATACAAACTGATCAGGTATACTTAGTTGGTATTTAAGGGACAACGATGCTGCCTCAACAGTATCCACAGTAGGTATATAATATCGAGACGATTGCTAGGTTTACAGTAAGTAAGTATACCCATATTTTTAAGGTAACGGGTAGGGCACACAAGCGACGTCAATCGATTTTAATTTATAGCTAGGTACTATACCGGATCTATTTTAAACAATTTGGGGGTTACAACCTCTTGACAAACACTTATACTATATATTAAATAACCATGCACAAATGTTGGGTTCGTTTTTGTATGCGAAAAATTTATTCACCCCAAAAGTGGCCGCTTTGGGCGTGAATCAATTTTTCGCGTACGTTTTAGACCCAACATTTATACATGGTTATTTAATAAATAGTATAAGTGTTTGCCGGGAGGATGTAACCCCAAAATTGTTTAAAATAGATCCGGTTTAGTAGCTAAAAATTAAAATCGATTTGGGTCGCTAGTGTGCCCTACCCGTCGCCTTAAGAGAATATCTTGCGAAACGATGCTAATTTGAATGGTCTTAGAAATTTAATAAATTAAATTTGTCGCTCCAATACTCTTGTTAAAGCGAAACAATAAACTTAATAATGAGTGAGTTGTCAAAGAGAAAATAAGACAATTTCATACAGTCCCACACCACAGAGAGGCCAAAACGAAAGTTATCAAAGATTTTACGGCTGCGTGGTTTTCGTTGTTATCACCAAGTCATAAGGGGCACCCGGATGATCTCGTTTTGTGATAAGAAGCTATGCGCAGTGGAACCGTAAACGTTTTACCGTTTTTAATATTTATTGGAGTGAAAGTGGAGATTTTAAATTGGATTGAGAAAATAATCACAAAAATAAAAATGGAAATTTAAAAAAAACCCGACCCAACTAAATCTCTTTCATTTGATACCTATATTGAGGCAGTTGGAACAACAAATAGGTTATTCCTCATTTTCTGACGGCGGCCATCTTGTATTTGAAATTTTTCACAATTAATATATTCTGCTACTCAAGCCCTTTTATATGATACCCATATTGTGGGAGTTGTGTTAAAACATAAAATGCAAATCTTTGTGACGGCGGCCATCTTGGATCAATTTTTATCCAACATAGCTAAGAACACTCCCTCCTTATTCATCTTTCAAACAAAAAAACAAAATCATAATCGGTTCATTTGTTCGGGAGCTACGATGCCATAGACACAGGCACATCAAACTTATAACACCTCGTCCCTTTTGCGTCGGGAGTTAAAAACACACACGATACAAACTGATCAGGTATACTTAGTTGGTATTTAAGGGACAACGATGCTGCCTCAACAGTATCCACAGTAGGTATATAATATCGAGACGATTGCTAGGTGGTAGATAGGTATGATACTAGGTAGACCTACCTATTAAGGTGACGGGTAGGGTACACTAGCGACGCCAATCGATTTTAATTTTTAGTTACAAAGCCGGATCCATTTTACACAATTTCGGGGTTACAATCTCTCGGCAAGCACTTATACTATTTATATAAATAACCATATACAAATGTTAGGTCCGTTTTTGTACGCGATAAATTAATTCACATTCGCGAATTTTGGATTACGATAAACCAAAATTCGAGGGCAAAAGCAGACTAAACAGTTAATTATAAGTATTAAATAAATAGTATAGGTGTTTGCAGAGAGGTTGTAACCCCGAAATTGTTTAAAATATATCCGGTTTAGAAGCTAAAAATTAAAATCAATTAGCATCGCTAGTGTGCCTTACTCATCACCTTAATAGGTTTGTCTTTTGTGGAGTATCAGGAATATTTTTCTTTTTATCAATAATATAGAATATCTCTAAGGTGCAACGAACCTAGGTAGGTACAACGAACACTACATGATTAGTTAATTGATGAATATTAAAAGGTATTTAGGCAAATAACAAAAATATAAAATTATAACTAAAAGGCCTGGGCAGTTTGGTAGTCAACCGCCACTGACTGTGTTTTGTTGCATAAAGATTTTGGTAGGCGTTGGAAACCAGGTTCAGCTTACCACAACAAGCCACAACTGATTTCTTCATTGGTGTAATTCAATAACAATGAGAGAAAAATTTCTATAATTTGACATTCATAAATGTTCTGTATGGACTAAAATTTAACAAAGACATTTTTGATTTTGATTTTATCAGCAAGATCACAGCGATGGTAGCTCAGTGGATAAGAACCTGCGCCTTCCGAACGGGCGGTCGTAGGTTCGAATCGAAGCAATGCCCTTCTAGATTTTTCAAAAACGAATCGTTACTTAGACGCCTTTTACGACACCTCGGTAAGAGTGAGGGTGGCCTATTCTGCCGGGGACCACACGGCGCCCAATACTATCTTGTAATTTAATACAACATTCAATTACTTATTCAACAGGGATTAGATGCCGACTTCGGTAGAACCTTTTCTCGAGTGTACTGTTATATAATGTTATTTTAAGTGTTAAAAATATTACACTTTTTAGTTCGTGGTTTTTGAAGGCGGTTTTTTTTCGCAGAAAATATTTTCTTAAGCTTTTTAGTGTTTTTTTTGTCAGAATCCCTCTTCCACATCTAAATCACTTCTTTAATTCAGCCGCTCCGCCGCTAGCGGCGAACAAACATAAAATTATTTATATATCTTTTTTTTGAAGTCGGTTAAAAATGGCATAACGCGCTTTTTATATTTCCATGGTTAAGAGACAGACAATCTATTAAGACTATGTCCCTAGGATGGAATGCTTGGAGTTTTCCCAACTTATTGTGACCCAGAGACAATAACACGCTGGTATTCTCATCTGTTGTCTTAATTCCTTGTGTGGGATTTTCTTTGTTTGTTTTGAAAGGAATACCTATAGGGCCAAAGCGCCTTAACCTCCTTTCATAGTCAATTGGGCGAGTTTCCTTTACGGTATTTGTTTCATTCACTGGACCATAACTGGACCTTGTACCCAAGAAATGTTCACTTGTTTAATGTGATAGGCCAGCAGACGGATCACCTGATGGTAAGCGATTGCCATCGCCAATAGACACCCGCGACACCAGTGGAGTCACAAGTACGCTGCCAACATTGAAACCCCCCTTTCCCCCTGATTGGGCCTCCGGTACCCTCACTCACGCAGCCGAAACACAGCGCAGTGCTGCTTCACGCCGGTTTTAAGTGAGGCCCATTCGTGCCGAAGCGTGGCTTTCCCACGGTCAACTACACTTTTACCAGACGTGGTTTGAAAATGGTAGCAAATTTTGTAGAAAGTCTCATGATGGTAAGAGTTAGGACCCATTGTTAGGAGTAAGTATATGGGAAAAGCCGAAAAATAACTTCACCCTTGGGTACAAGGACTAGGGGTAGAGCCTTTTGGATATGTTCACCTCCGGACTAGTCCAAAGTCCTTTTGGCTACCTCGTTGGCGCAGTGGGTATCGCATCGCACTTTAAAGCGACGGCTGCGCTTGGGCTCCTGGGTTCAATCCCTGGGTCGGCCCAAAGTTTGTACCTGAGTTTTTCTGTTCTTGGTGTCAGCCCAGAGTCTGGAAGTCGGCGGTCATGTACTCCCGTACCTCGAAAAGCACGTAAAACCGTTGGTCCTGTGCCCTATCCCTCTTCGGTCGTATCACACTGTTGTCCCATCGGAATATGAGGGCAAGGTATTCGTGGTTTTATTATCGCCCGTGATCTATTTTTATCCTCTCCGAGGGTAGGCTCAAACTCTTTGTTCTTCGTTTGCCTCACTTTTGCCGCAAATATTGATCGCAGCCCGTGCGATCTGGCGAGAAGCGTGTCGGATCAAGAGGGCGACATCTGGTGGCGACTATCAGCATCTCACGTAAACAAACCAGAGCGTGCTGTGCTTTTCTTAGCGACACCTAGCGATAGATTTCTATTCGAAAAATAAGTTTTCGCTCAACCCGAGAATCGAACCCCGAGACCGAGACCACGGCCCGGTACATAAACCAATACCCTTACTTAGACCAACAGGACGTTTCGAGTACTTCTACGGTATTTTCACGGATCCGAACCGAATCGGACGTCGTGCGAAACCATGAAATACCTACATATTGTTCGAAACTGCTTTAAAGAAAAAGAATTAAATTAAAAAATCACAAACATTAAATTATAATAATTACACAATTATTGTAGATGCATCCTTATGTGAAGCGATTTAAATTGCAAAAGCCCCCGTAACCTTGTATCGCAGTTCCCTAACAAATACATTTTAGACAATCCACGTACGTAAGTACACTGGGCTGCAAATATACCGTGCCAATAGCTAGGTAATTTTTTTCTTGCTCCATACAATATTAGATAACATATATTATTATGGGAAGCGAAAAACCACCAACCTACATTATTTTTAAAGAAATTGCATTGCAAAGTTTATTATCAAATATATATTAGCACCATAGCAGTTGAACTTAAATATTTGTAGGTTTTAAAACTGGGCCGCAGCTAGGTAACCAAGGGCCCTGGGGCAAATAAAAAAAAAGGCTCATTTTCGGGGGAGAGAAAAACACGGGATGGCTGCAATGTTTTGAATTTATCTTAATGGATTTGCCGTAATTACTGTCGGGTTGCAATCTGTCGTATTATTTATTTTGAGAATGGTAAAGTTTTCGACTGAAGGGGTAGCCCTAAAATGGTGTGGCTTGGCTTTGGCATAGTAAAGGATGACATGCGAGATAATAAACTGACCATTATGCACAAGACCGTGCGAAGCGGAGAAGTTTCCTTAGGAAAGCTGACCTCGGGCTCCGAAACGTAAGCTTGGGTGAGACGCAATGGGGACAAAACGCTAAGATGATGATGATGGCAAAGTTTTGCTATCATTTTTCAGTTCAATTTAGTATTTTCTGATAAGGTTCGAGGGTCCTCTGCGCTGGAAGGCCCCAGGGCACTGCTCCTAGGTAGGTACCCTACTCTGTTTTTACTGTCCAACATTGTCCATGGGCGTCGGCAATCGCTTACCATCAGGTGTCTGCCACCTATCACATAAAAAAACAAATCCCCTGATGGTAAGTGATCGCCGCCACCCATGGATACCCGCAACAACAGTGGAGTCACAAGTGAGGTGGGAGAGCTACGCTTCGGCATGAATTGGTCGGCTCTACCGGAGATACCACGGCCTCGCAGAAAATTCGGCGTAAAGCAGCACTGTGCTGTGTTTCGCTGCGTGAGTGAGAGTACCGAAGGCCCAATCCGGGGGAAGGGGGGGTTTAAAGGTTGGCAGCGCACTTGTGTTTCCACTGGTGTCGCGGGTATCCATGGGCGCCGGCAATCGCTTACCATCAGGTGATCCGTTTGCTCGTTTGCCACTTAACCCATAAAAAACACTTTTAAATTCTTGTTTCCCCCGGATTGGGCCTCTCACACACTCTCACGCAGCGAAACACAGCACACCTTCACGCCGGTTTTCTGTTGGATAGCAGGTGGCTCGGTTTATTTGCTACCCAGTGTACATTTTAGACAATCCACGTAAGTATATCGGTGCATTGTTCTGCGTTTCGCACAGTTGCCACCAAGGTTTTACGTACAATTGTTTTATTTCCTATACTACATTTGGGTTTGACCGATACTGAGATGGCATGTGAATTATTTGGGAGAACTGTGGCATAGGCCGGGTTTTGAGATACATCAACCAGGCTAGAATCTAGCTCAGAAAAGGTCATCCTGCTGCACTCGTTGAATACCTTTTCATCATCATCATCATCAGCCCATTTAAGTCCCCACTGCTAGGGCACGGGCCTCCCTCAATCACATGAGGGGTAATTGCCATACTCACCACGCTTGGCAGACGGGTTGGCGAGGGTTTAGATATAAATGCAGAGTTTTCCTTCTCTGGGTACTGATGATCATGCCAGCAGCTTTACCTTAGTCGCCTTTTACGACACCTCGGTAAGAGTGAGGGTGGCCTAATCTACTCTGCCGGGGACCACACGGCCAAACCTTTTAGGTACACACAAAAGCCACTACATGACGTAAGCAACACAGATGGGTATCGAACATCACACTCAGTACAATCAGAGTAGGTATAATCACCGTTACAATAGTGAGAATTCTACGCCTGACTTGTTAGATCGTAACAGTTTAATTTACAGCATAATTGCTGACAGAATTCACACACCTAGTTTAACAGGTGGATGAGTAAGGGTTTGGAGCCTTATGACCAGTTTTTTAGTTGTGAATAGATAGCCAGGCTAAAGAAATGCATGCCCTAAGTGGCAATGGGCAGGGCACATAGCTGTGAATAGATAGCCGGCCAAAGGATTGCATGCCTCAAGTGGCAATGCGCAGGGCACATAGCTGTGAATAGATAGCCAGGCCAAAGGATTGCATGCCTCAAGTGGCAATGCGCAGGGCACATAGCTGTGAATAGATAGCCAGGCCAAAGGATTGCATGCCTTAAGTGGCAATGGACAGGGCACATAGCTGTGAATAGATAGCCAGGCCAAAGAATTGCATGCCTCAAGTGGCAATGGGCAGGGCACATAGCTGTGAATAGATAGCCAGGCCAAAGGATTGCATGCCTTAAGTGGCAATGGACAGGGCACATAGCTGTGAATAGATAGCCAGGCCAAAGGATTGCATGCCTTAAGTGGCAATGGACAGGGCACATAGCTGTGAATAGATAGCCAGGCTAAAGAATTGCATGCCTTAAGTGGCAATGGGCAGGGCACATAGCTGTGAATAGATAGCCAGGCTAAAGAATTGCATGCCTTAAGTGGCAATGGGCAGGGCACATAGCTGTGAATAGATAGCCAGGCCAAAGGATTGCATGCCTTAAGTGGCAATGGGCAGGGCACATAGCTGTGAATAGATAGCCAGGCCAAAGGATTGCATGCCTCAAGTGGCAATGCGCAGGGCACATAGCTGTGAATAGATAGCCAGGCCAAAGGATTGCATGCTTTAAGTGGCAATGGACAGGGCACATAGCTGTGAATAGATAGCCAGGCCAAAGGATTGCATGCCTCAAGTGGCAATGCACAGGGCACATAGCTGTGAATAGATAGCCAGGCCAAAGAATTGCATGCCTCAAGTGGCAATGCGCAGGGCACATAGCTGTGAATAGATAGCCAGGCCAAAGGATTGCATGCCTTAAGTGGCAATGGACAGGGCACATAGCTGTGAATAGATAGCCAGGCCAAAGAATTGCATGCCTCAAGTGGCAATGCGCAGGGCACATAGCTGTGAATAGATAGCCAGGCCAAAGGATTGCATGCCTCAAGTGGCAATGCGCAGGGCACATAGCTGTGAATAGATAGCCAGGCCAAAGGATTGCATGCCTTAAGTGGCAATGGACAGGGCACATAGCTGTGAATAGATAGCCAGGCCAAAGAATTGCATGCCTCAAGTGGCAATGCGCAGGGCACATAGCTGTGAATAGATAGCCAGGCCAAAGGATTGTATGCCTTAAGTGGCAATGGACAGGGCACATAGCTGTCAATAGATAGCCCGCCAAAGGATTGCATGCCTTAAGTGGCAATGGACAGGGCACATAGCTGTGAATAGATAACCGGCCAAAGGATTGCATGCCTCAAGTGGCAATGCGCAGGGCACATAGCGAGGAGAACAGACGGCCGTTGGGGCGGAAAGGTCCTCGAGTAGAGGTCACGTACAGGAAGTCGCAGCCGTGGCAGGCCCACCACAAGGTGGACATACGATCTGGTAAAGGTAGCAGGAATCAATGCGGGCGGCACAGGACCGATCTGTGTGGAGAACATTGGCGGAAGCCTATGTCCAGCAGTAGACGTCTATTCTCAAAAATGATGATGATGATGATGATGAGATAGCCAGGAATTTTAAAATGTTTAATCAAGATTCAGTTGGTCTGGTTCCCCTGTCAAAAGGGATGCAAAGGTCAGATGGCAGTCGCTTCGTTGTAATTAGATCCTGAATCATGGTCTAAGCGCACCCCGGGCTCCAAAGCGACAGCTTTAGACGCAACAGGGAATTACACGCTAAGATGAGGATGAGGAGGAGATAGCCAGATATTTTGATGCAATTTGGTGAACAGAGTGTGGTGGTTCTTCACGCCTAGGCAATGACTTGAACTTTACAAAGTCCAGGTACGGCCTCATGTGAATACTGCTCCCATCTTTGCACAGGCGCCTCAAATCAGGTAATCAAGTAGACCCATTTGACGCCTTGCAGAGACGAGCTGTTCGGATTGATGGGGATCCCAATTTTACGGACAAATTACCTAGGTATAGTCGTTGAAATTGGGAAGAGATTTTGGCGGTCGTTACCTCTTCTATTGTAATTTCTTCTTTGTATCTTCCATGGAGCTGGAAGAGGAGCTGTTCAATATCATGCCAGATTTACCATTCTACACTCGCACGACTAGACTCCACAGGACTAGTCCACCCATAACTACTATATGGGAACAATTTCTTCCAGCACTCGTACTTCCCACTTCGTGCAAACTCTGGAATCGGCTTCCAGCCGCGGTTTTCTCTGATCTCTATGACGTGTCCTTTTTTGAAAAGAGTTCTTGTTTTACGGTAGCCCAGCGCCATAGATATTCCCCGACATTGTTGATGTCTATGAGACTCGGTTACCATTACGATCAGATGGGCTGTATGCTCGTCTGTCTATTCAAGCAATAAAAACAATCATCTGATAGTATATTATCATCATCCACATCCTGCCGAAATCCACTGCTGCAGCTGGACTAAAGCCTTTCCTAAAGTTTGCCGATTTGATCGATCCTCTAGGCCACTACCAAATGAGCCATCCCGAGACGGTTACCTGGGGGCCTCTAATCGGGACTATGGCCATTATAATCATCATTTTAGCCAATAGACGTCTACAGCTGGACATAGGCCTTCCCCAATGTTCTCCACACAGAGCGGTCCTGTGCGGCCCGCATCCAATGGATTCTCGCGACCTTCACCAGATCGTCGGTCCACCTTGTTCTGCGACCTCCTGTACGTGGCTTCCACTCGAGAACCTTTCCGCCCCAACGGCCGTCTGTTCTCCTCGCTATGTGGCCTGCCCATTGCCATTTGAAACATGCAATCCTTTGGGCTTTGTATGAATGCTATTAAAATCGCCTTACAGAAAAACGAAGTGAAGCAATGACTGTGCTGTATTTCGCTACGTGAGTGAGGGTACCGGAGTCCCAATCTGGGGTTTTGATGTTGGCGGCGCACTTGTGACTCCACACAATCGATGACATCACTAAAATCGTGGGAACTACATGGATCCGAGCGGCACAAGTAAAGGAAAGGAGGCCTATACTCAGCAGTGGGTACTACCGGGCTGATGATGATGATGATTGTGTCTCCACTGGTGTTGCAGGTGTTCATGGGCGGCAGCAATAGCTTAACATTAGGTGATCCGTCTGCTCGTCTGCCACCTATCACAAAGAAAATATATTTAAAATATACAACGAGCAACCAAAAAATTGACATTTTAAGTCTGTCAAATTATACAATAAGTTGCCAGAAGCATTAAAGGATTTACCCAAAAAAAATCAAAAATTGTTTATATAAATGGTTGTGTGATAGATGTTTCTTCAGTATTAAAGAATTTATGGAATGTAAGATTTAATTATTTTTTTGTTGACATTATATTAATTATTTTTTGAGTGTCTTATTCTTTGTATTGATTTTATTTCCAACTCTTTGTTATTGCATGCCGATATTTTTCGGTTAAATGTGAGAATCTAAACGATAAATATATGTAACTTACTGTAACCACATATACCGCAATAAATGATTTTTGATTCTGATTCTGAGATTGCATATTCCCTTCAACGATTATCATGACCGATGATTAACGCAAAACACGTCAAATTGTTAACTAGAACATAATTATCTTATACAAATCGATGCATATTTGTCTTGTAGACATTACGGAAACTAACAGGAATGTTTTCTGCCGTCTGTCATGCATGATCATTAATTATATAGGAATTAATTAAATAGTTAATGGCTCTATATCTAATTTCTTGGTCTTATTTTCCATTACAACATTTTTGCATGGTTATTTAATAAATAGTATAAGTGTTTGCCCAGAGGTTGTAACCCCGAAATTGTTTAAAATAGATTCGGTTTAGTGGCTAAAAATTAAAATCGATTGGCGTCGCTAGTGTGCCCTACCCGTCACCTTAACCACCTACCCGGCGACCGGGTGGCCCTAACTACCGACAATATTATACATATGACACTATATTATATAATAGAAAACACACAGACTAATACAAACAGACATGTTCATGCACACAAATGTTTGTACTGTACGGGGATCGAAAACGCAACCTTTGTAACAGAGGCAGCGCTCACTACAACTGTTCCAAATGGGTCATCAAATAATAATAATAGTTCCGTTTTTTCTATTCAGTCACTGAACCCTATAAATAAATAACTAATAAGTATGCTTACCATATTGATTGCCTGTTGTAGGTACCATATTTTGAGCAACAAAGATAAAATACATGCATTACCTATGTTATTAAATAGCTAATTTATATTCCAGCTCACGGTAATCAACCTGTAAAAAAAAAGAAGAATTTTATCTCGTTTTACGCATCCTTTAACTTCATTACAACTTATCTTTAAACAAGATAATACGAGTAAACCAGCCGACAAGTTATTTTTAAACGGAAAAAATTGAATCCGGCTTATTGGTAAATATAAGAATTTTGCTAAAAATGTAAATAGTTTAGTCACGACTAGAGTTTTTGTTCACCATGATATCATATGGGCATTCTTGAGTATGGTATAAAAACTATGATGACGAGTAATTAGCGGTGTTCTTGTCTTTTGAAATGTTATTACACAATCGTTAAGATTATCAACCATTCAATAAATAAATTAATAAATATTTCACAACATCACATACATTGATCTAACTCCGAGATAGGTAACTCAAGCACCTGTGTTACGGATATCAGAATCAACAGTGGGATTACAAATATATACATATAATACTTTTCTTTTGTAAATACATACTTATAATACATAGGAAACACCCCGCACAGTACAAACAAATGTTTGTACTGTGCGGGGATCGAACCCGCAACTAGAGGCAGCGTTCACACCACTGTTCCAAACGGGTCGTCAAAATATATAACGTTATTTAGCTTAGTGTTTTGTTAATAGAGCGGCGTTTGTAAAAGGAATACCCGCAGTCTGTCTCCCGGTGGTGTTTGCACTGCAGGCAGCAGTGTGGATGCCATTCGGGGGACGGTGTTTGGTGGGTCGTGGGAGAGGCCCTAGGTCCGTTGGACCGGAGTGTGGAGCCCTCCTCCACACGTACTGGCGAGCCTCTTTCGCCCGAGCGGGTTCGCGGAGACTTAAAAAAGTTCATCCTAAAGCCCGTGTTCCCGCTCTGAGAGTTTCTCCCGGGCGAGGGATGGGAACTGTCGCAGAGAGTTTAGTAGGTATGCCCCTGGGAGAGCCCCACACTACCTGGCCGATTCTCAGTAGCCGGGTGTGCTCCTTCTGAGCCGGCGATATTCTCTCTGCTTTACCAAAAAAAAAGGAATTACAAATATATACTTAAATACTTTACACCCAGACACTGAACAAACACAAGTGTAAATCACTCGAATGTCTGTCCAGGGTGGGGATCAAATTTTGCGTATGAGGTAGGGTCACTACCAAATGCGCGATCCGGCCAATCATCATTATCATAGTCATCGTGTGCCCATTTAAGTCCCCACTGCTGGGGCACGGGCCTCCCTCAATCACATGAAGGGTAATTGCCATACTCACCACACTTGGCAGACGGGTTGGCGAGGGTTTTGATATAAATGCAGAGTTTCCCTTCTCTGGGTGCTGATGATCATGCCAGCAGCTTTACCTTAGTCGCCTTTTACTACACCTCGGTAAGAGTGAGGCTGGCCTATTCTACTCCGCCGGGACCACACGGCCGGCCAATCATACTTACATATTAATGTTAATATTATGCGATGACGATAATTTTATTGTTAAAAACTATTATTAAAAAGTATTTGATTCTCACAGCCAAACGGAAAATAAACAAGACAAGTTTATTACTGTTGTAGTTTTTATTTACAAACACTAGTGCAAAAAATATTATTCCGTTCATCGCTTACAAAAACTAAGAATGGCCAATTTTTACAATTTTATCGTTCATAAAGTCTTCAGGTCTTAGCCTTGTGTTATTATCGCTAATAGTATGTATTATTGAACATGGGGATTAATGCTAAAGTTAAAAGTACCTGCATGGGCATGTACCTACATAGGTAGCTACTTAGGTAATTTATGATTAGGGTCATGAATGAGTCTGGCAGAGGTAACGCTTAACACTCACCCACTCATGGACAGATGAGGGAGAGTCCCAAGAGGTTTAGTCGGCATGCCTCTGGTCGGCTTCTCGTTAGGAGAAGCCGCCGCCAGAGGAGAGTCCGACATAACTGGTCCGCCTGGGGGCGTATTCGTAACGCATTTCTCCTGGGTCATCAAAAAAAAGGTAACGCTTATTCGAAACCTCAATATAGACACTTCAAGGGCTGCGAATTTATGTATCGATGGTAACGAATGTCAGACGGCATGCAGCCGCTTTATTGAAATTAACAGGCTTCCCAATTCCTGGGCCATGGTCAAAGCTTAGGTTTAACAACTTGAAATATTTGCATGCTATAATTTAATGGCTAAAGAAGTTTAAGCAACATGTAAATTTTTAACATCTTCATTTTATGTAACCACCCTATTTATAGGCAAATAAATTATTTTGTATTTTGTACCCCGAGCTTTGAAGCAACGAATTTGGATGCTACTGGAAATAATACTTTGAGATGAGATGAAGTTCAACCCGAAACACATTAATTATCCTGATAAGATGAATCTTTCGTGAGTAGGAGTGCAAAGACAGGCGACAAAAAACCCTAGATAGTCGATGTGCTCCTAGATAAAAAGGTATCGTAGCAGAATATAAATACATTTACACATTGACTTTAAAATTAATTCCTCGTGTTCAATAAATATATAATTTATCGTTCATTTTTGCATTTAATCTTACAATGATTAATATAAAATGGTAACATATGCACGTACAACCTAATTAGTCAATATACTTAAAAATATCTAAGTAATTTGTTTCTTTAAATTACAAAAAACACATTTAAATACTGAACCATCATTTCTAAAACTTTCACTTTGTGTGTAATAAAAATGTAAAGCAAGAAATGTCTTAATTTCAATTAAAGTGGCGTTTAAAGTCTTAATTCCAATAAGATATCACCAGGAAATCCTGTCAAATTGCACTACATATAACAAAAATACCAATCAGTGAATTAATCATTTCTTAAAATTGGTCATCGTTACCATTAATTACAATGACCACAGTTTTAGAAACGATGGATGAGACAGTCACCTCTTGCCAATTAATCATTTTCGCACAAAACACCGACTTTAACGACGTCTAATTAATCAATTAACTCTTATTTGTCAGACCAGAGACGGTTCACCGTAAACACCAGCAAACAATATTACATTGGCACTTCTCTCCATTATTAAGAACACAAATTCTTTATTCGCTTCGAATCTTTGCCCTAAGATTCTATTTTCTAAACCAACCACCGTAGAAGCTGCAGCTGTGGTCCCTTCTTCCGTAACTTCAATTTCAACATTCTGTATAGTTTTAGACACAAATAGAGGACTATTTGACACACCAGGCAGTTGAGCTTTTTGAGAATCGAAAATGGAATGAATTCCTGCATACTGAAGTGGAGTCACTAAGTCTTGCTTCGTGGATAACTTGAACCGTGGTATGTAGGTATCCACGTCACCCCCACTTGGCTCCGCTCTCATTTCTTCTATCCAGTCTAATGGCTGAGTAGCCAAATTATTCAAGATTCTTTTAACTGGCACTCCATTAAGTGGTAAGATAATCATCATGGAGTATTGAGCGTTCTTTCCGTATGTCATTTCCAATACTTGGGCTTCAATTTGAGCAGGATATCCCAAGTTGTGAGGTGCCTTTTGAAACATCATGTTGACATTCCCAATACTCTTTCCTTGGAAATTGTAGAACGTGTCTTCTCTGGTCTGGGCAGGATCAAATTGATACGTCCAGCTTGCTTTAAAGTACAAAGCGTCCACTAGTATCATTTTCAAATCTTCCAACAAATCAGGAGTGACAGCATTTGCGATTAATCCTTCAGTTGCCATACAAATGTAGTAATTTATATCATTTGCTAATTTTGTAGTATTATTAGGATCTACTGAATAAATATCAGTTCCATAATTGACTGCAGCTTCACAAAATTCAGGATGCACTTCAAAGGAACAATCAGTGAACATTACTGATTGTCCTTTTAAAAACACGTCTTCTTTATCACATCTTAGTATGTCATTAACAGCTTTGTGCATAGCTTGAGTGGTTCTTAATTCCCTGGGTAATTTAAGTCCTCTCATGAGTTCCAGGAAGGTTTCTCCAGACGATCCTTCTGCTAGTAAAGAGAATATGCTCCATACGGACAGTGGGGATATGGCGAGGTTTTTCGTCCCAAAGTTGTCTTGGAAGGCGTATGTGTGTTCGAGAAGTTGTAGCGCGAATTCGTTTATAGGCGCGAAGCTGTTAATCTCGGCGGGCGCCGCACGCGCAGCGGCGACTAAGATCGCGTAGTGAACAACCTTCCACATGATAACCCGCGCTAGTACTAACGCAACACGCTATGGCGATTCGATCCTATCAATGGTTTCTCACGTGCGGCAAGCACAATGAATACAATTTAACTGGTTAAGTAATGTTTATCGCGAACTTTAAGTATTTTAGTTAGGGTTTGGAGAAGTAACGGTGTGGAATCGATTTGTTTCGGACTTCTAATTCGGGTTATAAATCGATTAAAATGCATTTTTGGGTTCTGGGTTTTATGATTCCTAATTGATTGTTTGTAAATGCTATTAAATAACAAATAAATAAAATATGCCCTCACTCTTACGATGGTGTCGTAAAAGGCGACTAAGGTAAAGCTGCTGGCATGATCATCAGCACCCAGAGAAGGAAAACTCTGCATTTATATCAAAACCCTCGCCAACCCGTCTGCCAAGCGTGGTGAGTATGGTAACTACTCCTCATGTGATTGAGGGAGGCCCGTGCCCCAGCAGTGGGGACTTAAATGGGCTGATGATGATGAAATAAAATATGTGCCAGGTAGTCACTACGTTCAACTACATAATTAGTTTAGATTGAACTAGGGAATTCATACAATAATTTATATTTTACCTGATTCTGAACTAGCTACTTAGTTTATGCACTTTGTATTACGGATATAAAAAAAACAGAGGAGTTACAAATTAAAACTCACCCAAACACTAAACAAAATCAAGTGCTCATCACACGAATAAGTATTTGTCCAGGGTAGGGATTGAACCCATGTCCTATGGCGTATGGGGCAGGGTCACTACCAAATGTCATCATAATGCATCATGTCAATATTTCTAATGCAGCTTTAAAATTATCAGTGTTCAGAACAACCATTTGGTGACGTCTCTATTCCATTGTAGGGTTTTTAACAAAATTATGTATTTCCTGTTTGTTATTGTTTTAAGCATCATCATCATCAGCCCACTTAAGTCCCCACTGCTGGGGCACGGGCCTCCCTCAATCACATGAGGGGTAATTGCCATACTCACCACGCTTGGCAGACGGGTTGGCGAGGGTTTGATATAAATGCAGAGTTTTCCTTCTCTGGGTGCTGATGATCATGCCAGCAGCTTTACCTTAGTCGCCTTTTACGACACCTCTGTAAGAGTGAGGGTGGCCTATTCTACTCTGCCGGGGACCACACGGCAGAGTAGAATAGACCACACGACAGAGTTTAAAGCATACTATAAACCTGAAGGTCTTCCATTCAATCTTGACTGCCTCGTTGGCGCAGTGGGTAGTCCGTCGCACTTTAAAGCGACGGCTGCGCTTGGGCTCCCGGGTTCGATCCCCGGGTCGCGCCAAAATGAGTTCTTGAAATTTGCACGCAATTTTACTTAATACCTTAGGTATCATGTATTTCTAGCAAATAAATGTTTGTTTGTAAAAAGAGACGATCGTCTATTATAATTCTAATAAATTTCACAACATCTCATGCGTTGACCTGATTCCGTACTAAGTAGCTTAAGCACTTGTGTTACAGATATCAGACAACAGAGGAACACAAATATATACTTCATCGTCATCGTCCGTTCGTCGTTGAGCCGTGTGGGCACCACACGGCTCAAGAATAGAATAGGCCACCCTCACTCTTACCGAGGTGTCGTAAAAGGCGACTAAGGTAAAGCTGCTGGCTTGATCATCAGCACCCAGAGAAGGAAAACTCTGCATTTATATCAAAACCCTCGCCAACCCGTCTGCCAAGCGTGGTGAGTATGGCAATTACCCCTCATGTGATTGAGGGAGGCCCGTGCCCCAGCAGTGGGGACTTAAATGGGCTGACGAATATATACTTAAATACATATATTACACCCAGACACCGAACAAACACAAGTATTCATCGCACGAGTGTTAGTCCAGGGTGGGGATCGAACCCACGACCTTTGGCGTAAGAGGCAGGGTCACTACCAATTGCGCCATCCGGTCAGTCGTTAACATTATGGTTAACATCGTACTCCTTTTTAAAAGGCCGGCAACGCATTAGCGATCTCTCTGATTTGGCAGATATTAATGGGCGACGTTAATTACTGACCATCAGATGATCCGCTGGCTTTAGGCTTCTAGCATAAAAAAGTTGAGCTTTGGACACAACCGGGACACTTTCATATGAGATCAGAAGTGAGCGCTCATGCTCGGATCGGTGACCGTGACACCTGTTGACACGGCACTGTGCTGTACTGTGCGTGAGAACTCTTCACGCGCCTGCGCATGTCGGTTAGATCTTACATATTTATGGTATTTGTTTGTAGGTATCTTAGTAACTTCGCCTTCAATAGGTCAAAGCGTAGGTTGAGTGAACAATCTTTTTTTTTGGTCACCCAGGAGAAATGCGTTACGCATACCCGCCGCCGGGGGGCGGACGGGTTATGTCGGACTCCCCTCCGCAGAAGTCGGGGGTATACTGACTAAAACTCCTGGGACTCGGCAAACACTTATACTATTTATTAAATAACCATGCACAAATGTTGGGTCCAACGCGTACGCGAAAAATTTATTCACACCAAAAGCCGCCACTTTTGGCGTGAATCAATTTTTCGCGGACCCAACATTTGTGAATGGTTATTTAATAAATAGTATAAGTGTTTGCCTAGAGGTTGTAACCCCGAAATGGTTTAAAATAGATCCGGATTAGTGGCTAAATATTAAAATCGATTGACGTCGCTAGTGTGCCCTACCCGTCACCTTAAGTGAACAATCTTTTTTTTTATACTAACCCTAACTAACCTAGGTTAGGGTTTTTATTTTTAATATTTTTTTAACAATCTTACTGATTTTCAGCATCAGGGAAATTAACTATGTTAGGTACCTAGCTTCGAATATCTAAATTGACCAATTCGCGTCCTTTCGTAAGGCAACCAAGACACTTTCTTGGTCATCCGCTTTTGACCTTGCGCTAATATTGCTATATTTTGATCTTTAACCTTTTTTAATTGGAGTATTTGTCTTTTACCTTCGGTTTTATTCAAGGCTATTCAAGTATTGTTCGTTTCATATTAACTGTACGTTCAGTCATCCTGAGTAATCCTGACTAATCTAAAGTTAGTCAGCTGAAACAGCATTTAGGAACTGACTAAGCACCTATAGATCATTTATTCATGGTTAATCTTTTTAATTGTAAAGTTTTTATTTAAATTTTAAACAATTTATAATTAGCTACCAATGATTAGTTAAGGTGACGGGTAGGGCATACTAGCGACACCAATCGATTATAATTTTTAGCTACTAAACCGGATCTACTTTAAACTATTTCTAAGTTACAACCTATTGGCAAACACTTATACTATTTATTAAAAAGCCATGCACAAATGTTGGGTCCGTTTTTGTACGCGAAAAATTGATTCACGCCAAAAGCAGGCACTTTTAGCGTGAATCAATTTTTCGCATTTGCATAAATAGTATAAGTGTTTGCCAAGAGGTTGAAATTGTTTAAAACAGATCCAGTTTAGTAGCTAAAAATTATAATCGATTGTTGTCGCTAGTGTGCCGTACCCGTCACCAAAATTAAATCCTTTAGATACCTACATTATTGAAACGATGGTAGATCAGTGGGTAGGAACGGCGTAGGTCGGCAATTGCTTACCATCATGTGATTTGTCTGTTCGTCTGCCACCTATGACCGAAAAAAAAGGAATATTAACTTACTATAAGTATGTAATAAACTATTCTTATTCTTATAGCCCAAGCTAAGATTTTCCCTTGAACTGTGGAAACCAGAAACACCGAAGGTACCTACCACAAATATCTGTTTCATTAACAAACATTTTTTTGATGCGGCAATCGAACCGGCAATCCTTGCCCTCTGCAGGCGCGCTCAATCCACCGCGCTAAACGCCACAAATAAAGCATGCAGGAGCTGATCCGCCTCGATTTTCTGGCGAGAGGCTATGGCATCGCTACAGTCGAGCACAAAAAACATTATATATTACTTATTAAGAGCGATGGTATCTCAATAGATACGAATGCGCCTTCCACGCAGTCGAATCCTTGGTCGAGATTCGACTCATGCACTAATGGTTTTTTCAAACCTATGTGCGTATTTCTACCATTACCATCTGCTCGGCGGTGAGGGAAAACATCGTGAGGAAACCTGCACGTTTCGGAAAAAGTTTCTAAAACGTGTAACTATGATTCAGCTTTTTTTTATCCTAGAGGCGGACCAACGAGCAAGCGAGTCACCTGATGGAAAGTAATCATCGCCGCCCATGAACATCCGCGAAATCAGAGAGATCGCTAATGTGTTGCCGGCCTTTTTAAAAAAGAGTACGCTCTTCTCTTTAATAAAAATAATAATAATAATTCTCACAACATCTCATACGTTGACCTGATTCCGTACTAAGTAGCTTAAGCACTTGTGTTACAGATATCAGACAACAGACCCCACCACCTTTGGCGTCAGAGGCAGGGTCACTACCAATTGCGCCATCCGGTCAGTCAAAGTCAGTCAAGGTCAGTTTAAGGTCCCTAAGTAGTAGCCGTCCGGAAATACTCCTGCAGCTAAACCGTTCCACAGAACTGAGGTACGTGGTAGAAAGTTCCGGGAAAAACGCACAGTATTAGACCGCCATCCATCGAGATGACGAGGATGGAATGACAATCGCTTGCGAGTGGTTCGATGTCAGAATTCGGCTGCAGTAGATCAAACAGTTCTTCAGTTGGTCTGGTTTCCCTGTTAAAGGGTTGCGAAGGTCAGATGGCATTCGCTTTATTGTAATTACCACACCCCCCCAATCCTGAATCATGGTCTAAGCGTACCCTGGGCTCCAAAGCGACAGCTATGGGCGCAACCGGGAATTACACGCTAAGATGAAGAAGAACGCTGTGGTATCGCTAAGGTCGAGCAAAAAAAAACATTATACTACTGTCACAACAACACATACATTGATCTGACTCCGAGATACATAGGTCAAGCAACTATGTTCATCATTTCAGCCAATGGACGTCCACTGCTGGACATAGGCCTCCCCCAATGTTCTCCACACAGATCGGTCCTGTGCCTCCCGCATCCAATGGATTCCCGCGATCTTCACCAGATCGTCGGTCCATCTTGTAGGAGGCCTGCCACGGCTGCGAGTTCCTGTACGTGGCCTCCACTCGAGGACCTTTCCGCCCCAACGGCCGTCTGTTCTCCTCGCTATGTGCCCTGCCCATTGCCACTTAAGGCATGCAATCCTTTGGGCTACGTCTGTGACCTTAGTTCTCCTGCGGATCTCATCATTTCTGATACGATCACGCAGGGAGACCCCGAGCATAGCCCTCTCCATTGCTCTCTGGGTGACTTTGAGCCTCCTTAATCGGCACATTGTAAGCGGCCACGTTTCGGTTCCGTATGTCATCACTGGCAACAGTCAGCAACTATGTTACGGATATCAGAACCAACAGCGGAATTACAAATATATACATATAATACTTTTCTTTTGTAAATACATACTTATAATACATTAAAACACCCAAAACAATACAAATATACATGTTCATGCACACAAATGTTTCTTGTCGTAATATCAAGATTAATCTTACTAACGGGAAGAAATTATTACATAAGTTTCTCAGAAAATTGTAAATCATTTACTTAAGGTGACGGGTAGGGCACACTAGCGACGCCAATCGATTTATTTCCGGGGTTACAACCTTGCGGCAAATACTTATACTATTTATTACGGATCCAACATTTGCGCATGGTTAATTAATAAATAGTACAAAGTGTGTGCCTTACCCGTCACCTTTAGGCTACGGGTAGCCCTAACTAGAGCGAACACGCATTTGCATAAATAGTATAAGTGTTTGCCAAGAGGTTGAAATTGTTTAAAACAGATCCAGTTTAGTAGCTAAAAATTATAATCGATTGTTGTCGCTAGTGTGCCGTACCCGTCACCAAAATTAAATCCTTTAGATACCTACATTATTGAAACGATGGTAGATCAGTGGGTAGGAACGGCGTAGGTCGGCAATTGCTTACCATCATGTGATTTGTCTGTTCGTCTGCCACCTATGACCGAAAAAAAAGGAATATTAACTTACTATAAGTATGTAATAAACTATTCTTATTCTTATAGCCCAAGCTAAGATTTTCCCTTGAACTGTGGAAACCAGAAACACCGAAGGTACCTACCACAAATATCTGTTTCATTAACAAACATTTTTTTGATGCGGCAATCGAACCGGCAATCCTTGCCCTCTGCAGGCGCGCTCAATCCACCGCGCTAAACGCCACAAATAAAGCATGCAGGAGCTGATCCGCCTCGATTTTCTGGCGAGAGGCTATGGCATCGCTACAGTCGAGCACAAAAAACATTATATATTACTTATTAAGAGCGATGGTATCTCAATAGATACGAATGCGCCTTCCACGCAGTCGAATCCTTGGTCGAGATTCGACTCATGCACTAATGGTTTTTTCAAACCTATGTGCGTATTTCTACCATTACCATCTGCTCGGCGGTGAGGGAAAACATCGTGAGGAAACCTGCACGTTTCGGAAAAAGTTTCTAAAACGTGTAACTATGATTCAGCTTTTTTTTATCCTAGAGGCGGACCAACGAGCAAGCGAGTCACCTGATGGAAAGTAATCATCGCCGCCCATGAACATCCGCGAAATCAGAGAGATCGCTAATGTGTTGCCGGCCTTTTTAAAAAAGAGTACGCTCTTCTCTTTAATAAAAATAATAATAATAATTCTCACAACATCTCATACGTTGACCTGATTCCGTACTAAGTAGCTTAAGCACTTGTGTTACAGATATCAGACAACAGACCCCACCACCTTTGGCGTCAGAGGCAGGGTCACTACCAATTGCGCCATCCGGTCAGTCAAAGTCAGTCAAGGTCAGTTTAAGGTCCCTAAGTAGTAGCCGTCCGGAAATACTCCTGCAGCTAAACCGTTCCACAGAACTGAGGTACGTGGTAGAAAGTTCCGGGAAAAACGCACAGTATTAGACCGCCATCCATCGAGATGACGAGGATGGAATGACAATCGCTTGCGAGTGGTTCGATGTCAGAATTCGGCTGCAGTAGATCAAACAGTTCTTCAGTTGGTCTGGTTTCCCTGTTAAAGGGTTGCGAAGGTCAGATGGCATTCGCTTTATTGTAATTACCACACCCCCCCAATCCTGAATCATGGTCTAAGCGTACCCTGGGCTCCAAAGCGACAGCTATGGGCGCAACCGGGAATTACACGCTAAGATGAAGAAGAACGCTGTGGTATCGCTAAGGTCGAGCAAAAAAAACATTATACTACTGTCACAACAACACATACATTGATCTGACTCCGAGATACATAGGTCAAGCAACTATGTTCATCATTTCAGCCAATGGACGTCCACTGCTGGACATAGGCCTCCCCCAATGTTCTCCACACAGATCGGTCCTGTGCCTCCCGCATCCAATGGATTCCCGCGATCTTCACCAGATCGTCGGTCCATCTTGTAGGAGGCCTGCCACGGCTGCGAGTTCCTGTACGTGGCCTCCACTCGAGGACCTTTCCGCCCCAACGGCCGTCTGTTCTCCTCGCTATGTGCCCTGCCCATTGCCACTTAAGGCATGCAATCCTTTGGGCTACGTCTGTGACCTTAGTTCTCCTGCGGATCTCATCATTTCTGATACGATCACGCAGGGAGACCCCGAGCATAGCCCTCTCCATTGCTCTCTGGGTGACTTTGAGCCTCCTTAATCGGCACATTGTAAGCGGCCACGTTTCGGTTCCGTATGTCATCACTGGCAACAGTCAGCAACTATGTTACGGATATCAGAACCAACAGCGGAATTACAAATATATACATATAATACTTTTCTTTTGTAAATACATACTTATAATACATTAAAACACCCAAAACAATACAAATATACATGTTCATGCACACAAATGTTTCTTGTCGTAATATCAAGATTAATCTTACTAACGGGAAGAAATTATTACATAAGTTTCTCAGAAAATTGTAAATCATTTACTTAAGGTGACGGGTAGGGCACACTAGCGACGCCAATCGATTTTATTTCCGGGGTTACAACCTTGCGGCAAATACTTATACTATTTATTACGGATCCAACATTTGCGCATGGTTAATTAATAAATAGTACAAGTGTGTGCCTTACCCGTCACCTTTAGGCTACGGGTAGCCCTAACTAGCGACACCATTCGTTTTTAATTTTTAGCTACTAAACCTGATCTATTTTGAACAAATTCGGTGGTACAACCCCTCGGCAAACACTTATACTATTCATTAAATAACTATGGACAAATTTGGGGTGCCGTTTTTGCTCGGGAAAAATTTATTCACGACCAAAGTGGCCGCTTTTGGCGTGATTCAATTTTTCGCGTACGCGTTGGACCTAACATTTTGCATGGTTATTTAAAAAATAGTATAAGTGTTTGCCGAGAGGTTGTAACACCGAAATTGTTGAAAATAGATCCGGTTTAGTACCTAAAAATTAAAATCGATTGGCGTCGCTAGGGTGCCCTACTCGTCTCCTTAAAGTATTTCTTGCTCACTTTTATAACATTATCTCCTATTCGCCACAGTTAATATAAATCACTTTGGCGGCGCTAGTATCGCATTATATCGCTTTAATAAACATTTTATTATAGTTGCATTACATTCTCAGTAATAACATTAAATTTAGTTTATGAATTAAAAATTGTTTGGTAATGAATACTAAAATGAATGTAAATACAAAAAATTATTTTAATTAACTTACTTTTGCCCGCGGCTTTGCTCGCTTTAAATCCATTTCCAAAAAATAATTGCTCGATTTTTATGTTAATCACAATAAATTTTTTAGCATTAAACCTTGATAATTGCGGAATGCTCCATATGAACATCCAAACCCCCCTTTCCCCTTGGTTTGGGCCGCCGGTAGCCTCACTCACGCAGCGAAACAAAGCACAGTGCTGCTTCACGGCGCCGGTTTTCTGTGAGGCCGAAGTATCACTCCGGTTGAGCCGGCCCATTCATGCCAAAATATGTTAATTTTATAGTTATTGACCGGTGTGGCGAGTTTAAATCATTTTGATGTTTATTTTAATTGAGTTTCGCACAAATCATCATTCTAAAACCAAGACTTTCCATCTCTTCGGATCAATTCTTCGGACTGTTTTGCCGAGCAACACGGACAAACAAACAAATAGACACACACACACATTTTCCTATTTGTAATAGATCACCAATCAATCAGAGGTATTTATCGTTCTTGTCTTTCATAACTGATATTTCGGAATCTATATTGAAGAGCTCATGCCGCAATAACACGCATCAATATGAGGAATTAGGTAATTTACCTTATAGTGTTTACTTGACATTTACAACACTCATATTTATCAAGAAGCTTCTGTGATTAGTTGACCAATGCCTATACAGTATAATAAACAGCGTGAATTGGTGTCCTCGGTGGATCAGTAGCTAAGGCTCTTTACAGCAATAAAAAAAATATATTCGTTTCAACAACAACCATTACAATTTAGGCATTGACAACCTCTAGTAGGTACAGAATCTGTGTCAGAGGAAGTTATTCTTTCTTAACAACAAATCAAAACAAACAGCGAATGCGTGTGCGGGTCCGTGCGCGTGTCCGTCTCCGTGTCCGTGTGCGTGAGAGTGCGCGTGCGCGTGCGTGTGCGTGTGTGTGTGTACAATACAAAGGCGATTTATTATCGATGCAACATCGATACGGGCGCCACTGGTCTATCCGTTACTAATTAGGTTACTTAAGGTGACGGGTAGAGCACACTAGCGATGCCAATCGATTTTAATTTTTAGCTACTAAACTATTTTACACAATTTCCGGGTTACAACTTTCGGCAAACAAATGTTGGGTCCGTTTTTGTACGCGAAAAATTGATTCACGCCAAAATCGGCCACTTTTGACGGTAATCCAAAATATTGTGCAAAAGCAGACCAAACAGTTACCTAACTATAAGTATTAAATAAATAGTACAGGTGGTTGCCGAGAGATTGTAACCCCGATATTGTTTAAAATAGATCCGGTTAGTAGGTATTGGCGTCGCTAGTGTGCCTTACCCGTCACCTTAAGTCATTAAATTTTATGGATTATCTACAGATTTTGTAATAACAATAGCGCTCTGCCCTGACTTCGTACGACTGCAATATTATGCTTGTTTTATACAAATAAATATTCCCCTTGAATATTTATTCCTATCATCAAAATCCGTTGCGTCTTTTAGTTTAAAGATAGTAGGTACTCAGTATTTATAACTGTCATCATCGTTTGCCCATTTAAGTCCCCACTGCTGGGGCACGGGCCTCCCTCAATCACATGAGGGGTAATTGCCCAAATCTGAAACTTCAAAAAATTAATAATTCATTTGTTGGTCTAAGTATTAAAATGTACAATAAGTTGCCACAAAATGTTATTGAGTTACCAACGCATAAATTTAAATCTCACGTGAAAGCCTGTTTAATGAGTAAAGGATACTATAAAATTGTAGACTACTTAAATGATAAGGATTCATGGACATAATGACCTCCATGCCTGCACACTTGTAACATTTTCATATATATTAACAAAAATCATTAATATTATATAATTACTGAATTTTAATAAATTAGGCTTAGCAGCATTTATTACTGTATAAAATTGATTTATATTGATTATTCAATAATTGACAAGATGCTAACCACCTACTATTGTACACCTCGTCCTGCAGTTTATTAGTATTAGACTACTACTCTTTGTGACCTATGAGGAGAACCTAAGTAGTCATGCTCACTCAAATGTCTCTGAGGTGGTGGCGTTATGTGGCGGGTCATTACATTCCCTCTAATATGGTTGAGTGAAATGATGGCTGACACATACGTCATACTTGTGAACAGGTGCCACCTTTGGGGACTGGTCCGCTTCGGTTTACCTCATATTTAGCTTTTAATTTGCTTCATTCTATTTTGTGTTGCATTAGACTGTATGACTTGGTATGAAGATAATAAACCATTGTAAAAAAGTTGGCGATTAAAAAGAGTAACTGGCGAGTTTCTTGCCGGATCTTCTCGACCAGAAACAACTTTCCGAGCCGGTGGTAGAATCGCATTATGTTTATTTATTTCTTTAGTATATTTTATGTATCAACATATATATGTATTAACATGTAAATTATACATAAGTACTTATAAATAGTTTTAAGTCATTCAAATGTATGACGATTTGTAAGTGCTGTGTACAAGCCTATGCAAATAAAGAATTATTTGAATTGAATTGAATTGCCATACTCACCACGCTTGGCAGACGGGTTGGCGAGGGTTTAGATATAAATGCAGAGTTTTCCTTCCCTGTGCGGATGATCATGCCAGCAGCTTTACCTTAGTCGCCTTTTACGACACCTCGGTAAGAGTGAGGGTGGCCTATTCTACTCTGCCGGGGACCACACGGCACACTTTATAACACTTTATAACTGTGCATGCATCTAAAGCTATTTTTCTATGTCATAGGCGGCAGACGAGCAAACGGGTCGCCTGATGGTAAGCAATCGCCGTCGCCCAAAGACACCCGCGACACCAGTAGAGTCACAAGTTCGCAGCCAACCTTTAAACCTCCCTTTTCACTCCCGTACCCTCACTCACGCAGCGAAACACAGCACAATTCCACTTCACGCCGGTTTTCTGTGAAGCCGTGGTATCACTCCGGTCGAGCCCATTCATGCCGAAGTGTGGCTCTCCCACGATCAAGAATTATACTTAGCATCAGCAACAGGCATGATTAAATATTTTTAATGTTAATATTATAATTATCTTTTAATTGTCTGGGTGTTTGTATCTATTATAAGTATGTATTTACAAAAGAAAAGTATTATATGTATATATTTGTAATTCCGCTGTTGATTCTGATATCCGTAACATAGGTGCTTGAGCTACCTATCTCGGAGTCAGATCAATGTATGTGATGTTGTGAAATATTTATTTATCTTTTTGTCTTTGGCATATCTCGGTATAACCATGGACTATATATAATTAGTTCATGGTATAACCTATCATCCTCATCTTAGCGTGTAATTCCCAGTTGCGTCCAAATCTGTCCCTCTGGCGCCCGGGGTACGCTTGGACCATGATTCTTGATTAGGGGAATCTGGTAATTACAATAAAGCGACTGCCGTCTGACCTTCGCAACCCTTTAACAGGGAAAACAGACCAACTGAATCATGGTTACACGTTTCGGAAACTGCAGTGCAGTTTACCTCACGATGTTTTTCCTCACGCCGAGCGAATGATAGAAATGTGCACATAGATTTGTGAAATTCAGAGGTGCATGCTCAAACCAAATCAAATCAAATATATTTATTCGTAAACACAGGTTAACAAAAAAGATGACATCACACATTTCAGACCACTATGTTTCACCGAGATATGGTATACGAAAATAGCATGCGTTAAACAGAGATAAACATTTTTCATTATTAGTATGAGGTAGTAAATAATTAAGAGGAATTTATAGAAAACAATGTCAGATTAAATTAATTATCAAAAATGTCAGTATCATTATAAAAGTCACTAATCTTATAATAGCATTTATCAATAAACTTCTTTGTCAGTACATTTCTAAATTTACATTTATTTAATTGCTGTATTCTTTTCCATCATTGCAGTTTTGCATATTTGGGTTCGAATATAAGGTTTCCGAGGGCGAAGGCTTGTGTTAGAATTATATGACATTTTGAATAACTCAGGGTCGGATTGCAACCCGTTCTTCTCGTATGGCGCGTTCTGAACCTCTTAGCTTTCATCGCTCTCTATAGTATAAACTAGTATTATAATATTTGTGGTTATAACCTCTCAATAAGCTTGGTAAATCCAACTTCCAAAAAGAGGTCGATCGACAAATCCAACCTGGCTGGTCAGCGTTCGGGAAGCTACGCAGCATATTTTCGGCCCATCTACCGCAGTGTCTCAAGACAAAAGTCTTCAATGCGTGTGTGTTGCCAGTGATGACATACGGAACCGAAACGTGGCCGTTTACAATGTGCCGATTAAGGAGGTTCATAGTCACTCAGACAGCAATGGTGAGGGCTATGCTTAGAGTCTCTTTGCGTGATCGTATCAGAAATTATGAGATCCGCAGGAGAACTAAGGTCACAGACATAGCCCAAAGAATTGCATGTCTCAAGAGGCAATCGGCAGGGCACATAGCGAGGAGAACAGACGGCCGTTGGGGCGGAAAGGTCCTCGAGTGAAGGCCACGTACAGGGACTCCCAGCCGTGCCAGGCCTCCCACTAGGTGGACCGACGATCTGGTGAAGTTTGAGGGAATCCATTGGATGCTGGCGGCACAGGACCAATCTATGTGGAGAACATTGGGGGATGCCTATGTCCAGCAGTGGAAGTCTATTGGCTGAAATGATGATGATGATGATAATCTATCATCATGCTATCATAATGATGACAAGTTGGATGTAAATGGTGGATTTCTTCAATATCCCTGCGAAATATCAATTGGCCTGTAAGAAGCACCCAACGACAGGCTTAAGTTCAAACCCCCTTATGATTATAACTCATTGCTTGCAACACAGTAACACATCCAAACTGCCGTCCAAATCATGAATGCAGTAAAATATTGCAAAGTGAAAAAAATCAACCTTATTGCTATTTAACTTTAGGTTGATTTTTTTCGTTTCCCAATTTTTTACTGCATTTTAGCATAGTCATAATTCATGAGCAATTTGCATAAGTATTCGACAGCATACGGGCCTGCTGTCATGCAACGATTTGTTTTCTAAAGGATTTTATTGATAAGCGTTGTGTGAGTTATGACATTATGAAGATGGACCACAGTAGGTATACACCCTAATTTTTTATCGATTACATCCCGAAAACCACATATTTAGGTGACGGGTAGGGCACACTAGCGACGCCAATCGTTTTTAATTTTCAGCTACAAAACCGGATCTATTTTAAACAATTTCGGGGTTACAACAACCTCTCGGCAAACTCTTATACTATTTATTGTACCTATAATCATGCACAAATGTTGGGTCCGTTTTTGTGCGAAAAATTGATTCACGCCAAAAGCTGCCGCTTTTGGCGTGTATCAATTTTTCGCGTACGCGTTGAACCCAACATATGTGCAATTTTACTTAATAAATATAAGAAGTGTTTGCCGAGAGGTTGTAACCCTGATTTATTTAAATAGATCCGGATTAATAGCTAAATATTTAAATAGATTGGCGTCGCTAGTGTGCCCTACCCGTCACCTTAATCAACGTGAATAAAGGCAATGGAGGTGATGCCTTGACTAACATCGCGTCCGTTGTGATTGCAACGTGGGCTCTTCTCTTGCTTACCATCAGAATGAGGAGAGCCAATATACTGTGTTACTTAAACAAAAGTCCTTTTTTTTAAATATATAAATAAGCGAAAAAAAAATATAGCCGTTCCTTACAAAATAGAATATTCACCCGGCAATAATGTGTGTGGTAGCCGTGTGGTCCCCGGCAGAGTAGAATAGGCCACCCTCACTCTTACCGAGGTGTCGTAAAAGGCGACTAAGGTAAAGTTGCTGGCATGATCATCAGCACCCAGAGAAGGAAAACTCTGCATTTATATCAAAACCCTCGCCAACCCGTCTGCCAAGCGTGGTGAGTATGGCAATTACCCCTCATGTGATTGAGGGAGGCCCGTGCCCCAGCAGTGGGGACTTAAATGGGCTGACGATGATGATGAATAATGTGTGGAACAGCTGATTGTTTTCCCGCCTACATTATAGATCTAACTGTTGGATCAATAAATTTAAGCGAGGAAAAATCTAACAAATGGATTTGTCGATAAAATTGATTAGTTATATTCTAATATGCTAACAGGACTTCATTCGCGATGTATCGCTAATGAAGTCCATTTAGCATGTACCTATTTTGAAGTGAGGTTTCGGGATGTAAACAATAAAAAAATAACGGCGTATAGTTTAATAAATCTTATATACAGCGTGTCTGGAGATCGTTGTCCGACCCGTAAAGGCATAATCAATTATATAATAAATTCTATCGACTTCCATTTGTTTTTTTTTCTCAAATTATTACGCAAGGGACGTCAAATTGTGACTGGCCTGATGGCACATTTGGTGTTTGTTCAGTGTCTAGGTGTTAAATGGATTCGGCGGGAAGGGCTAAAACAAGCCGCGTGGGCTGATCCAATTTAATGGTTTTAAATTAGTGTCTAGTGGTTGTGTGTAACTCGTGGGGTGCGAGTATAGACGCAAATAGTGTCAGAGCGAGAAGTAAATAGATGCGCCGCCATTTCTGATCCCATTCTTTATCCGCACAGGTTGTAAGTATTTCTGACTTTCTTGTAGTAGAACATAACTATGCGTTACTCTATACCTATGCTCCATTTTTCACATACAAAAAACCGGTCATCGAATTATCAGACTTAGGCAAACTTTATGTGATAGGTGGCAGACGAACAGACGGATAACCAGATGCTAAGCGATTGTCGACGCCCATGGACACCAGCAGTGGAGTCACAAGTGCCCTGCCAACCTTTAAACCTTTGGTTGGGATTGGGCCTCCAAAACCCTCACTCACCCAACGGCGAAACAGCACGAACGCTGCCGGTTTGTTCTGTGAGGCCCTGGTATTACTCCGATCGAGTCGGCCCATTTATACCAAAGCATGACTCTCCCACGGTGAAAATGCGTTGGACGATTAAATAAATTGGGCTGATTGTTAATATCCTATACATGGACTGATAATAATTATCTTAACATTTTCTTCTTGGCTGCTGTGTAGTCGGTTAAACATTAGTTCTTCTAAAAAGTGACATCTGTTAATATTTACCTGCAAAGTAAGCATAGTAGTAAGTATGCATGCCACTATGCATAATACGTTCATTCTGCAATTTCGTAGAAACGTGGCGATTGAATAGTACTAAACTCAGCGCATAGATGGCGCTATTCGTACATTTCAAGATTATCCAATTGATTACAATTATTAGCAACTCTAAGGATATCTTTTTAACAATTTCAAATGTGATCTTGAAATTATTATCTTCCTGATATCTGTAGTACCTACTCACTCAGGGGAGAGAGTGAGTATAAAAGTTGGCAACGCTCTTATGATTCCACTCAGTAGTTGTTTGTGTCCAAGGGCAGCGGCAATCGTTTATCATATCATGTAATCAGCCTGCTCGTCTGCCACTTTAAAAATAAAAAAATGTGTTCATCACACGAATGTTGTGGTGGGTTGTTCCAGGGTGGGGATCAAACCCACGATCTAGGCGTATGAGTGAATAGGTCTTTATAACTTGAAAACGATTATAAAATTATTGGGGAGCATTTAATTTTCAGCCCATCAGGAGCCTCAATTCTCGTGCTCGTTAATATTTTGAAAACATGGCGATTATCACATGAAGTTCATACAAAAAAAACTATGTTTCAGTGATATATGTCGTATGAAAATAAATGTCACGAGCACGAGAATTGGGCTCCAGGACCCCAATTCTCGTGCTCGTGATATTTTGAAAACATGGCGGATATCACCTGAAAACCGTACAAAAAAACTGTGTTTTGGTGATATTTTGAAAATATGGCGGATATCACCTGAAATCCATACAAAAAAACTATGTTTTAGTGATATATGTCGTAATATGATGATAGATATCACGAGTCTGATAATGGAGTCCTGATAGCTTATTGATGATGTATAAATTATCAGCTCGCGCCGTATGTTGCATTATTTACGGATTAATCTGTATATGCCACTAGTATTTAATGCTATTAATGCCCCTCGTACGAAATTCTGCCCAAAATATGGTATAACTAAAATTTGCTAGTAAGGTAAGTATGAAGGTGGTGTGAAGGGGAATCCTCCCCTGAGCAATCTTGCTCAGGCAGCCCGGCGTACTCTGGGGAGGGCACAAACCCGCTCAATTGCGCTGGAGGCGGAAGAAGGAGCAAGGCACCCCTGCATTCACTAGATGTGAATTTTATAAATATCAGGGGTCTACATTCGAATCTGAATGCCGTCCACCACCACCTGGAGACGGAAAAGCCGGCCTTGCTTTTTCTTACCGAAACGCAGATTTCCCCCCCTTCTGACATATCTTATTTATGCTACCCCGGTTACGTACTTGAACATTCATTTGTCCCACGAGCGGGTGTATGCGCATATGTCAGGGAGGATATTTGTTATCGTCGCCTCAGCAACCTTGAAGCACGAGACCTGTCCATCTTTTGGCTGCGAGTAGACTGCGCCAATCATCCCCGCATCTACTCGTGCCTTTACAGGTCTCATAGCGGCAACATCGAGACTGACCGACTCGTTGAGCACATTCAGATGGCGACTGAACTGGTCCTTGAACAGGTTCCAACCGCAGAGATCGTCATACTAGGTGATTTTAACGCGCACCACGCCGAATGGCTTGGTTCACATACAACCGATCATGCGGGAAGGACCTTTCATGACTTTGCTTTGGCCTATGGTCTATCTCAACTGGTATCAACTTTTACACGTGTGCCAGATCGAGATGACCACACTCCCACCTTGTTGGACCTTCTGCTGACCACCCATCCCGACGTCTACAAAGTGTCTGTAGATGTACCACTTGGCTCTTCCGACCATTGCCTGGTACGGAGCACTGTACCTCTCAACAGCACTCAGCGGTCGAAACTGGGCACCCGCCGTATTTGGCACTATCGGTCAGCAGACTGGGATGGAATGCGAAGTTTTTTTTCGTCTTACCCATGGCAGCAGGTTTGCTTTACGCCGGAGGATTGTGATGCCTCAGCTAAAAATATTGCCGATGTGATACTGCAGGGAATGGAATTATTATTCCAAGCTCTGTAGTACCTATAGGCGGCAGATCCCAGCCCTGGTTTGGTCATACTAGCAAAATGGCATCACGCCGGAAGCAAGATTGTTACCAAGCCTGGGCTGCAGCAGTGGCATCCAATGACCCAAATACCAGCGTCCTAAAGAAAAAGTACAACTTCGCTGCTAGGTCCTTCAAGAAGGATATTGCCAAATCAAAGGCATCGTTCATCGGTGAAATTGGCGAGAAGCTAATGCGCCTCCCATCAGGCACCCGCGCTTTTTGGGCTCTCGCCAAAGCCATTCTGGGGAACTTTAGTCAGTCGTCTTTCCCTCCACTTCACAAGTCGGATGATACCCTTGCCCATACTGCAAAAGAGAAAGCCGACCTTCTGGGCACTCTTTTTGCGTCTAACTCGACTTTGGATGACTCTGGGAACTCTCCACCAATTATACCGCCCTGTGCGAGTTCAATGCCGAACGTCCGTTTCCGACAAGATTCGGTTCGTAAAGCTCTCTTTTCCCTTGACATCCGTAAGTCGAGTGGGCCGGATGGTATCCCTCCGATTGTACTGAGGGAATGTGCTCCGGAGTTGGCTCCGGTTTTAACGCGTCTTTTCCGGCTCTCCTACACCACTGGCGTAGTACCGAGTAACTGGAAGTCAGCCCTTGTCCACCCGATACCCAAAAAAGGCGATCGCTCGGACCCGTCCAATTATAGACCAATAGCCATTACCTCAATCCTCTCTAAAGTAATGGAGTCCATTACCAACCGTCAGCTCTTGAGATACTTAGAGGAGAACCGCCTATTAAGCGACCGCCAATACGGCTTCCGTAGTGGTCGCTCCGCCGGTGACCTGCTGGTATTTCTGACTCATCGATGGGCACAGGCGTTGGAGAGCAAGGGTGAGGCTCTGGCTGTCAGTTTGGACATAGCGAAAGCCTTTGATAGGGTATGGCACAAGGCGCTGCTATCTAAACTTCCTTCATACGGTCTTCCGGAGAAATTATGCACGTGGGTCGCTAGTTTTTTAAATGGGCGTAGCATTAAGGTTGTTATCGACGGTTCTTGCTCGGATCTGAAGCCCGTGAACGCTGGTGTCCCTCAGGGCTGTGTACTATCTCCAACACTGTTTCTTCTGCACATCAATGATATGTTGTCTCAGAACAATATTCATTGCTATGCGGATGATAGTACTGGAGATGCACTGTATACCGGACGTGCAAATATTTCAACGGAAAACGTCATCGAAAACCGAAACACACTTGTGTCTGAAGTCGAAGATATGCTAAATCATGTTTCGAACTGGGGACGACTTAATTTAGTCCATTTTAATCCCTCCAAGACACAAGTGTGCGCGTTAACCGCTAAAAGACGTCCCTTTGAAGTGCCAATCAGTTTTCAGGGCACCCCCCTTGATGTCAAGCATTCTATCGGGATCCTTGGTGTCGACATTTCGAGCGATGTCCAGTTTCGCGGTCATCTGGAAGACAAAGCTAAAATAGCTTCAAAGAAACTTGGTGTACTTAATAGAGCGGGGCGGTATTTCACACCAGCTCATCGGTTACAACTCTATAAGGCACAAGTTCGGCCCCATATGGAATACTGTTCCCATCTCTGGGCTGGTGCACCTCAGTACCAACTTCTTCCGTTTGACCGCGTACAACGTAGGGCTGCTCGAATTGTTGGTGACCTGACTCTCTCTAGTCGACTTGATCCTCTAGCATTGCGGCGGGACATAGCTTCCCTCAGCATTCTATACCGCATTTATCATGGGGAGTGCTCTGAAGAACTGTTTGATCTACTCCCTGCGGCCGAATTCTTACATCGAACCACTCGCAAGCGATTGTCATTCCATTCTCATCATCTCGATGGATGGCGGTCTAGTACTGTGCGTTTCTCCCGGAACTTTCTACCACGTACCTCAGTTCTGTGGAACGGTTTGGCTGCAGGAGTATTTCCGGACGGCTACGACTTAGGGATCTTCAAGAGAAGAGCGTACTCTTTTTTAAAAAAAAGGCCGGCAACACATTAGCGATCTCTCTGATTTCGCAGATGTTCATGGGCGGCGATGATTACTTTCCATCAGGTGACTCGCTTGCTCGTTTGTCCGCCTCTAGCATAAAAAAAAAAAAAGTATCTAATTCTAATTTTAATCACGATATATATACCAGATCTTCGATAATTGTAATTACTAGACTCTCCAAATCCTGAATCATGGTCTAAGAGTATTAAATTATCGTCCTATTATATGTATTACTATAACTTTGTCTGTCTCTTCGGTCGATTCCCTCACTGCTGAAGATCGTGACTCCTTCCGATTTTGTCGACCAGCTGTCGCCATCTCAACTTCAACTTTGTCGCTATCTGGCCCGACCATCGCTGAGCACAACGGCCTCTTAGTATTTTTCCTTCCACTTTCCCTGTCACAATCAAGCGCTCTAAATTGTCTGCACTCCCTCGTGCAATGTATCCAAAATATTGCACGACACGTCGCAAACAGGTGGTGGCCAAGCGCTGAGTATCCTCTAGGTATATGTAGGTATGTTTTTGAGAATCGAGACGTTGGTGCGGCGGGCAGTCAATGGAATTCTTAACATATGGCGCCAGCACCATATTTCAATATACATAAATTATTTTTATATCTACCTTCATCGTCAGCCGTCAGCCCATTTAAGTCCCCACTGCTGGGGCACGGGCCTCCCTCAATCACATGAGGTGTAATTGCCATACTCACTACGCTTTGCAGACGGGTTGGCGAGGGTTTAGATATAAATGCAGAGTTTTCCTTCTCTGGGTGCTGATGATCATGCCAGCGGCTTTACCTTAGTCGCCTTTTACGACACCTCGGTAAGAGTGAGGGTGGCCTATTCTACTCTGTCGGGGACCACACGGTTTATATCTACCTAGACAAAGTTATTGTTATACATATAATAAGACGTTAATTAAATCGCCTATGGGCATAGACTCTGCGACTATGTAATATAATCTTTCAGAACACGCCGCATGTTAATACATAAGTCCCGCATATAATGTACTCACATAATTGATGTAGTGCTAACGGGCGATAATATCTCGGTTAATTAACATACAGTATGGATACGACAGATGGAGACACACGGGGGTGAAATGTTACCGAAGTATACAGTAACAGGTGTAAGTTATTTTGCTATTATTTTAAAGATGAATAATGTTAGCTTCTTACGTTAGTTTTATTTTATTATTGTTTATCAAATGCTCTGTTACTTTTCATATTAATTGTTTTTGGTTACTCAAGACACAGGCTACGCCTAGTTTAGGATCCCCTGTTACATATATCACCTTTTTTTAGAGAGCAAGAGCCCAATTCTCGAGCTCGTGACATTTATTTTCATACGACATATATCACTGAAACATAGTTTTTTTGTATGGTTTTTAAGTGATATCCGCCATGTTGTCAAAATGTCAAGAGTCCGAGAATTGGGCTCCAGATCTAATGTTTGAGGTGACGGGTGGGGCACACTAGCGACGCCAATCGATTTTAATGTTTAGCTACTAAACGGTTTAGTTTTAAATACATCCTGTTTAGTCTACACCGGATGTATTTAAAACAATTTCGGGGTTACAACTTCTTGGCAAACATTTATACTATTTATTGAATAACCATGCACAAATGTTGGGTCCATTTTTGTACGCGGAAAATTGATTACTGCCAAAAGCGGCCACTTTTAGGGTTAATAAACTTTACGCGTACGCGTTGGACCCAACATTTTTGCATGGTTATTTAATAAATAGTATAAGTTTTGGCCGAGAGCTTGTCCCCCAAAATTGTTTAAAATAGATCCGGTTTAGTAGCTAAAAATTAAAATTGGCGTCGCTAGTGTGCCATAGCAGTCACCTTAATTGTAAGTACAGACTACCCTCAACCTCAAATATGTAAGATTGTTCTGAGAGTAACAAAAGGATTCGGCGGGTAGGGCTAAAAGAAGCCGCGTGGGCTGATGCAATTCAAAGGTTTTAAATAAGTGTCTAGTGGTTTTTAGTGTGCAAGTTTGGTGTTTATTTGTGCAGTGAAGTGCCGCAAAGTGATCCTAATAATAAGAATCGTTGGATTGTATCGTTTTTAACACTGCTATTGTGTGTCGAGTGCGTTGTCTCGTGACAACTTGCTTGGACCTAATAGAGTCTTAAAACCCGCGATTGCTTTTAGAGTGATATCCGCTGAATCTGGAGGTCGATAAAACGCAAAACACCGGCGTTTTATTGAGTAACTGTGACTTTGACTTGACGGCCCGTCTGTTCTCCGACGGCCGAAATTTCTAGAGTCTGGTTACTAGAAATTTCGAGTCAAAGCTTCTCGAACTTTCGACCGCATACTGCGACTAGGGCATCTGGAGATTAGTAGATTTTTCCAGAACGTTCGAAATTATTCTATTTCTTTCTACTACGTTCCAATCGAATGAACAGGTAGAATGTTCGGTCGGCTGTGCATATGAGACATGGAGTACACAGTATAAGTATTCAGGGGCACATAATCGTAGCAATAATATAGCTACACTAGCTTTCACCTGCAGCGTTGCTCGCGTAGGTAGGTACCTAGTATTCGTTTTCTGACCTGATGCAGTGAAATCTTCCCTCCTTCTCTATCTTAGCTTTTAGTTCCCGCTTGCCAATGCTGTCGTCTTAAAGCCGCGGGTGCGCCTAAACCATAACGGACAATACGACAAAGAAAAAATATTACCATTTGTATTCACTTTTCGAATAAAGAAAGAAAAAAAAGATGACCCATATTTTTTAGCTTTTTTTAAATTTGTGGCTTTATTGAAATATTTTTTGTAAAATATTAATTAATATGCCTTAAGTGACGTAGTCCTGAGGCTCAAACTATTTTGATGTTGATGCTATATGTACAATAAAAAAAGTTTAGGCGACAAAGTTACTTAAAGTCCCGGTTGAGTTGGCACTAGTTGGCGCGTGGCAAAAGTCGGAACTAATGTTGTTCTGACATTTTTGCTTAAAAAAACGTTTTACAAAAGTTTAAACGTTGTCAAAGTCGCTGAAGTGCCTTCTGATCGTAGTCGGTCTTTACTGTCACAGTCATTGTTTGACGTTTGGTTTTATTGATTACCTTTTTTTTTAAATCAACGTGAGCAAAAGCGTTATTAATTGGTCATACTGTGATGACGTCACAGTAGGATTTGACATTTTTTTTCTCCAAAAATACTATGTTAAATAATTTTGAATTCGGAAGGTCCTCTAGTGGAGGCCACGTACAGGAAAGGCGCAGCAGTGGCTCCACAGGGTGGACCGACGATCTGGTGAAGGTTGCGGGAATCCATTGGATGCGGGCGGCACAGGACCGATCTGTGTGGAGAACATTGAGGGAGGCTTATGTCCAGCAGTGAACGTCTATTGGCTGAAATGATGATGATGAATTCTGAAATTAATTTTCTTAAATTCCTAAGAGTCTAATCTAGAAATGGTATTTTTCATTTCGGAAAATGTTTTTTTGACGTTTTGTCTGTCGAGTACAGACTCCTTGGGTCTCTTTAGTTTTTTATAATGTTTTTACTTATATTGACAGAAGTTGTCATTGTTTTTTTCTTGTCGTAAAAATCTTGCTTGGAAATTGGGTTTGTATTTTTTATTTATTAATTTAATTATATTCTTTCACAACTTTTATGCGCGTTTTCTTTCGTCTTCCACATTGTCCATTCAGGATTTGGTATGCCTACCCGTATGTCCCGCGACCCCAACAACATACTGCGGGGCTGGTCTGGTAATTAAACCGTAACATCGGACGCGCTGCTCTTGCGTAAGACGCGTCTATTGTTCCAGGCCGCAGTAATCAATTTATAACCTTATGACTAATGTAGTGAGGGTGAAATATTGATTTACTGTGAGCGCGAAGTTTGAAGCTGTTCCCTATACGCCACATGTATTCTTTTGCACATAGGCAAATAAATCACTGGCCGTGTGGTCCCCGGCAGAGTAGAATAGGCCACCCTCACTCTTACCGAGGTGTCGTAAAAGGCGACTAAGGTAAAGCTGCTAGCATGATCATCAGCACCCAGAGAAGGAAAACTCTGCATTTATACCAAAACCCTCGCCAACCCGTCTGCCAAGCGTGGTGAGTATGGCAATTACCCCTCATGTGATTGAGGGAGGCCCGTGCCCCAGCAGTGGGGACTTAAATGGGCTGATGATGATGATGATGAAATAAATCATCATCATCATTGCAGCTAATAAACGCCCACAGATAGACAGAGGCCTCAGCCAAAGTTCTTCACACATTTGATTCTATTCTAAATTAGTGACCCGCCCTAACTTTGTGACGGGATATTATTTGTGACGGGATTAGTTCCACTTTGTACTAATAGATGGCGCTAGATCGCCTCGGTGGCGCAGTGGTTAGTGGGTCGCACTTTAAAGCGACGGCTGCGCAAGTGGTCCCGGGTTCGTTCCGCGGGTCGGGCCAAAATTTGTTTTCTGTAAGAAATTCTTAGTGTCAGCCCGGAGTCTGGAAGTCGGTGGTCATGTACCCCAGTGCCTCGGCAAGCACGTTAAGGTGACGGGTAGGGCACACTAGCGACTTACCTACTAGACCGGATCTATTTTAAACAATTGCAGGCTTACAACCTCTCGGCAAACATTTATACTTTTTATTAAATAACAATAAAAAAATGTTGGGTCCAACGCGTACGCGCAAAATTGATTCACACCAAAAGCGGCCACTTTTGGCGTGAATCAATTTTTCGTGTACGCTTTGGAACCAACATTTGTGCATGGCTATTTAATAAATGGTATAAGTGTTTGCCGAGAGCTTGTAACCCCGAAATTATTAAAAATAGATCCAGTTTAGTAGCTTATAATTAAAATCGATTGGCGTCGCTAGTTGATCCTACCCGTCGCCTCAATTGTACAATTTTGTATGTTAGCATCTGAGCACGAACAATTAAAATATTTAATTATTACACATGCTTAAACTAAGTAATTACCATCTAGTTTATTACCACACACTTCATAAACTCACATCAAAATACGAGTTAGAATACTAAATTAGCTAAAACAACAACCGAAGCGAACTTAACAAAATGGACGGCGGAAGTTTTACAAAATGGCGGCCGGAAGTGGTTGCCTCGCAATTAATTATGCCCCGGATAATAACTCACGGTTCATTAAACTGAAAACTGAAACAAGTGGACTATTTAAAATGCAACGCGAAATTATTAATAAACGTAATTATGAGGCTTAATTATGACTCAGTGGTTTGGTATCGGCTGAATATTGCGGTCCTAGATTCAAAATACTCGTAAATAATTAATACTGACACACATTCATACTGAATACATAGTATCAAAACTAATATAAATAAATAATTAATGAATAAATATTTCACAACATCACATAGGTACATTGATCTGGCTCCGAGATAGGTAGCTCAAGCACCTGTGTTACGGATATCAGAATCAACAGTGGGATTACAAATATATACATATAATACTTTTCTTTTGTAAATACATACTTAATACATAGCAAACACCCAGACCAATACAAAGAAACATGTTCATGCACACAAATGTTTGTACTGTGCGGGGATCGAACCCGCAACCCTTGTATCAGAGGCAGCGTTCACTACCACTGTTCCAATCGGGTCGAATATGTAGTTATAGGTCATGAAGGCGCTGTGAGAGGCTACCTTTACTTTCAGGGCTTGAAGGGATATATGAGTCTGAATCGCTTTTTGTTTCAGAGACTGGTAGTGTACGGCTAACTGTGAGGTTCCATGACTCACTTTCCTACAGAGATTGCTTATTCTGACCGTTTGGTCAGAACTAAACATTCCCTCCATTGAAACTGCACATACCTCCTTGAGACAGGTCTCGATGAACGACATCCAGGTCTGAAGGTCAGGAGTGGTTATTGTTTCCGGGGGGTCATTTTCTTGTTGGGCGGGCGCGGGCTCTGCTGACGGTCGGGGCGCGGGGGTAGGTGGAGGGCTACGGCGCGTGAGCCCGCTCCGGTTAAACGGGCTACCTAAATAGTTTTTTAGATTTTCGCGTTGCATTATAACTATAATGTATCAATACGGGGATTAACACGGAGCGTAGCGGAGTGTAGTCCGCTCGTGACCACGGCTGCTGTCACGTAGCCGAAACGTCGAGCCAAATATGTGAGTACACAATGTTGTTTCACATAATAAATATCGTGTTAATCCCCGTATTGATACATTATAGTATAAACGGGCTGCCTTCCTTAAGAGCGAGTTTAGAGTTTTATCACTTAATTTTACTGACACAGTACATGGCACTAATTACTATTAAATACAGTTTGACATGCTTATTACTCTACCGCGTAGGACTAGGCCACGATGTTGCAAATTATTGCTTATATTAAAACATTAACTTGGTCACACGTCCGGGTGCATTGAATTAATGAATGAATGAATATACTTTTATTGCACTCAAAGTATAGTAAGAAAACTTAATACTAGGTATTACAGGATATGTACAACGAAGGCGGTCTTATTACTATGAGCAATCTCTTCCAGGCAACCTTTGGGTAAAGGACACTTGATGGAGGTGTAGGGCAGTGCAATATTAATATTTATATACTTACATACAAAGTTTAAATATTAATACATAAATAAAATATAAATATACTAATACATATCTGCATAAAATATCATAAACTACTTACATATGTTTGATTAAATATAGATAATTGGATATTGCAACTACAAATAATAAAAATGGATCTGAAAGTATGCGAAAGATTTGCATTGGCGACTGATTCCTCTCTAAATACATTATAGAATAGGCCAAATGGCCCAAATGGATAGGTAGCTCAAATGTTTATCTTTGTCTACCAATCCATTGTTCTACAAACTACTGGCAATGGCTGAAAAGTCTGGTTTTAGTGTTACCTTACGAACGACTAATATACAAGACAATAAGCGCTAAAACCACAGATTCAATAAAGCTAAAACCTTCGCCAAGTAGGTATACTCGTACTCATACAACTATCCATTTGGGTCGACAGTGGCCTCACCGAAAACCGGCGTGAAGCAGCGTCTCCTGTGTTCGCTTGATGAGTGAGGGTACTGGAGGCCCAATCTGACTGACCGGATGGCGCAATTGGTAGTGACCCTTCCTCTTGCGCCAAAGGTCGTGGGTTCGATCCCCACCCAGGACAAAAATTCGTGCGATGAACACTTGTGTTTGTTCAGTGTCTGGGTGTAATATATGTATTTAAGTATATATTTGTGTTCCTCTGTTGTCTGATATCTGTAACACAAGTACTTAAGCTACTTAGTATGGAATCAGGTCAACGTATGAGATGTTGTGAGAATTATTATTATAAAATCCGTGTAAAAGAGGGGTTCAAATATTGGCAACTCACTCGTGCCTCCACTGGTTTTGCGAGTGACCCATCTGCTCTCCGGCCAATCACAAAAAAATGGACTGCGCGGAAATCGCTTACCGTCAGGTAATCAGTCTGGTAGTAGCTACTGGAGATCTTTAAACTTCAGATCAGCCGGCAGAGAGTTCTATTCCTCAATGTTCCATCATCATCATCATTATCAGCCCATTTAAGTCCCCACTGCTGGGGCACGGGCCTCCCTCAATCACATGAGGGGTAATTGCCATACTCACCACGCTTGGCAGACGGGTTGGCGAGGGTTTTGATATAAATGCAGAGTTTTCCTTCTCTGGGTGCTGATGATCATGCCAGCAGCTTTACCTTAGTCGCCTTTTACGACACCTCGGTAAGAGTGAGGGTGGCCTATTCTACTCTGCCGGGGACCACACGGCCAATGTTCCATAGCCACACGCAACATACTTAATATCAATATCCTCCAACCGATTAACGGTTACGCCGCAGCGGCCAATATCAACGGCCACGTACGCAGGATATATTGTAGTGCTCCAGTTTGTGCGCAAACGAAATGCACTCTCTATTCCCTTAACCTCATAATCCAATGGGACACCAGTGTGAGACAGGGTACAAAACCGCCAACTTCCAGAATTCGGGCTTATACTAAGAATTTCTTACCGAAAACTTAGGTCTGCCTCGATGGCGCAGTGGGTAGTGGGTCACACGCATGATGTCCCGGGTTCGATCCCGGTTCGGGCAACATACCGAACCGTTTGGTATGAATTGCTGGTATTTTTACGTCATAATGCAACCATGTGGAAAATAAGCCCAAGTTTTACTTGGAATCATCTATTTTATCATATTAGAGACGTACGTTTTAAAATAGATTTGTTGAATTTGTTCCATTAATTCGTAAAAATAAAGAATTAATTCTCACAAAATCTGTTGACCTGATTCCGTACTAAGTAGCTCAAGCACTTGTGTTACAGATATCAGACAACAGAGGAACACAAATATATACTTAAATACATATATTACACCCAGACACCCAACAAACACAAGTGTTCATCGTACGAATGTTTGTCCAGGGTGGGGATCGAACCCACGACCTTTGGCGTAAGAGAAAACAATATGAAATAAAATCGACATTATTATGTATCTTTAAACGTATGTACTTCTCAAATATGACAAAATGGGTGTGGAAGACCACTTATGCTTATTTTTACCCAACTACGGCGAAGCAAAAAGGAGGGTTATTATTTCGACCTGTATGTATGTATGTTTGTATGTAGGTATGTATGTATGGTTGTTCATCTATTCCCTTATAACTTCTAAACTAGCTATCATATTCGAACAAATGAGATGTCGTTAGAAATGTCTTGATTGTGGTCTGGTTATAGGCGACATGACGTCACGCTAAAGTGACTACAGCGCCCTCTAGAGGACTTAGAGAGAGGAACTAAAAAAAAATTGCTTGACGGTACCGTGTGGGGTATCAAATGAAAGAGCTTTTTAGCTAATTTTATTTAACTAAATATATGTTAAATAAAAATAAAGTTTAACTTCATTTTCCACTGAAGAGATCGCACAGATATCTGGGTAAAGTAACTGAGCGAGCGAACATTTTGAGCTTAGTCATGCTGAGAACTAACAGATGTTCCTGCAATAAATTCGGCAGCTATTCCTTAGCTAACAGTGTTTATATATCGTCTTCTGACCTAAATTCTGTATAAAAAGGTGTCTTTGTAAGCTGATCGTTTATGCTAACCGCGGTTGTTAGAATAACGAATTGGAAAGTAATTGATGTTATTTTAAATGTGGGAAGGGAGGGGGGTGTATTGTAATTATGTGGGTATGTATGAAAGGAGAGTAGTTTAAATTTAAACCTTGCCTTACGTACTGAAGGCGAACGTTCTTGTCCACTGAGTTACTCGCTCTAAAATGATAACAACTCTTGAGATTAACCCTTAATCGGACAGTGGTAAAATAGTCCCCACCAGATTTTGAACTTTATGTGTCATGGCATAAGAGCGAAAACCAATGAAATTTTTTACTGACTCATATCCGATTAAGGGTTAATAAAAATAAAGTTAAAAAACTAAAACCCGACTACCAAAAAAACACGCTGTAAAAAGTGCGAAACAAGAAAATTCTCTCTGCTGAAATTAATATGCCGTGGTCGTATGCCACATTGATTTTATTTTATTATTATTATAATGAATCTGTTTTGCTACAGTAGGTGGCATACGACCAAGGCAATATGGCATTTTAGTTATGTAAATACAAATAATCCTCCAACCGATTACGGCTACGGCGGCCAATCTCAACGATCAGCCACGTACGCAGGATATATTATAGTGCTCAAGAGTGTGCGCAAACACAAGTGCACTCTCTATTCCCTTACCCTCATATTCCGATGGGACACTACTGTGACACGACCAGAGAGGGATTGGGCGCAGGACCAACGGCTTAACGTGCTTTCCGAGGCACGGGGGTATAAGACCGCCAATTTCCAGACTCCGGGCTGCCACTAAGAATTTCTTACTGAAAACTTAGGTACAAATTTTTGGCCCGACCCGGGGATCGAACCCGGGACCTCTTGCGCAGCCATCGCTTCAAAGTGCGACCCACTAACCACTGCGCCACCGAGGCAGTCAAATAGTAAATACAATTAAATATTTGAAATGTGCTAAAAAGTGCTCTTTCATTTACCGTCAAGCAAATTTTTTTTTAGTTTCTTACTCGAACTCCCCTAGAGGGCGCTGTAGTCAATTTAACGTGACGTTATGTCGCCTCGACCCAAAAGATAATCAAGACGCTTCTAAAAACACCTCATTTGTTCAAATATGATAACGTTTAGAAGTTATGAGGGGACAAATGAACAATCATACATACATACAGGTCAAAATCATAACCCTCCTTTTTGCTTCGCCATAGTCTGTTAAAAATAAACAGACGAAACAAAAAAAAACATTTTAACTGCTTTAGTTTCTGAAAATGAGTACTGCTAAACTTCTTATCATAGATCATAGCTTCAAAAGTCTATCTCACAAAATCACACGAAACCATCTAACAAACCTGTATTTGCATAACATCCGAATGCAAGAGTCCTCCTTACACCAGGACTTTAATCCCTTATCTCAGTCTAGTGATGTGGAAGCCATGCGGTATGAGTCAATATCGATCACTTAATCTCCTTTCACCGCATCATTATCCTTTCTGTATGATCCAAAGGTTGAGTGGTATATAATTCAACTTTGTGCAGTAATGTTTAAAAAAATGTATCAGCCTATATACTGTCCTACTGCAGGGCAAAGCCCTCCATCATAAAAATCAAGTCATCGCTACTATGATGGGATTAGCTTAATCACCACGCTTGCTAATGCGGATTTGCGATAGTAAAACCGAGCTTTTTCCGAAAAATTCGAAACATGCTTTTTGCTTGACCTGGGAATCGAAACCAGGACCCTGGTATTTAAACCACTAGACCTATAGGCTAAAAAAGTTTAAAATAAATATCATGTTATTCAATCTAATTGGAAGTTTCGGTTATGGCGGCCAATTTCAGCGAACAATAATCGACGCAAGATATAAATATTAGAGCCACGCTTTGGCATGAATGGGCACACTCTGTTCCCTTACCCTTTCATATAGGTTTATTTATTTTTAGGTTTTCATTATTTACATGGGCACTACATAAGTTAAATTTAATTTAATGTTTATTGTTCAAACTAATAAGCTCATTTTGTTCTTTTCTTTCTTTCGTTTTTGCCTGAGATAGGTACAGGATATTCCTGGTTCAGGCAACAAACATAAAATTTGTTCCCTTAGTATAAGTAAATTATAAGTAAGTATTTATATTGTTCTCGTGATTTTGTCGATAAAATTTATTATTATTATTATATATTTTTGGTATAAATATAAAAGTGCCGACCAAAAAAAATTACAGAATACAGCAAAAATGTATACCCAGTAAGTTTACTCATATTATTGTTTTATTGACCCCATGGTAAAAGTGGAAAGAGTTTGAGTCAACTTTTTCACTCAAACATTTTTCCAACGTCACGTGAGTCGAATAAATTGGTCTCAACTCAATCGCATCACTATTCCCAGTCTGACCTGAATTTGCGCTCAGCGAGGAGCCGCAAAAACACTTCATCGATATTCAGCTCTTGAAGGAACACTGGATGAATATAAAGTCGGTGCCAACCTCTAATGACTCAGGTGAGCACAGTTTTCACACAGTCACCTTACCATTTCTCGCACGATTCGGATTTGCGAACTGTCATCATTAATATAATATCCAACTGATTCGGCTGCGGTGTTTACCACGTACGCGGGGTATTATAGTGCTCAAGTGTCTGCGCAAACACAAGTGCACTATCTATTCCCAAATCTTTTTATTTCCATGAGGGAGGCGCAGGATCAATGGCTAACGTGCTTTCAAAGGCACGGGGAACAAGACCGTCAGACTTCGAGCAGACACTGAGAATTTCTGGACAGAAAAACTCAGGTAAAAATTTTGGATCGAACCTAGGGCTGAGGCAGTCACCATTACCAACATATTTTCCGATTCAGCGGTAGATTACTATTTATTCGACATTCATAAAATATGTTCTGTATGGATTTAAATTGAATAATAATATTTACTGTCAATTAGAATTATTAAAACACGAGCCTTGGCGAGTTTTTTCAATAGTATTCATCATCATCATCATCATCATCCTCAGCCCATTTAAGTCCCCACTGCTGGGGCACGGGCCTCCCTCAATCACATGAGGGGTAATTGCCCTACTCACCACGCTTGGCAGACGGGTTGGCGAGAGTTTTGATATAAATGCAGAGCGTTCCTTCTCTGGGTGCTGATGATCATGCCAGCAGCTTTACCTTAGTCGCCTTTTACGACACCTCGGTAAGAGTGAGTGTGGCCTATTCTACTCTGCCGGCCTGCCGGGACCACACGGCCTAATAGTATTCACGAATGTTTTAATATCGAGTTATGTGCAGAGTCGTTCAATACTTTATCTACATTAATGTTTTAATCTTGAAAGTAAGTAGGTACTTAATCATAGAGAAACTGCAATAAGGTTTGTACACATACCTGATGATCTAGAAGATTTATCTGGCAAAATACTTACTATTAAAATTTCTAACTCTTTATGCTTTTGCTAAAACGTCCATTGGAGTCAAATCGTGAAAATCTACTGTATTTTCATTTTGTGATTCTAAAATTCGCAAAATCTTCTGATCGCTACTTATATTATGAAGTGTCAATTTCTACCTTTTAAAATACTTTTAATACTTATTATAATAATAATTTTAATACTTTTAAAACGTATAAATGATAGTAACTTTGTCCTAATATTGTCATTTAAGAAATTTTGCGGTTGCATGAAGTGGCAGCTGTGGCATAAAGTGAAAAAAAGGAGATCTTTATGCAACTCCTAACTTTTTAATTTTCTTTTCGTCAAATTGTGTATTTTGTGGATTCAACACACGTTCAGCGACGCATTGAATCCGCCAATGTTAAGTCGAAATTTGTTTAAAATTGATTTCCTAATTTGAAGATTATAACAAGAATGTGGATTTTTTTTAAACTTTAATCTGTTTGTTATCTGATAATCATGATTTAAGGACCACGCATGTAAACCAAGATGCAAGGCATATAGGTACTATGGTTACCCGCAGATGCAAAGAATGCAAGTTTTTAGGTCATTCGTTTCATGTCGCGAAGTGCAGCATCAAAGGCTGCAACGGGGCATGTTTTGCGTTGCTTCATTAAGAAACGGGGTGAAAATATTGGACTAGCTTGTGGGATATCTATACTCCATTTGTTTAGGTACTTAACTAAATGTAAACGAACCATAAAAAGGCTTCTTTTTAGGGCCATTTTTCACTGCGACCCAAAACGCAACAAAAAATATATTATTCTGAATCCAAATCTCATTTTCTCTGTCATCAGTTCTTATATTTTAACCACATTGTTTAATAAAAAGGGCGAAAATTATTTTTAAGCTTGCAAAATACTGAGTAAATATTTATTTAATGGTCTGGTTCTCCTATTTAAGGGTTGTGCAGGTCGGACGGCAGTCACTTGATTGTACTTACCAAACATCCCGAATCCTGGATCATGGTCCAAGCGACCCCGGGCTCCGAAGCAACAGCTTTGGACGCAACTGGTATCTAGTCAGGCCGAGTGTTCCTGGATTCGAACCTACGACCTACCGTTCAGGGAGCGCACGTTTTATCAAATAACCTACCATCGCTGTTTACTTTTTGCATGGTATCCTAAAAACATTTTTCTCGTTGCATCTGCGGTAGAAGGCAGTAATGAATGGCTTGCATGTGTATGGATGCTCGTGTGCAGTTTTTGTTTCCGCTGGAACTGATTAGCGCAGAGAGAACTAGGGTTGTATATTTGGCACGTGTGTATTAATTGGCTGCCTCGGTGGCGCAATGATTAGTGGGTCGCACTTTAAAGCGACGGTTGCGCTTGTGGCCCCGGGTTCGATCCCCGGGTCGGGCCTAAATTTGTACCTGAGTTTTTCTGTTAAGAAATTCTCAGTGTTAGCCCGGAGTCTGGAAGTTGGCGGTCTTGTACTCCCGTGCCTCGGAAAGCACGTTAAGCCGTTGGTCTTGCGCCTAATCCCTCTTCAGTCGTGTCACACTAGTGTCCCATCGAAATAAGAGGGTACGGGAATAGAGAGTGCACTTGTGTCTGCGCAAATACTTGTGCACTGTAATTTGTCCTGCGTCGATGGCTGATCGCTGAGATTGGCCGCCATGACCGAAATATCGGTTTGGATGACATTATTATTATTAAAAAAAACCAATATGGCCTGCATCTTGTCACGATATGTAGGGAACAAGATGGTGTGTGGGACTCTAACCCTAACCAAAAACCCTGGGGTGTCCATCTCCAATTACGGTCGGAAACCCCACAGCCGGGACTGGACCGTACCGCGAGCAGCTACCCCTATCTGATGTATGACGTACCAGGACACCCAATAACGTCGTCCCCCGCGGAGTCCTACTGAGCAAGCCACTCCCCAATAGTGGTTATGCTCACGTAGTCCGAAGGCCCTATTAGTCGCCTCTTACGACATGCTGGGAATACGTTGTACAATATATCTGTATAAATTGTGGTGATAATGAGATATAAAAAGTACAACGGTGAATCCATAGAGTAACCATGGGGTGTCAAAAATTGAGACACTAAAAAGCTCAAAAACATTTCTTCGAAAAAATCCGCCTTCAAAAACCACGAACTAAAAAGTGTAAAATAAAAATTTTAACACTATACAGTCGAGAAAAATTTTTTTTTTTGATGACCGCTAACTTCCAGACTCTGGGCTAACATTGAGAATTTCTTAACAGTAAAACTCAGGTACAAATTTTGGTCCGACCCGGGGATACTATCCTACTACCCGTCTTGAAATAATATATACATAATCGCCACAATTGCTGGTGTCTTCTCAGTAGAAATCGACATTCCGGACCAGCGGTGGATATTATTTACCTATTTTGAGATTCATAAGTGTTCTGTGTGGACCTAAAATGAGATTTTTTTTATCTTTTTTTATCTTTTATGGAGATATATTATGTAAGACTTTACAAGCATTAAAACATTCTTATAAAAAGTAGACAGCATAGAATTATAAGAAATAAAGTCTCATAATTAGTTAAATCATTATAATTAATAAAAATAACATTATTAGTTATAATGATTTAACTTTAAATTTTTTGGTTTTGCTTTTAAATAAATGCTGTTATGCCTCATCATCATCATCATCATCATCAGCCCATTTAAGTCCCCACTGCTGGGGCACGGGCCTCCCTCAGTCACGTGAGGGGTAGTTGCCATACTCACCACGCTTGGCAGACGGGTTGGCGAGGGTTTTGATATAAATGCAGAGTTTTCCTTCTCTCGGTGCTGATGATCATGCCAGCAGCTTTACCTTAGTCGCCTTTTAGGACACCTCGGTAAGAGTGAGGGTGGCCTATTCTACTCTGCCGGGGACCACACGGCTATGCCTATTGTCTTATAATTTATTAGGGGCGTCTCAGGAAAATAGCGATATATTGGTTGGGGAGGTCGTAGTTTTAATAGGCCCGGGGACAGGAAATTAATTGGTATTGTGTTTATTTACAAAAGTTAATTGGTTTCTGCCCATCGTTTTAATTGGAAGCAGTCCCAGTCTATTTGTGTATTTAATTACCACTAGTTTTGAGAGTTCCACATTCAAAGGGTAGAAAATGGTACACCATTACCATTAAGGCTCCGCTCTTTGCCCGTCTGTCTGTCAGTATTCAGGCTGTAGAGACCTCGATTCCGCGGGAAAAGACGGAACTGGAATTGCAATTTCTTGACTTCCATGGATGGCGGCAATCGCTTGGTGATCCGTCTGCTCATCTGCAAAATCACTTCTAAAATATAATATATGCTGTGATGGTGGAGTTAAATTGAATAACTCTTTAAAAATATTTCACTTCATTTTAGTTCCAATAAATCACAAGCACAAAATCCATCGCTTTGAACTAGAAATCCACAATCCCGAAACCGTTACACGATCCGCCATGTTTTCAAAAAAGGAAATGGCACGCGATTCGAAAAAAGAAATTAAAAATAAAACCGGCAAAGGCAAGTTGCGGACGCAGGACTGAGCGGAGCGGTGGTTAGGGTTGCCAGAAAGGGGTAGGGTAGAAAAGAGTCCGGTCCACGAATGAAATCCCGCGAAAAAACACGGATTTAAAATTTAAGATACTTTGTGTCTATGATCATATTATTATTATTAAGCTTTTTATTTCAGATAAATAAATCCATACAAATTCGTTAGTAACATTTTGGTGCTTAAAAAGCTCAAATTTGAATGTTGATAACGAGTCGAACGCGCTTTTCACGGCTTCTTTGATGGACCCTAACCTAAACTGAACGTCTCGGCTAGTTTCTCAAAATTATGGATTCCTACAATATTTGAGATAATGATTCTGGACGTGTTACCGTAATCCAGTTGGTCTGGTTCCCCTATCTAAGGATTGCTAAGGTCAGACGGCAATCGCTTCATTGTAATTGCCAGATTTCCGGAATACTGGATTATGATCACCATGAATTGGTCCATGGTCCAAGGGTACCCTGGTCTCCGAAGCGACAGCATTGGAAGCAACTTGGAATTTACACGCTAAGATGGTTAGGGGGAAGGCGCACTTTGACAGATATCAGGCTTCAAGGACAATGTTTTGTGCCGCCACCTACTAGCTCGCCACTAGTATCATGTCACCAGATGACGCTAATATGACTGTTCCATCAACTCATACTTCTACATCGCTAAAGCAAAGTTCGCATACAATATCTACTCGGCTAAGGCAGAACCGAAACACCTTTTATTGCTTAAAAAAGGAGTTTGCCACTAGTACCTACAAACCGACCTAAACTAATATGACCTACATAGTGTATCTAATTAGCATGCTCAAGTGGCAATGGGCTGGCCAATGGCCATATCCGTCAAAGAGCTGACTATCGTTGTGCTAGAAGAGTTCTTGAGTGGAGACCGTGACCTGAAAACCGTAGCGTAGGCCAACCAAGTGGAGCGATGATCTGCAAAAAGCCGCAAGCCGCAAGACCGGGTAAAATGGCAAACATTTGGGAACGATTATGTCCAGCTACACTGCCGAGACAGACTGATGATGACGATGACAATCTTAACTGGTTTGACAATTTGACAGATAGCGCTAGTTAAATAGCTCCATCCATGATCAAAAATCTTACATCGCATGCCTGTACACTGAACAAACACAATCACAAGTTGTAGCCACATTGCCCAAAAAAAAACCAAGCATCTCCGTCGAGCCCCTGCCAACCCTAACGGTAAATCGAGTTAGTCGATTTAGCGACGCTGACTCGATTGCGGCGATTACTGAGCATCGAGTTAAATTCGTTCGGTTTGTTTCGATTTTGCTGAGGAAATTATTTTGATCGGTTTTAATACGTTTCAAAGGAATTATGTGGCGGCTTACGGAATCGATGGATAGTAACGTGTTTTTCGCCGTAATCATTAGATACCTTATTAGGAAGGAACCTCTGGAGAACATAAGCGCCATAATATTGTCACATAACTAACCCTCTTTTTTTTTAATTTTGTATGCTAACGTCGCTCGGATCTATCTGTTATTGGTATCAAAAGTTCGTTGACCTATGTTTTAGCAATATACAGGGTGCAACTGTGAACATTAACATCAATTTAACCACGTGTTCTTCCAACCATTCCAAAATACGGATAAAAAATTCAACATTTCATACAAAGTCGGCCACGTGACACCCTCGTGAAACGTGTCACCACGTGAGAGCGTACTCCTTTTTAAAAAGGCCGGCAACACATAAGTGATCCCTCAAATTTCGCGGATGTTCATGGGCGGCGATGATTACTTTCCGTCAGGTGACAATCTTGCTCGTTTCTCGCCCCTAGCATAAAAAATACCGTACATGCTAAACACCTGGCCTGGATTTAACCCCCGGTATACCCTCAGTGTAGGAATGCCATGAAAAAGCGGAAAATCGAATAAGTAGGTCACGTACTTAGACATGACAGGTTGCTTCAACTCATCATGATGGGTAAAATAGACGGGAGGCGACGAGTTGGAAGAAGGAAACAGTCGTGGCTGGGCAATATATGGAAATGGACTGGCATCGCATCTGTGGAACGGCTGTTTCGTTTCGCAATGAACAGAGAGGATTTTGGAAAGCTGACGGCCAACCTTCAGAACTGAAGAAGTCACTCAAAAAAGAAGAATACTCTCACTCACTCGGCGAAACACCGAGCAGGCGCTTCTTCACGCCAGTGTTTTGATGCCATGCCTATTCAAACCGAAGCGTCAAAGGCCTGTCAGCCATTTTGCGCAATATGTCACTCCTCCTAGTCTGAAGACTCGTATGCCTACTAAGTTTACCAAGGCACAGTTTTCGATTTGCTTTCCATAACAGTTTGGCAGAGATTACCCCTCACAAAGTCACAAATCGAGCATAAAAGCCAAATTCAAACGTTCCACGCAAAACATGCTCACACGACGTCACAGCAAAGATTGTAACCGGAATGCAAAATACAGATTTAGCATATCGAGCTAAATCACAGGAGACGGGGCGAAATCTCCTCCATTGGATTGTACAAGACAAGCAGACGGCTAATCTACATAATGCCGACGTTGGTTTGAGCTGAACGCCCACTGGGAATACAGCGAAGCGAAGACTTGTTTTAAACTTGGTTTTTACTTGAATTAATGTTTAAAAGTTTGCTATTAATTGGAAAGCTCTAATTTAGGCCATTTACTTCAATAATAGGAGATCTAGGGATTTTACAAACTATGTTTATGGGACATTAGGTAGATCGCTAACTTGTGGTCCGATGGCACAAAAGAAAAAGACAAATGGTTCTACCTGATATTTATATCAAGAATACGTTAACCTAGACGCTAGGCAGTTTATCGTGTCTCTCCCGCAGATGATCCGTATGTTTCAATCTTACGCTGAACCACACCGAGATCGCTGTTCGTGCGTATAATTAGCCCAATTTTCGCGATTTTTAAAAAACATGGCGGATGTCGCATGAAAACTATACAATTCTGTTTTTACGATATATATGATCAGCAACCCACACTCGTCCACTGCTGGACATAGGTCTCCCCTAATGCACGCCACTTCTCCCGATTTTCGGCCACTCTCATCCAGCCCACACCAGCCAGCCTTCGAATGTCATCATCCCATCTTGTCGCAGGGCGTCCTACACTCAAGGACTAGGGACGTAAGGGGGCCCACACTACATCTTTCGGGTTCCAAGTCAACCTCTCCTGCCCGTGGCGCGTCCTGCTAACCAACAAAAGAGGCCCTGGCGAACCACCCATCAACCCGCACTGGACCAGCGTGGTGGGTTATGGTCCATTCCCCCCTAATGAAAGACACTGTATATATATGATATGATGATAAAATATCACGTCACCAGAATTGGGCTCAATGCGTACATAGCCTGATTATCACGCGAAGTAGCCAGCCAATGTTCTGTGTCTTCTATACATTTTTTGACAACGCAACCACGCCGATCCGCGTGCTTCTTTACCTCAGCATTGGACCTTCTGCAAAACATGACAAGCCACAATACAAATATTGCAATAGAATAGTATCATTTGTGGCTCACAAGCCTTTCCCATACAAAGATACCGGAGCCTTAATCCTGATAATGGACGAAGATTTGTCGGAACCGCCTCGGATCGCAACGGATTCTTGTTCAATTACCAGCTGATTTCGTTTGTTGACAATCGGGTGAGTGGGATACCCGGATTCTTATCGAATCGCAAGAATCACAGCCTGAATATTTGTGTAGCTTTCAAAGCAATTGCCTCGCGTTTGTACAAGATTTCCATGCTCTCAACTTGAATCATTCAATTTGAGGGACGTCTTGGCCAGGAACTTATATTTCCCACCAGTTTTTAGGGTTCTATGGCCGAATGGCAGAAAACGAAAATGTTATAGATTCATCGTTTTAGTGTGTCATTCCTAGTTATGCCCAAATCCGTTGTATTGGAGCTGAGGATACGCTTGTTCTACCGAATCTTGTACCTACCTAAGTAATTACAATGTAGCCCCTGCCGTCTGACTTTCTCTAAATATTTGAACCATGATTACACATTCATATCAGAATTATGATCCTAATATGAAGGTTTCCTCAAGATGTTTTTTTTTATCACCACAGAGCGAATGGTATATACAACATACCTATATTTGAAAAATCCACAGATGCATACTTGCATGCTTACGACCTCCCGTTAATAAGTCACAAATACTCTCATAGATTCGTCATGTCTAACTCTCACTACTTCCGTCCTTTTTTATATGTTATAGCTATATTCCGAAAAGATTTTACTAACACTGTACCTACAGTCTAAACTTAGTAAGGTAGAGATGTAGAATTGTGTAATTTTTTACGATACGAAAGCCAGAAGACTGACTTAATCTTCTAAGTAGTAAATGTGATGTGAAATTTATGTGCCCCCTGTTGTAAAAGCTCCATCGAGGAATATCAAACACGAAGAATTTAGAATGTAAACCATTTTTACCTTAGTCTATGATGAAACCCCAGTTCGGTCTGAATCTTTTTGTGTTTTACTTATATTTGTAGTCTACTCTATTTTTAAGTTAATTTTTAAACTTCGTTTATTTTTAACAGTAGGTACTTTATTTTTAAGTTAATGGTGACATTTTGTTTAAAAACTTTTTTTTCAAAAAGAGTAAATGCTAAGTTTCTTGGTGGTGTCTTCTTGGCAGATAACTACATTTCAAACCAATGGGAAACATATTGACATTCATAAGTGTTCTGTACGGATCTGAATTGAATAAACTATTTTCATTTTCCACTCAACACAACGCCCTGTTGGTAAAGTTAGTGGTTTTAAGTACCTGGTCGTGATCTCGGTTTCCGAGTTTTGATTTCCGTGTCGAGCAAAAAGTATGTTCCGAATTTTTTGAATATAGCTCGGGTTTTTCATCACCAATCCGCGTTAGGCAGCGTGATCATTAAGCCTAATCCCATCACAGTAGCGATGACTTGATTTCTGTGTTAGAGGCCTTTGCCTTGCAGTGGAACAGTTAGGTAGGTATAAGCTGATGCTTTTTAGTTGCAGGCTACTATTTTTTAGCCGACTTAAGGTAGCTTGATTGTTCTATTATACACCCGTGACTAGCATAAAAATGAATAAATTAAATCAAAACCACAGTATCTTACAGACACGATGAAGCCAATTCAAAAGAATTATCGCGCAATGCAGCAAAATTTCTACTAACAAACATTTTGCTCGTCAATCCTTCTCAGGAGAATATTCTTAATTATTTTGAAACATTTTCAAGCAAGAAATTCTTACTTGAGATAATAGCAGAATCGCTTAAAATCAGGCCCCTGGGTACCTTTTAATAATTTGTAGGAGTCAGTGATGTAGAAATACAACTCCATTGGGAGTTATCTGGGAGAAGGAAGAATAATTAAGATCTGAGAGAAAAATTGACCAAGAGACGGAAGTTTGTGAATTTTGTGAATGTGATGTGAAAAAAACTGTGAATTTTCGTTATCAGTATCCTTATATTTTAGTTGTGTGCCTACTTTTAGAATATACCTAAGGTCCTAATATCTTATATCAACAGGTTTCATGTCCCTAAAAATTGATACATTTTCAAAAAAACTTGCACGTTTTTTCCGATTGCCTGAGGAATATTGATATAACGGAAAAATATGGAAAGGAATATCTTAATATTGCCTGCCTTTCTAAATGAAATAAAATATCATTAAAGAAACAAAACCAGACATATGTACGACACACCAAACTACAGAAAATATTAATTCAGTATGACCTAACTTGAAAAAATATTTTTTTATCTTTACTCGTACATGCTTATTACGTGCTGAGTCCTTTGTCCATCAGTTTGTGTAGGTATAGTCGCTTGTAATGAAATGTAGAGACCTCGATTCATAAGATAGAGCAATAAAGTTTATATTTGATTGAGATAGTATACTTATTAGTGCACGTGACTGTACCTCTAGGCAAATAAATTGAGCTCAATTTAAACATACCTATGCCTAAACCCAGTTTATTGATGTAACCACGTGTAATTACTGTGCGTCGGGAAAATTATATCAATTTCTAAAATGTCTGGGTTTATCTAAATTCAATGATCGAATTATTTCGATGTTGCTAGGGTTGCCAAGCCTGTGGATAACGCCGGACATAGGCTTTTTGGTTGTGTGTTCAGGCATAATAGTGGATTCATTCATTCATTTCATCATCAGCCCATTTAAGTCCCCACTGCTGAGGCACGGGCCTCCCTCAATCACGTGAGGGGTAATTGCCATACTCACCACGCTTGGCAGACGGGTTGGCGAGGGTTTTGATATAAATGCAGAGTTTTCCTTCTCTGGGTGCTGATGATCATGCCAGCAGCTTTGCCTTAGTCGCCTTTTACGACACCTCGGTAAGAGTGAGGGTGGCCTGTTCTACTCTGCCGGGACCACACGGCTAATAGTGGATTGTCAGGCTATTATAACGAGTTTTCTTGCATTTGTTATAGTCGGCCTATATAGCGAAATATGTATAAGCGTCTAAAAATTACTCAATCAATCAATCAGTCATTTATTGCTAATGCAATAAATGACTGATATGAATATATGGATATGGATATATGAATATATGGATTATGAGTAATATATGTATAAGGATTGCTCCTTCACATTCAGCCGTTAAGCGTGCAAAATTACGAATAAATAATTAATTAACATGTTATAAGAATTGAATTATTATAACATACAAATAATAGATAGTTTTGACCGTGGGAGAGCCACGCATCGGCGTGAATGGGCTGGCTCGACCAGAGTGATACCAAGGCCTCACAGAAAACAGAAGCACTGTACTGTGTTTCGCTGCGTGAGTGAAGGTGCTGGAGGCCCAATCCGGGGAAAGGGGATTTAAAGGTTGGTAGCGCACTTGTGATTCCATTAGTGTCGTGGGTGTCTATGGGCGGCGGCAATCGCTTACCATCAGGTGATCCATCTGCTCGTTACTAGGGTCAACATACAAATGATAAAAATAACAACTGTGTTAAAAATAAATACGTTGTTAAAAATAACAATTCGTTAAAAATAACACCTATATTTTATACATATAACTTTCTTCTTCATCTTAGCGTGTAATTCCCGGTTGCGTCCAAAGCTGTCGCTTTGGAGCCCAGGGTACGCTTAGCCTACGGAGCCGAAACGTGGACACTTACGATACGGCTGGTCCACAAGTTAAAGGTCGCTCAGCGGGCTATGGAACAAGCAATGCTCGGCGTCTCTCTCCGGGATCGAATCCGAAATGAGGTGATCCGGCAGAGAACCAAAGTTAATTAGCAAGCTTAAGTGGCAGTGGGCTGGCCATATTAGCCGCAGAACCGACAACCGATGGGGTAAACGAGTTCTGGAGTGGAAACCGCGTCTTGGCAAACGTAATGTAGGGCGCCCTCTGGCTAGGTGGGGGGACGATCTGCGCAGGATGGCTGGCAAGAGCTGGTTGCGAGAAGCCATGGATAGATCGCAGTGGCGAACAATTGGAGAGGCCTACGTCCAGCAGTGGACTGCGAAAGGCTGATGATGATGATGATGTACGCTTAGACCATGATTCAGGATTGGGGGGGTCTGGTAATTACAATGAAGCGACTGCCGTCTGATCTTAGCAACCCTTTAACAGGGGAACCAGACCAACTGAATCATGGTTACACGTTTCAGAAACTTTTTCCGAAACGTGCAGGTTTCCTCACGATGTTTCCCTCACCGCCGAGCAGATGGTAATGGTAGAAATACGCACATAGATTTGAAAAAACCATTGGTGCATGTTCGGATTTGAACCTCGACCACCTGCGTGGAAGGTGCGTTCGTATCAATGGAGCTACTATCGCTCTTAATTTTTTTATAACTTTAATAATAATAATTCTCACAACATCTCATACGTTGACCTGATTCCGTACTAAGTAGCTTAAGCACTTGTGTTACAGATATCAGACAACAAAGGAACACGAATATATACTTAAATACATATATTACACCCAGACACCGAACAAACACAAGTGTTCATCGCACGAATGTTTGTCCAGCGTGGGGATCGAACCCACGACCTTTGGCGTAAGAGGTAGGGTCACTACCAATTGCGCCATCTTTTTTAGTGGTATATTTATTTTAACGTGTTAATTTAATGGTTATAACTTTTAACGCCCACCACTAATTGTAACTAATACAGGGTGGTAACAAACGGGCGATTTGCATTTAGAACCGAATTGGGGGTGACCGGTGTCCGCGCTGCTATTTATCGAAAATTCCAATTCCGCATGCGAATTATGTAGATTACTGTTATTTCGTGTTGCCAAGATATAGAAGGTTGCTAGATATGGCCCCATCCCAATCCGGGGGAAAGTTGGGTTTAAAGGATGACAGCGCACTTGTGACTCCACTGGTATCGCGGGTGTCTATGGGCGGCGGCAATCGCTTATCATCAGGTGGAAGGTTCATCAGAACAGAACTGGTAGAAGTCAACAGGATCCCAATTCTCGTGCTCGTGATATTTTGAAAACATGGCGGATATCACCTGGAGCCCAATTCACGTGCTCGTGATATTTTAAAACATGGCAGATATCACCTGAAAACCATACAAAAAAACTATGTATTAGTGATTAATGTCGTATGAAAATAAATGTCACGAGCACGAGAATGAGGGTCCTGAAAACCATACAAAAAAACTGTGTTTTGGTGATATATATCGTATGAACTGGTAATAGAACAAAAACTACTATAGCGCGACCACGGTCAGAAGGCACTTCAGTGACATTAACAGGGGGCGTTGTATAAATTTTTTTCTATGGTAAAATGTCAAAACAGTTCCGACTTTTGCCACTATAAGAATTGCTCGAAAGTTAAGCACTGGGCTCATGTCACTTCCAGTAAATTTAAATCTGCGCCACGCTTATTATTGAAGTGCAAATTGAAAATTAATGGTTCGCCATTTTGTATGATTTCGTGATTGCACATTGTATACAATGCTATTGAAATATCGATCAACTTATTGTTTACTTCACAATGTACGGAGCATGTTGTACTACATAATTCACTAATAAATATGTTACAAATAGCTTTTGATTGAAATTTTGGTCACGTAAATTTAATTGGACCTGGTTTCCTATAATGAAACTAAAACAGGTTTTGAATGGGTTTGCATGAATCACAATGAACCGGTAATTTGTTACCGAAATGAATCGCTTACTTTTGGTTCTTACGTCGAACCACACGCAAGCGTCATTCCAACCGCATCATCTCTCTCTATTCCCTCATATTCCGATGGGACAATACTGTAACATGACCGGATAGGAATCGGGCGCAGGTCAAACAGCTTAATGTGCTTTCCGAGGCCCGGGGGTATAAGACCGCCAACTTCCAGACTCAGGGCTGCCACTAAGAATTTCTTACCGAAAACTAAGGTACCTACAATTTTTTAAGGATCGAACCCGAGACGTCTTGCGCAGCCGTCAATTGAAAGTGCAACCTACTAACCACTGCGCCACCAAGACAGTCTCGTAATTAAATCTATGGCTAATATAGCCGCTCCAGAAAATCTATTACCAATATAGCATGGACCTGACCTCATACATAAGAAATCACGTTTGCAGGCTTGGTTACGAGTCGTAACCAGATCATTTGTATTACGTCGTAACTTACGATGTAACACAAAAGACATCCATCAATACTATCGTATGAGTTTTCACCACGAATAACGTTTCATGCTTGGTCGCGCACACAATACTGAAAAGTTTGCAGTAAAGTCACTGATACTTTTGTTATTTCTCTATTTCAGTGTCGCTCTTGTAGGTGGAGTAGTCTTTGTTCCTCTAGACTTCGCCAGCACATTTGATTCCTTGTACAACATCTTAGTTGTACGACTAATAGAAAAAAAAAGTTTAAAAAATAAAACCCGACTACCAAAAAACACGCTCTAAAAAGGACGAAACAAGAAAATAGTCTACAAAAAACAAATGTATGAAGATATTGATTTTTGATCTCAGATAAAACCATAATGACCCTACAGATTTGGTGCCATAGTAATAAATACCCAGAGTGTCAAGTCCTGCAGAATACGACCAAAAAGAGGATGTCCTTCGTCGCCTTCCTCTTCCTCTATTTTCTTCCTCTTTTCCTTCCATTATTGAGTCCAAGATTTGAATATTTAATATCTTCCTTTTGTTAGAAAGGGAGAAGCAAATATATCGCGATCGGTTAGGTAAGAGCCAAGTCTATCTATGCCAGGGTAAAGTAAAGTAAAGTATCAGCCTATATACTGTCCCACTGCAGGGCAAAGGCATCATAGAATTCAAGTCATCGCTACTATGAGGGGATTATGCTTAATCACCACGCTTGCCTAATGCGGATTGGTGATCACAACCTCGAGCTATGTTCTAAAAATTCGAAACATACCTTTGCTCGACCCGGGAATCGAACTCAGAACCCCGAGATTACGGCCTGGTCCTTAAACCACTAGACCAACGGGGCGATGCCAGCGTGAATGATACTATATTATCAGTACAGAGTTCTTACTGTAGTTCGCTATATACCGGTCACGGGCTCAAACGGAATGATACCACGGCCTCATGAAAATCCAGAATACCAGTACCGGTGCTGTGTTTTCCTTTTGAGTGAGGATACCGGAAGTCCAATCCAGGAGGGTGAAAGGCTGGCACTTGTGGTTCTACTGTTGCGGGTGTCCATGGGCGGCGTAAATCGCTTACCATTAGGTGATCCGTCTGCTCATCTGCCATCTTTCACATAAAAAGCAATAGGTATAGTTGGGCCAAAATAAAGGGCCACATTTGACACTTCAACAATATTCGACAACGTAACTTTGTAACAACGGTCATTGTTCGACGACCCGTTTGGAACAATGGTAGTGAACGCTGCCCTTGGTCCAAGGGTTGCGGGTTCGATTCCCGCACAGTATAAACATTTGTGTGCATGAACATGTCTGTTTGTATTGATCTGAGTGTTTGTATGTATTATAAGCAAGTATTTACAAAAGAAAAGTATTATATGTATGTATTTGTAATTCCGCTGTTGATTCTGATATCCGTAACACAGGTGCTTGAGCTACCTATCTCGGAGTCAGATCAATGTATGTGATGTTGTGAAATATTTATTTATTTATTGAAATTATCAATCTTTCTATTTAAAAAAAAACAATTTCTTAACATTTTAAAATTATGTTTGCATTTATTTATTTCAATAAAGAAAAAAAATTAACGATTTACTTAATCTGTTAAACTACTTATAAACTTAATAAAAAAATATTTTTTTAGAGTATTGAACGTTGGTACAATGTTTTAGGCGGCAACACATTTTCTTTATAAGCTCTAGAGATGTAGGTACCCGAAATAATCGAATGAATACATGTTAATCGTGTAGGAATATTCATCCATAAATGAGAAGCAACATTCTGATTAAAATAAAACGTATTATTCTCTTGTTTAAAAATAGGTATAAATGCATTAATAAATTTGTTAAAAGAAAAAAAAAATTATGGCACATAATATAATAAGCGCTTTGATTCCAAAGAAAAATAAATAAACTGGCCGCGGATAGGTACTTAGGATCGGTACCTACTTTACTCTTTCTTTTCAATAATCTTCTCCAAATAAAAGTAATAAAAACTTATTTTCCATTAGCCGTGTGGTCCCCGGCAAAGTAGAATAGGCCGCCCTCTTTCTTACCGAGGTGTCGTAAAAGGCGACTAAGGTAAAGCTGCTGGCATGATCATCAGCACCCAGAGAAGGAAAACTCTGCATTTATATCAAAACCCTCGCCAACCCGTCTGCCAAGCGTGGTGAGTATGGCAATTACCCCCTGTAATTGAAGGAGGCCCGTGCCCCAGCAGTGGGGACTTAAATGGGCTGACGATGACGATGATGATTTTCCATGATTAGTATTCGATTCACGTTTGTTTGAAGTGCATATCGATTACTCACTTTAATCGAAGTTTTTTAGTAGGTCAACTCTCTATGAACCCAAAATTTAGAAACGCCAAATGTGGCTTATTATTTCTATCCTCTATTCTTTCCTCTTCCTAAAGGTTGTCGTCTTGACCGTGGGAGAGCCACGCTTCGGCATGAATAGGCCGGCTCGACCGGAGTGATACCACGTCCTCGCTGCGTGAGTGAGGGTACTGGAGGCCCAATAAACGGGAAGGGGGGCTTAAAGCCACTGCCACTTATAACCCAAAAAAATGGTTTTGTGGAAGAAATAGCTTTGCAAACGATGAATGGCAATGATGGATGGCAGACTCAATGGGTACTTTGTTAGTTCTTTTGTGCCTGTCAGCCTCATATTTGGATTTCACGGCTGCTTACCATTAGGCGGAGTGACGTCATCCTGTTTGGCCTTTCTATAAAAAAAAGCGGCTGCGCACCTTATTGTACTGGCTGATAGTACATATAGGAAGTCATGAGAATTTTTCCTATTCCTATTTTTATGAATGAAGCATACCCGTATTTTGTTTCTGTGCAATAGAGAGTATATATCTATCTTACTGCAGTAGTATCACCGTTAGTACAGAGATAACTTACTGTAGTTCTGCACACCATGTGGTTAAAACTTCCCCCTGCTCGGTACAGGATGTTGCAAGTTTCGGAGCGCGCTCACAATATACTGTCGACGGCCCAACTTGCCACAGTTCCTTCTTCAGTGTTCTACAACATCACGCCATTATAATAGACTACGCTGTAGCCCTGGCTTTACTTGCAATACTTTAGATTTCTTAACCATGGACAACACGACTATTTTTTTTTTCAAAATGAAAAATACCGTTTTCTCGAGTAGCCTTATAGGATTTTAAGAAAAAATGTTTCAGATTTTTTTAAAGATATTAAATGTAAAACTCCCCGTGTGACGTCACAGCTCGGCATGACAAATTAATGACGCCTTTGCTCACGTTGACTTAAGGAAAAAGAAAATGGCTGACTATGACAGTAGTGACTAATGACAGAGAGTCAACTTTTTTTATTGTATTATGTAGAGCTTTAGGACTATACATCACTTCCTGCATTTTATCTATCTTTTATTACTTTTTTTTATTCAATAAAAACACACATTTAATGAAAATTAAAAAAAACACTTGTCATCTTTTTTTTCTTTCTTTATTAGAAAAGCATATAAAAATGGTTAAATATTTTTTTGTCGTATTGTCCATTCTCAATATAGAGAAGGGTTTGGAACCAGTTTGAAATGAGCTCCCTAAATTCCTAACTAACCACGCTCATCAGATCGTTGGGCCACCTTGTGGGGGTCTGCCACGGCTGCGACTTCCTGTACGCGGTCTTTACCCGAGGATCCGCCCAACGACCGTCTGAGGCATGCAGTTCTTTGGGCTATGTCTGTGACCTTAGTTCTCCAGCAGATCACATAATTTCTGATATGATTCATCATCATCATTTCAGCCAATAGACGTCCACTGCTGGACATAGGCCTCCCCCAATGTTCTCCACACAGGTCGGTCCTGTGCCGCCCGCATCCAATGGATTCCCGCGATCTTCACCAGATCGTCGGTCCACCTTGTGGGGGGCCTACCACGGCTGCGACTTCCTGTGCGTGGCCTCCACTTCAGGACCTTTCTGCCTCAACGGCCGTGTGTTCTCCTCGCTATGTGCCCTGCCCACTGCCACTTGAGGCATGCAATCCTTTGGGCTATGTCTGTAACCTTAGTTCTCCTGCGGATCTCATCATTTCTGATACGATCACGCAGGGAGACTCCGAGCATAGCTCTCTCCATTGCTCTCTGGGTGACTTTGAGCCTCCTTAATCGGCACATTGTAAGCGGCCACGTTTCGGTTCCGTATGTCATCACTGGCAACACACACGAAGACTTTCGTCTTGAGACACTGCGGTAGGTGGGCCGAAAATATGCTGCGTAGCTTCCCGAACGCTGCCTAGCCGATTTGGATTCGTCGATCGACCTCTTTCTGGAAGTTGGACTTACCAAGCTGGACTTTTTGTCCGAGGCAGATGTACTCGTCTACGACTTCCACTGCAGAGCTTTCAACCTTCACAAGAGTGGGTCTGATATGATTACGCAAAGACATTCCAACAATAGCCCTCTTGCCTCATTGCCCACTAGGTGATTTAGAGCCTTGTTAGCAACCCATTGTAAGCAATTACCCATTCCGTATGTCATCACTGGCGACACACACGCACTAAAGACTTTCATCTTTAGTCACTGCGGTAGATGGGTCGAAATATGCTGCTTAGTCGAATTAGGTTCGTCAGTTCTCCCACTGCTTTCCAAGCAAGAGTCGCAAGACAGGGCTGGTCCACCGGCTGTGCAGCCGTTGGCCGACGGGTAGCAATATCATCATTATCATCATCATCATCATCAGCCCATTTAAGTACCCACTGCTGGGGCACGGGCCTCCCTCAATCACATGAGGGGTAATTGCCATTCTCACCACGCTAGGCAGACGGGTAGGCGAGGGTATTGATATAAATGCAGAGTTTTCCTTCTCTGGGTGCTGATGATCATGCCAGCAGCTTTACCTTAGTCGCCTTTTACGACACCTCGGTAAGAGTGAGGGTCGCCTATTCTACTCTGCCGGGACCACACGGCGGTATATAGCAATATGGGTAGCCCCAATTATTACCCGCCGTTTCCCGGAAGACACCGGGTCCGGCCGGTAGCAGCTCCTCTGGCCCTAAGAGGGGGACAGGAGCAAAAATACTACCGGCATAGCACCTTAGTCCACCATTTAATACACACCTAATAGAAATTAAATTTAATCCTAATTTGTCATTGCATTCATTACCGTTCTCAAAGTAATTGCGCTGGCTGCATCTCACACTTCAAACTTGCGAACTTAACTGACTAACTCGGGATGTAGCGTCGGGTGTAACAAGTTACAAAGTAAGGGTGCTTCGCGGGGAACTTTAGTTCTACGATTCAATCTGGCAAATTGATTTCTGTATGGTGTACATGCTACTGTTTGATACTTGATTATAGTTAGAATAGAATAGAGAAAGTTTATTTAGCACACGAGATAAAATATAACATAAATCTCCTCTTATCTGTCGCTACGCTCTTGCCAGAGCGGTCGTGGTCACGTTGAGGCGTCCTTGTTGGTGTTAGAGGCGGACACAGCTTTCCTCACGATCTCTCGCCATCTCCCTCTGTTTACAAACAGTCTGGCACAATCTGACACGGGGTTTCCTATTGCTGACTTCACTTGATCAGTTCAGCTCATCGGTGATCTGCCGCGTGATCTGGTTCCTTCTATCCTCCCCTGAACGACCAGCCGCCCTATCGAGTCGTTATCACGCCTAGAGACGTGACCAAAGTACTGCGGTATGCGCGTCTGTACTAACTATGGTTGATAGACGCTTTGTATGGACACGTTTAGGGATTGCAATTGCTGGATCCAGCATCTTGCAATCCAGCTGGATCCAGCGCTTTTTTGAACATGCTGGATCCAGCACGCAGTGCTGAATCCAGCGATGCGGATCCGCAAACGTATCAATTCAAATTATTTGCTTTTAAATTGCCGCCATTTTCAAATCAGCGCAGCGGGCGAGGTTACCGTCCTGTCACGTTATCACCCGTATCGCGTATACCTGTACCTGTTGTTTATGTTATTATAAATCAAAGACAGTTGTTAACTGCTTACGTTTCGGCTGCTGTAACGTAGCCGAAACGTCACATGAGTACACAATGTTTGTATCACATAATAAATATCGTGTTAATTCCTGTCTTGATAAATTATAGTTATAATGCAACGCGTAAATTTAAAAAAACTATTGGTAAGACTGATTGTTTGCAACTGATAAGCCGTCTTATTATTAAAAGTAAATGAGACAAGAGCTTACTCAGAAACCTTATCTAAAATGTTATATGACGTTAATATAATATATTAACATATTGAATTAGTTATATCAATGTAAGTTGATTATTTTGATGTGAAATGATTAAAAAACCAAAGAAAACATTGATTATTATAAGATATCACCAAATGAGTGAAAGATTTCATAGATTTATCGTAAGAAGTAAAAAATTAATAAAAAAAGGCTCAAAAATGTCGTCTTTCTATTTTGCTGGATCCGCGCTGGATCCAGCTGGATTCAGGTCAATCCAGCAAAAAACCAGCTGGATTGAAAACGCCGCTGGATTGCAATCCCTAGACACGTTGGTGCGGAACTCTGTCCACGATATGCCTAGCATTTTTCTCCAGCACCACATTTCCAGAGCATTTATTACTACTCCAGATACTATTTCAGTAGTAGATATAAAACTTACAATTAACTTATTAACTGGTACTATAATAGTTGACTTTAAAGTACGATCCTGCATAACCGAGACTGCACATGGGATTCCGGGTTCGATCCTCAGATCGGGCTGAAAGTTTGTACCTGAGTTTTTCTGTTGAGAAATTATAAATTCTAGGGACAACTCTATGTCAATATACGGCAAAGTGTATTTTAATTTATTGTCAATGACAAACACAAATGATGAAAATATTTCACAACATCACATACATTGATCTGACTCCGAGATAGGTAGCTCTAATATAGCATTCGTGTTATGGATATCAGAATCAGCAGTATTTGTCAGTAGATAAAAAAGTGGCTGTAACATGCGATCGGACAGACAGACATGACGATTCCATAGAGACGACTTACGTTTTTTTTTTTAAATTGGGATATAATATCCACCCAACAGATTACGGCTACGGCAGCCAAGCCAACCATCAGCCACGTACACACGATATATTATAGTACTCAAGTGTGTCATCATCATCATCATCAGCCCATTTAAGTCCCCACTGCTGGGGCAAGGGCCTCCCTCAATCACATGAGGCGTAATTGCCATACTCACCACGCTTGGCAGACGGGTTGGCGAGGGTGTTGATATGAATGCAAAGTTTTCCTTCTCTGGGTACTGATGATTATGCCAGCAGCTTTACCTTAGTCGCCTTTTACGACACCTCGGTAAGAGTGAGGGTGGCCTTTTCTACTCTGCCGGGGACCACACGGCTCAAGTGTGTACGCAAACACAAATGCACTTTCTATTCCCTTACGCTCATATTTCGATGGGACACCAGTGTGACACGATGAGAAAGGGATCAGGAACTGGACTAAGTGCTGAACGTGCTTTTAAGTGCGACCCTCTAACCACTGCGCCATCGAGGCAGTCATAGGCACATATTTGCTAGGGATATAAAAGTACAAGTGTTGTGGTGAAGGTGGTTTTTTTCAAAAGCTCAGATATTTTAGCCGATTTTAACGCTAAGATCATTAGGATGCTGACTGTTGTACCTTACTTTGTCTATTGCTTATATCTGATATTTTATCTAATCGACTCCCTGACTGATTCTCGAAGGTGGGCGTACTACATAGCCTTTAAGTACTGGTCGTTTTCCTCTGGATGGCGCTAGCACTGCCTAGCCGACTGATGCCTCTATTTCAGTATATGTAAAATGTTAAAAAATCTAAATGCATTGTCTTTGGGGCTGGCAGAACCAGGTATCATGATAATGTGCCACCTGTGCGGCTCGGACGCACTGCACTAGAGCGTCTTGACCAATTTAAATACCTGGGTCACTTGGTCACCGCCGACCTCAAAGACAACGCTGATATTGATAGGGAACAGATGGCTCTGTCCGGAAGGCCAATATGATAGCCCGAAGGTTTGCACGCTGTACTCCTCAAGTAAAGATTACTCTATTTAGAGCATACACTACCTCTTTTTACACGTGCAGACTGTGGGCTGATTATACGCAGAGGGCGAACGGGACCGTCCGTGTTCAATATAATAACGCCTTCAGGAGGGTAATGGGGCTGCCCTGGCGCTGCAGCGCGTCGGGCATGTTCGCGGCGGTGCGAGTAGACTGCTTCTTTGCCACGATGCGGAAGCGCGCTGCGTCCCTCGTGCGCAGGGTCAGGGCTAGCTCCAATTACCTCTTGAAGATGATTGCAGACCGAGTGACTGTGTCTACTTGCTGCACTGTGGCGCATTACATTCGAAATATTAATACCTAGGACTAAGATGTTACTAACTGTCTACGCTTGAGACAAATAAAAGATGATTTTGGAGTAGATTTAGGTTTAATTATTTTGTAAATTTACAAGCAGTTAAATATTAATCGTTGCAAGTGCTGAGGGGGAAAGTAAGGTCCGGAGGGCTGAGGGCACACCGGCTAACGCGATGTATGGCGCGATAGCGGGCCAATAGGATTCGCCGCTGATCACGTCATATTTTCTTCCTATTGGTTCTCTTGATGTGTCGTCATCTCGTTCGGAAACACTGGCGTAGACATCCTCCCGGCCGTTGAAGGCTCCACGTAGCTTTCAAGCATCATCGATTTCTGAGATAGGAAGAAGGCATAGACGATTTAAGGCTCTCTTAACAGTTCCTTTGGCTGTGTGCATTTCGGCTACGCGAGGAATTCCGTCGGCTCCAGGAAATAGTTTGCTGACACGTCCAAGTTGCCAGCACAGAGGTGAAGTTTGATCCTCTTTTATAATGACTAGATCGTCAATCTTTAGGTCTCGGCATCTAGAGCGCCATTTTGATCTTTGCTGTAGCTCTGAGACGTATTCGGTAGCCCATCTGTTCCAGAAGTGTTGTCTGGCCTGCTCTAGGAACTGGAACCGGTTGAGACGGGTAGTTTTGGAGTCCACGAAGCTCGGTGACGGCAGCGAGGTGAGTTGTCTACCAATCAAAAAGTGAGCAGGGGTAAGCGGTTGGAGATCATTGGGAGACGGGCTTAGGGGACACAAGGGACGGCTGTTTAGGATTGCTTCGACTTGTGCAAACAATGAAGATAGCTCCTCAAATGTTAAATGAGTATTTCCTAAGACTCTATATATGTGAAATTTGGCTAGTTTGACCCCGGCTTCAGCCGACCCGTTAAAGTGAGGAGCGTATGCGGGAGAGAATTTAAATTTAATGCCCTGACGAGCAGCAAAATTACAAATAGACTCATTATTGTCCTTTAAAAAGGTAGTAATTTCTTTGGCAGCAGAGACGAAATTTTTGGCATTATCACACTGAATGACTCTACATAAGCCTCTGCGGGCAGTAAATCGCTTTAATGTTAAAATAAAGGCATCCTTACTCAATTCACTGACAGCCTCTAGGTGAATACATCTATAACGAGAACATATAAATATGCACAAATAACATTTAGAGATTTTGCAGCCGCGGCCCTTGCGATCGGTGATTAAGAAAGGACCAGCAAAATCACAATTCACTGACTCAAATGGATAGGCAGTCTCTACACGCTCATTGGGTAAGTTTCCCATTAAATTAGTCATAGTTTGGCCCCTAAATCGACGACATATTACACAAGATCGAGTGACGTTCCTGGCTAAGTTGCGACCTCCGATAGGCCAGTATCTATCTCTGATAGAGGTAAGAATCTGCTGAGGGCCTGCATGTAAGAGGCGCTCATGTTCGTGACGAAAGATAAGTTTGGTTAAAGGGTGGTCAGATTTTAAAACAATGGGGTGTCTTTTTTCATAAGGATAGTTAGAGAACTTCATTCGGCCTCCAACTCGAATTTGACCTGATTGTGGGTCGAGAAAGGCACTTAAAGAGGATAGGATCGTTTTCACAGAAAGTGAATTTTTATTTTGTAATAGGTTAAGCTCTTTGGGAAATGACTCTTTCTGGGCAGTGGTAATGAGAAACTGAAGTGATTTGTTTAATTCATCTACTTGAAGGTCACCTGTAATTTTATTTGTTAGGTTTTTACAGTTATGCAAAAATCGAAAGACTCTAGCATAGACTCTTTGTAGAGTAGATAGTTTGGAGAATTTTTTAAAATCTACTATCGGTGCCGAAGGCACAACCTCCGCCACCAAAGCAGAGACTGCTTTGAGCTCTGGTAGCTCGCTTGCTAAAGGGACACCTGATGGCCATAGTGGTTCTTCATTTAATAGAAATTTAGGACCGTTCCACCAAAGTGTGCACCTTTCAGCACTCTGTGGGTCTACACCGCGGGATGCTAGGTCTGCAGGGTTTTCGGTGGTTGGTACGTGCCGCCAAGATGAGCTGTCTGTGAGCTCCTCTATAGCCGTTACTCTATTTGCAACAAATATTTTTGTTTTATTAGGCATTTTTAACCAGGCCAGAACGATACTGGAATCAGTCCAATATAGGTGACGGTCTATTTTGCATCGAAGAGCTTGGGAAACGGAAGAGCTTAGCTGTGCGCCAAGTAGAGCCGCACAAAGCTCTAATTTTGGGATGGTTGTGGGCTTTATTGGAGCAACGCGAGATTTGGCACATAAAAGACTCACTTGTACTTGACCTTCTTTATTTATAGATTTTAAGTAGATACAACTGCCGTACGCTAATTTGGAAGCATCAGTAAAAGTATGCATTTCTACGTATGTATAGTTTTCAATAAGGACATGTCTAGGAATTTTTAATGCAGAAAGACAAGGAAGTTGTTGGGAAAATTTTCTCCATGTAGATTGGATATCATGAGGTACTGGTGTATCCCAATCTGATTTAAGTGACCAAAGAGTTTGCAAAAGAATTTTTGCTTTTATTGTGCATAAGCTAAGTAAACCTAGCGGGTCAAAAATTTTGAAAGTAGTGGATAAAATTGACCTTTTGGTAGGTAATTTAGTACTGTCGGGAGACTTTACTTCAAAATGTAGATCATCAGACTTAGGAGACCAACCAATACCTAAAGTGCTAGTGGAATTACTGATGATCAAATTTCCTTCTTCAGGATCGATAGAGTTTGACTGGAAGAGTTCTGGTAAATTGGACCTGTATTTGCGGAGATGAAAGCATCCCTTAGCTAGTTCATCCGACACTGTTTGTTGAATGTGACACAATTCAGTTGCTGAATCGGATCCTGTAAGTAAATCGTCACAGTACATATCCTTTTGAATAATAGTTTTAATTTTATTGTCGTCACATTCTTCACCCAGTTGCCAGATGCACCTTGTGCTAAGAAATGTAGCGCTAGAAAAACCATAGGTGACAGTTTTAAGTTTTAGGGTGCGTAGGGGTTGATCTTCTGATTCGCGCCATACAATTAGTTGTAAGTCGTGGTCAGATTCTCTCATAGATACTTGGCGAAACATCTTCTCCAAATCCCCTGATAGAATGTATTTGTATTGTCGAAAACGAATAATTATATTGAAGAGAGAGTCTTGTATAGTGGGTCCTACCATTTGAATGTCATTGATAGAGATGCCTGAAGAACTACGAGCCGATGCGTCAAAGACAACGCGGACCTTCGAAGACTCGCTTTTCTCTTTATTACAGGGTGGTGGGGGAGAAAAAAAGAATTAGGTGGTGCATGAGCTTTGGATTCGGATAGATGACCGAGGTCTGAATATTCTTTAATAAATTCACAATAGGCCGTTTTGAGGTCGGGCTGCTTCCTAAAGCGTGCTTCTAGACTAAAAAATCTTTTTCGAGCTAGTTGATACGAGTCGCCTAAGCAGTCTCGATCACGAAGAAGAGGTAGACCTACACAGAAGCGCCCATCACTTAGGCGTGTAGTGTTGGAGAGAAAATGCTGCTCAGCTAGTTTTTCTTCCTTGGTGTAGAGTTGACCTTGGGGGAAATTTTCTAGTTCCCAGAACTTAGACATTTGACTCTCTAGATTAGAATAATTAATTTCATTTAGTGAAAGGGGATTAGGATTATTCTCATTTTTGAGTAGGAAGTTGCACATGACAGGCTTAGGTGTTTTTATTTGTTTAGGTAAAATTGGTAGTGGACCTGCGACGAGCCATCCTAATTTAGAGCTACGTAGGATAGGATTATTCTCTCCTAATTGATGCTGTTCAGAGCCTATTAGTGTCCAAAATAAGTCAGCACCAATGAGCATGTGGATAGGGGACGGTTCGTAAAAGGTAGGGTCAGCTAGGGTAAAGTTAGAAATATTTAGTGCTCTTGGGTCAAATGCAACTTTAGGTAGGTTGTCTGTGATTTTAGGTAATACTAGACAACACATCGTAACATTGAATGAATCCGTTTTGGATTGTAGACGGACAGCGCATCTTTCGGCAGTTAAATTTAGTGGGGTATTCCCAATACCGATAATGGTGACGTCAGAAGGTTGGGGAGAAAGATTAAGTTTCTGTTTGACAGAATCGCTTATAAAACTGGATTGGCTCCCGCTATCAAGAAAGGCCTTTATAGTGATGGTATCATTAGTATAGGGGTTGGAGAGTTGTACCATTGCGGTACACAACAGAATTTCTGGCGAAGAAGGCGAAGAAGTCGCTGACATGACAACTGTCTTTGGAGAAGTAGTACTGTGATTAATGTGTAATAATGAATTGTGTCGTTTTCTACAAAGACGACAACAGCCGGGTAGTTTGCAGCAGTCGGAGTCATGGCCAGGCCTTAAACAATTTTCGCATAAATTAGATGACGTCACAATAGACTTTCTCTCTTCCGGTGTCTTAGACTTGAATGCGGAACACTGAAAGAGGTGATGATTCTCTTTGCAGACTATACATTCAAGTGACCTAGGGGAATGAGAAGAATTATTGGTCTTAGTAGTCACAGAAAAAGATTTTGTACTATATGACTTGGGTTGGAAATTGGTGGTTGATTGCTTAGGTTGTTGAAAATTTGGGGGGGACGATTTAAACTTATCTTGTTTGTTACGGTTAACAGTTTCTAGAACGTCAGCACGATTTTTTAAAAACGAAAAGAAATCGCTAAGTTTAGGTATATCCGGTAGACTACTCTTATGTTCTTCCCATTTTAACCCTTAATTTGGCAAAGAAAAAAATTTAATAAAACCGTTTTTTTTTAATTGAAAATGTTTATTTCATAGATAAGGCAAATAGAAAAAAATTACAAAAAAAATCTGAAAAGCGTAGTTTTCCTGAAAACTTATGTATGCCACAACATACACTGCCAATATGTCAAGACTACATATTGTAAATATGTTGTATGCAGGGGCATACATTACCAATTACTGTGCTGACTAGATATGAAAAAAAAAACACGTCATATTTTGAATATTTAGTATTTATTATTATTTCAAAAAAACATTACAAAGAATTACGTTAGTTTATGGTATTGCAGTTGACAATTACGGGAATTTTTGCCTGTAACAAAACAAAGGCGGACTTGGCACTTCATACATTGTACAACTGTCAGTTTGGAGCACAGTCGACATCTCCCTTGACTGGTTGTTGTCATAAAATGACCAACGTTGTCATACCGTGACATTTCGACGGGACTGGCTTGTGGTACTCGTTTTTGGTGCCTTTGATACCACTTTCAGACCGCTGATATTTTTTGAGACCCTCATACAACTCGAATCTAAAGTCCTTCAAGGGAATCGATTTCGACTTTGAATCTCGTCTGTGTAGGAGCCATGCATTATTTATGCATATATCTAGAAGTTGGGCAAATATGCCGATATACCATCTCCTTGTCTTGAACGGGGTTCTATATAAGGAGATAAGCATATCCGCCAAGTCAACCCCTCCCATCTGCTTGTTGTACTCCTTCACTATTTGCGGGCATTGTACGTCAATTTTAGTTTTAGTATCCTTGCAGTATCGTCTTATTGTACCCACTGGTTCAACGCCTACATAGGAACTTATCAACGTCACTGCTTTGTTATCATTCCACCGTACTGCCACCAAGCGGTTTTTGTTGCAAGTGACTTGAGCATAACTACCCCGAGGTTTCTTTTTCATTGTTTTCTCTTCAGGCAAAATTGCTTCTGCACCTCTCAACCTATTATTCCTGATAGTTCCTAGTCCAAAGATTCCATAATCTTCTCTCAGTATGTAGAACAACTCCGGGCAGCTAAAAAAGTTATCGCAGAAAATAAATGCCGGTTTAGATTTGATGCTTTTGCACAAGGCAATCACTACTTGCGCTCCAAATCCTACAGAGGCTTCTTTTTCTGTGAATGTATGAAATCGAAATGTGTCATCTCCTCCATACAAGACAAAATCGTAAATCATGCCCGACACTCCAGCGCGGACATAATTTTTGAATCCCCACTTATTGGGCTTATCTTTCATATATTGCCGACGCTTGCCCGCTTTTGTCCCTTTATATGGGATCATCATTTCGTCAATACTAAATCGTCTTTCGGATTCTTCGGCTAAACAATTTTCTCTTATTCTTTGCACTAACGGTCTCACTTTGTAGTACCGATCAGAATCTGCTACGTTGTTGTCCACAAAATGTAAATAGCGACGTATTTGTTGATATCGCTTCAGTGGCATCAAATCGGCCACCAAGTTGTAACGATATCGCAAACTCCAATAATCAGTGTAAGACGGCATGCTCACAACACCCATGATGATATGTATCGCTAAAAAGTCCCGTAATTCGTCTTCAGTCAAACCCAGAGCACGCCCAGTTTGAGATATTCCGTATGCGTTTGTTTCTTCAACAATATCTGCTATAATATCAGGAGAAAAAAACTTGTAGAAATACTGCAGGGGAGTAAGGATTGTAACGTCGCTGATAGGTTCCGATTCCTCTTCAATAGTAGCTATATGTCGAAACACAGCTTTTCTCCAACGACAGCTCAGAGTGAACTTTTTTGTTTGTCTAGGTCGTTTAGCAACATGAACAGTGGCACGTTGTGATCTTGTCTTTCTGGAATAACGCGATGTGGAGGAGGCATTAGCAGGCATGCGTGGTGTTTCCAAACCAGAGGGTGCATTGGCTGCAAGAAGTGTAGTGGTTGCAGGCGTTGCGGGAGTAGCAGGAGTTGCAGGTGTTGCGGGAAATGATGGAAGGTCACTCAATATTGGTACTTTACTACAATTTGGTTCTAGGGATGTGCTTGAATAAACAGTCTGAAAAATTGGTGTAAGGCGAACGTTTTCGCTTGGGGGGTCTTGATCGTCATCTAGAATGTTCAGTCTTTCTAACGAGCTGGGAATAGAGGGTGCAGAGGAACTTGATAAAGGAGTGTGCGCACGTATCTCGTCTTCACTATCTGAACGTTCACTATCATCAGAGGGTGCATTCTGAGTAGGGACAAGCGCTAAAATTCTACCACCACGAGTTGCAAGCTTTTGCTGCAGACAAAGAAAAAAAAATGCTAAAACACAAAGTAAGCAAAGCAAAACCCCAAAATTGGCAATGTATACCATGACATACAAATTAAATTAGGGGTATTTTACTACGAACTTAGCAATGTATGTCATGACATACATCGTGTTAGTACCCAAAATAAAACCATTAGAAATCGTAACAACTGCAAACTTATTATTTCAATTATATAATCATAATATCAAGCATAGAATTCAGTCGTCTTACTTTTCCTAAATCGTGTATTTATCAATAAAATAATATAAATACCTTGGAGAGCACAGCTGAGGGCCGCCGGGTCGCCATTTTCGCCGACTAATGTCAAAATTAGTGATGCCAGGCACCTGTTTCTTATTTTATACTAAAAATAGTGAGTGTTGCAAATATATAAAAATATTTGTCTACGTCACTTTCGTATTTAATAAAACAAAATATTTTTTCAAAGTTGATGTATGTTGTGGCATACACTGTCAAATTAAGGGTTAAGCTTGTGAGACTGTCTAATTTTGCAGTTACCATATAAATTATAATTGCATCCCAATGTTCGGTTGGTAGACCGAGGGTGCGGAGGGCCCGCAAGTTTTTAGTTATATGATCAATTATGAATCTAAGTGACTTGTCGGTCTCTCGCACAGATTCAAAATTAAAAAGAGATTTTAAATGATTATTAATTAGTTGTTTTTTGTTATCAAAGCGATCGCATAAAAGCTCCCAGGCTTCCGTGTAATTTTTATCAGTAACTTCTAAGTTGCTGATAACACGGGCGGCTTCGCCTTCCAAGTACGAGTTTAGATAGTAAAATTTATGAATATTTTTTATTTTGTTGTTTTCATGAACTAAAGAAGAGAAAGTTTCCTTGAATTCTAACCAATTATAAAAACTGCCCCCAAAATTATTAATTTTCAAAATCGGCAAACGAAAACCTAAAGGTTCGTGACTTTCATTATGATTACAATGAGTGGGGTGAGTAGATGTATTTGAAAAACTATCTAAATTAGTCCTGGTGGGCGAATTTACCTTCATTATGTCTTGAGCGACAGAAATATAATGATCGAAATCTTGTTCAAAAAGATCTCTAATAGTTAATTCCTGTTCTTGGTTCGACGATTCACAAAATGATTCTATTTGGTTCTGCAGCTCGTCGAACTCAATGTACAATGTCTCCATCCTAGACAATTTCATTCCCAGTTTTGCTAATTTCTAGTACAGAAATTTCTTCTAAAGTTTTTAAAGTATCAACGTAATTTTTAAATTTAGTTAAACGTCCTTTTATATTGCTACGTCTCGTATTAAGAGCTTTGAGCTCCTTGGAACTAGTTTCAGTAGTCATAGTAGCGAGAAATTATCTAGGAAATAGACAAAATAAGTCAAAAAAAATACCATAAATTGCATACGATACGCTCCTCGCTTTGTAGGTACAGCTGGCGGCGGGTAACGGGACCGGTCAGCTGAGCGGGCGAGTAGTGGATGCGCGGGGACAATAGGTGACGTCACAGCTGAGAAGACTCGCCACTCGACGATGGAATGCAGTCACTGCGCCGACACTGGAATTGAGACGTTACATACGCTAAATAATTGACAATAATTAGTTATTGTCGAAGCTGGGCGGAAATAAAGGCACCATAGCTTAATTATGTGCTAACTAAGACAACTAGTGAACTAGAAAGGTATAGGCAATGAAGTGAAGTGCGCAAGTAATCTAAAATTGTGAATAGTTAGTGCTAGAATGATTTAGCGATATAAATAAGCTTGAGATGATGGTGGTAATAGAAACTAATAGGAAAGATTCATGGTAATAGATGAAAAGTGGTATATGATGATGACTTCCAAAGTTTGATGGTTATCGGATTGTTTAGCCAAATTGAAATGTTTGCAGGTAAGTTATTCGAGAAATCACTTTAGGCGCAAAGAAAATCTAGGCTTTATGTAGGTAATGGTTTAGGCAATGCAAATATCTCATTTAAAACCTAATGGAGCTAAATTCACTGCTTGCAAAAATCGAAGGGGAAATAGACTAGGATTAAGAAAGGAACGGGCTCACAGTTAAATGGTAGGCAGGTGATGCTGGGCCGAAGATTATGTTGCCGGTGCTGTCTGTAGGCTGCTGGTAGGCGTGAGGTCTGCGTTCCTCGATTTCGTAGGCACGGAGGTGGAATCGTCTGGGATTGCAGGTTGGCAGGCCGATGTAGTGCAGCTGATCTTCTCTGATGCAGTGCAGCTGAGTATGAATCTAGGCGCTGCGTGGGGCTCGCGGGACGTACGACGCTGTTCCTCCGTCCGTGTTGAAAATGGAACCTGTAACACTTCGTATCCGTGTAATTTTGCAGGTCCTGTCACGGTCGCCACTTTTGTCTACGCTTGAGACAAATAAAAGATGATTTTGGAGTAGATTTAGGTTTAATTATTTTGTAAATTTACAAGCAGTTAAATATTAATCGTTGCAAGTGCTGAGGGGGAAAGTAAGGTCCGGAGGGCTGAGGGCACACCGGCTAACGCGATGTATGGCGCGATAGCGGGCCAATAGGATTCGCCGCTGATCACGTCATATTTTCTTCCTATTGGTTCTCTTGATGTGTCGTCATCTCGTTCGGAAACACTGGCGTAGACACTAACAATATATGAGTTATTGACTTGAAATAAATGATTACCAAATACCAATTATATATAGGTTACTCTATGCCTTCTTCGTCTTTTGCTTACCTGATCAAAGCTTGATTGAACAGGCATTAGAAGCAAAGAACCCGGCTGGTTTCTCGTGAAGGGCAATTAATTACCGCTAGTAATGGCTGTCGGTACCGCAACAATGGCCGTTGTCTGCTCGGAGCATCTCTTAATGCAGCCGCAGCTAACATGCGCTATGCCATCATTTATGGTGCGAGTTTTCGCAAGCCAGCCTAACTGGCAAGAAGTAGAGCAGGATTGTCTTTCAAGGAAAAGTAAAAAGCCTAAAAAGCCTAAAAGACCACGCGGGAAGTCACCCACGCGTTGGATTGATCAAATCAAGCCTGCCATTGGAGACTCAGTCAACGAGTGTAGAAGGATGACCTCGAGCAGGCAGCGGTGGCGGCGCCTGGTGAAGCGCATCACAACTGCCCAACAAATAGCTCTCTAATTATTGTCTTTTTCTTAGAAGCTAGTGCGAGAAGGTGATTAAATTTTTATGAAATAATATTTTGAGCTTCTATTAAGGTTAGCTAATTATGTGAAGTTTGCTTCTACCTGCCTTAACGTCTTTAATTGAATACGTATGTACTCGTATTTAGTTTATTTTTGTAGGCAAGTACCGCTGTTTTACAGAACAGCTAGCAGCTTTAAGAAGATAATTTCTATAACTAAGAGAGTTATAGTATTACTTACAATATAACTGTTTCGTTTAACAGTCCTCTAGGTTTTAGTAAGAATATATTTTATACTTTTTGTATGTCATCATCATCGTCATCGTCAGCCCATTTAAGTCCCCACTGCTGGGGCACGGGCCTCCCTCAATCACATGAGGGGTAATTGCCATACTCACCACGCTTGGCAGACGGGTTGGCGAGGGTTTTGGTATAAATGCAGAGTTTTCCTTCTCTGGGTGCTGATGATCATGCCAGCAACTTTACTTTAGTCGCCTTTTACGACACCTCGGTAAGAGTGAGGGTGGCCTATTCTACTCTGCCGGGGACCACACGGCTCCACTTTTTGTATGTAAAGACAATATTTTACGTACATTTCATTTTGCAACGCACCGTAATTTGCTAAGCGGGCTTTAAAGTTTTCCGTGAAGGGGTCCAATGAATGAACGAGGTAAGAGCTATATTGTGTAAAGGGATGAAACTTGGGCCCAGTCAACAAATAACCATTGTTTTACATCCCTCGCGCGCGAGCTTTGTGCCTAGATGTGGCGGGGCCTGTGGTAGTGTTGTTACACTAACAATATTTTTATCGATTTTACAACTAATAGATGGATGTGTTTCAAAGCAAGCTGTGGTCTCCTATAATTGTAGGTGCACAAGAGCATGTACTCTTAGATTTTAAGTTTTATTTTTAATTTTATATTTGCCACCTGTGTTGGGATCCTAATAAATAAATAAATAAGCCTTATGCCAGTTGGAAGGAATCGCAACTTAAAGTAAAAGATGTGGTATGTTATATGTAGTATAAATAAATTAAACAAATCAAAGTCCAAACAAATTTTTGATAAAAAGAAAGCAAAAAAGAAAAGAAGAATGACAACCTCTGATAAGGTACCTACAGAAAAAATAAAAAAGTAAATTAAGTATAACATTAAAATTATTTATTCAGTGCTTATATAGGTTACAAAACATGTAACACAAGAAAAAAAAACAATTTAAACAAATTAAGCACTAAAAGGGCTTCCACTCAGTATGATGCCGAGGTGCTCGGAGGAACACCCCGACGCTGGTCTTTTGTGGATACCAAGTGTAATAGATGCCGCCACAGGACAAAATAGTAGGACTACGAGGAAACAGCTCCACTGCGCGCACCATCATCATAAATATGACCGTGATCATCATCATCAGCACCCAGAGAAGGAAAACTCTGCATTTACATTAAAACCCTTGCCAACCCGTCTGCCAAGCGTGGTGAGTATGGCAATTACCCCTCATGTGATTGAGGGAGGCCCGTGCCCCAGCAGTGGGGACATAAATGGGCTGACGATGAAAATAAATAAAACTACTTCCATGGTGTAAGGTCTCGACAAAGTAATTGATACTTAAGACAATAAATATACCAAATACTTATGCAAGTTGACAAACTATCGATAGCCTTATACAAAAACTTAGGTTTTTTAGATTTTCGCGTTGCATTTTAACTATAATTTATCAAGACGGGAATTAACACGATATTTATTATGTGATACAACATTGTGTACTCACATATTTTGCTCGACATTCCATAGATTTGTCGTACGAGGCAAAAAGTTTCTTGAGAAACGCACAGATGACGACTGCCAACCATCTAAATATCGAACTGTTATCGAGTTTAATTCTTTTAAGCCGTAAATAAAAGACGATAGCTTTGATTTTATTTTTTGAATATGTATGTATCTTCCAATTTTCATGTGTGTCAATATTCAAGCCTAACAAATCGAAGCTATTTACACAATCCAAGCTAATATTATCATAATAATAACCAGAAGACAATCAAGACGCTTCTAACGACACCTCATTTGTTTAAATATGATAACTACTTAGTTAAGAAGTTATGAGGGAACAGATGAACAACTATACATACATACAGGTCAAAATCATAACCCTCCTTTTTGCTTCGCCTTAGTCGGGTAAAAATCTATGTCTAATATTTTTTTTCTGATATGGTCTAAATTGAATAAATTTGTCTTCTTATAGTTTATTTCCAAATTATGATCGTGCAACACGCTTTCCATCTTATTTACTATTAAGGTGGGATTCAGATTCAGACCATTTTTCATTAATTATTTTTGGGAGGTCATTAATTTAGATCAAGAATAACAAACATCCTATCACACTTCCTTGAGGGATTGACTGACTCATATTTATTGGGTCGGACCTAACACTTGTTATCGTTTTTTCTAATTTGTCAAAGTAAAGACTTCATATTCTAGGATGTTACGCGTTTCCTAAAAGATGCCTGTTCCCTTTTGCCTTAATGTCCAGATTAAAGGCATAATATTCATCGACTATCGATAATCCAATATCACTCGGCAGCACTCATCTGTAGGAATCGGACTTGGGGGTAAAAACTAGCGATGTGGGTGACAGTTTAGGCTTTGAGCTTATTGTGGTAAAGGGTATGTTTTGTTCACTTACGTAGTTGGTCTTGTCTGTCGTTTTATCATTAACAGGAAGGGTTAAGGCTTAAGTCACTTGTACGGAATCAGATCTATGTTTTTTTATGATAGGTGGCAGATGAGCAGACGGATCACCTGATGGTAAGCGCAATCGCTAACACTGGAGTCACAAGTGCGCCAACCTTTAACCCCCCCATTCCTTCGGATTGGGCCTCCGGTACCCTCACTCACGCAGTGAAACAGCACAGTGCTGCTTCACGCCAATTTTCTGTGAGGCCATGGTATCCATCTCCCCGGCCGAGCCGGCTCATTCATGCCGAAGCGTGGCTCTCCCACGGAAAATAAATATATGTATGCGATATTGTATGTATGAATTTATTTATTTATTGCTAGTACCTGGATAAGTAGAGACGAGCGTACTCTTTCTAAAAGGATAGCAACGCATCAACGATCTCTCTGATTTCGCAGATGTTCATGAGTGGTGGTGATTAATTACTATCAGGAGTACCGCTTTCTCGTTTGAAGCTTTTAGCACAAATACAATATGGATTCCTTCGAACCAAGCGTGTAGAAGCATCTCGCTGGCCAATACAGCAGTGCTAAATGGAGGCGATGCCTAGACATCGCGTCCGTTGTAATTGCAACGTGGGAACTCCCCTTGCTTACTATCAGGTGAGCTAATATACTGTGTCACCATATTAAACCAAAAGAAAGAGGTTGCACGCCGTGTATTTTTATGTGATTTATGGCACACAACCAGACCGACCACCTGGTAAGGTATTGCCGCCAACCATTTACACCCGTAATACCACTGGAGACACAAGTGCGCTGCCAACCTTTTCCTCTTCACCCAGATTGGCCATGTCATTCATTCGGTAAAATACAGCGCAGGCACTACATCACGCCGATTTTCTGCGAGGCCATGGTATCACTCCGATTCACGCCGAAGCTAATATGCAGCGAGCCTATTAACCAGTCTTCGAAACATCTCGAAAAAATAATAATTTTTCTCAAGGAATATAGCGTCCACACATTAAATCTACGATAGCATCAAATAGTCTGCTCGTCTGCCACCAATGATATAAAAAAAGAAAAAAGCATAGAACAAAATGGTCTTCAGAATGGTTGGCAGAACCTGTGGTTAAAAAGATATAAATATCTACAGATAAATAGTAATATCCTCCAACCGATTCACTAGTCAACAAATTTTTAACTTTTTTTCGTAACAAATAACAGAGGTCCATAATTTTACTAAATTGCACTCTCTGATAATGATCTGTTTTTACCCGACTACGGCAAAGCAAAAGGAGGGTTATGATTTTGACAGGCTATGTATGTATGTATGTATGTATGTATGTATGTATGTATGTATGTATGTATGTATGTTCATCTGTTTCCACGTAACTTCTTAACTACTTATCAGAATTCGACAAATGACATATCATTATAAGCGTCTTGATCGTCCGCTGGTTATAGGCTATATGAAGTTTCACAAAATCTAATGTGGCGCCCTCTAGCGGACAAAACATACAGAGTAAAAAAATAAAGTTATGATAAATATGCCGTGTTTGGTATCATTTGAAAGCGCTTGACTTGTACATTTTGAATATATATATATATTACTAGCACTTGGACACCAAAATAGTACAAATAAAATAAAAGTAAAAAAACTAAAACCCAACTACGACAAAAAACGTCGCTGAAAAAGTATAAAACAAGCCTTCGTTGTCAATTTATGCAATATTCACTATGTAGAGATAAATTTTCATGTTTGGAAAGGCGTAGTCACACGTTTAATATACTACCCTTTGACAACGTGTGACTGCGGATTTCCAAACATGAAATTTTATCTCTACATAGTGAATATTGCATAAATTGACAACGAAGGCTTGTTTTATACTTTTTCAGCGACGTTTTTTGTCGTAGTTGGGTTTTAGTTTTTTTACTTTTATTTTATCAAATTTTTGATACCTCGTCTAGTATTTGATTTATAGAGAGTCAAATATCTCAAAATTTGGTTTTAGGTTCTTTTTCCGTGGCAATTTCAAAACAAGTACAAGCACTTTAAAAAAATGTTTTCGGCATATCAGTAAAGCGCATTTTCTCAATTATATATATCAATAAGATTTATTTTGTAGTCTTTAATCTATATTGAGCAATATTCATATCAATATCCGTGTACTTATAGCGCATACAAATCATCACTTAATTCTTGTAATGGAAAAAACATAAGATAGCTTAATTGGCTGTAGCGTTGCAGGGAAATCAGGTAAAATTATAAATTAAAAAGCATTTCATAATTTAGGGTTTATATTTTCAAAATATCTATTGAAATTTGTTACATTCCAATTGATACATATTTAAATAAATCCCAAAAAAAACACTAAGTGCCACTTATCAGATTTTCAACCCTCTGTAACTTAATAACTTGATGTGATATGAAAATTCTGATAACAGATCTAGATTCAGCATATTAAGCTCTTCATATTTATCATATTTTTATTCAGGTTGTGTTTTCTTGTTGACTTGTGTTACCTACGGCTACTGCGGCCAATCTCAACTATCAGTCACCTACGCAGGATATATTATAGTGCTCAAGTGTTTTCGTAAACACAAGTACACTCTCTATTCCCTTACCTCACCAGCGTGACATTACCGGAGAGGAATTGGGCGCAGGACCAACGGCTTAACGTTTCCGAGGCACGGGGGTACAAGACCGCCAACTTCCAGATTCCGGGCTGACACTAAGAATTTCGTAAACTTAGGTACAAATTTCTGGCCCGAACCATATAGCTTAATTTAGTGTGAAAGAGAGGGAAACTCCGATTCGGTCGTGATGATTGCTTTAAGGTGACGGGTAGGGCACACTAGCGACGCCAATCGATTTTAAAGTTTAGCTACTAAACCGGATCCATTTGAAACAATTTCGGGGTTACAACCACTCGGCAAATACTTACACTATTTGTTAAATAACCATACACAAATGTTAGGTACGTTTTTGTATGCGAAAAATTGATTCACGCTAAAATTGGCCGCTTTTGGCGGTAATCAATTTTTCGCGTACGCTTGTGCATGGTTAATTAATAAATGGTATAAGTGTTTGCTATGAAGTTGTAACCCCGAAATTGTTTAAAATAGATCCGGTTTAGTAGCTAACAATTAAAATCGATGGGTGTCGCTTGTTAAGGCTACCCGTCGCCTCAAAATAAGGCCCTCAGGGATCGAACCCTTCGCAGCCGTACCCTTACATATATAGCTGGATGACTATAAATATATATAATAATATCCCTAACGCAATAAAAGATATAGAAAAATATAATTTAATCATAAAAGAACTGAAAAAATACCTAATACAAAAATCATACTACAACCTAAAAGAATTCTTTAACGACGAATTAATATAATAATCCTTATAACAACACCTAAAGTTTTATATCATCATCATCAGCCCATTTAAGTCCCCACTGGTGGGGCACGGGCCTCCCTCAATCAAATGAGGGGTAATTGCCATACTCACCACGCTTGGCAGACGGGTTGGCGAGAGTTTTGATATAAATGCAGAGTTTTCCTTCTCTGGGTGCTGATCATCATGCCAGCAGCTGAACCTTAGTCGCCTTTTACGACATCTCGGTAAGAGTGAGGGTGGCCTATTCTACTCTGCCGGGGACCACACGGCCATAAATAAATAAAGAAATAATTTAATAAAACAATACATAGTTCGACCCACTAACCACCACGCAGACTCCGTACACGCTGTATGAAAATCATTCTGCAGTTTCTTTTAAGCCACCCGAGTTCGACAAGCAAAACACGAACCTCAATACACCCTAATGGGGACGGGTTCAGACAAATGGGGAAGAGACTATGAATATCATGAATAACAACAGCAGCCGAGGAAAATGCGCCATACATCTGGAGATCGGAATTGATTTGATGTAAGAAGCCGCGTTTTCAATATTAATGAGTTTCTTTGCTATAAGAAATATTGGACGAGTAAGAGGCCTTAACAAATACAACAAAAGTTGGAATTTATTTATTTAGATACCAAACAACAAAACTTGTACAAATTAAATTTAACATATATATAACAGTTAAAGCAGAGAACCAAAGTCATCGACATTGCTCACCGAATTAGCAAGCTTAAGTGGCTGTGGGCTGGCCATATTAGCCGCAGAACCGACAACCGATGGGGCAAACGAGTTCTAGAGTGGAGACCGCGTCTTGGCAAACTTAATGTAGGGTGCCCTCTGGCTAGGTGGGGGGACGATCTGCGCAGGATGGCTGGCAAGAGCTGGATGCGAGAAGCCAAGGATAGATCACAGTGGCGAACAATTGGAGAGGCCTACGTCCAGCAGTGGACTGCGATAGGCTGATGATGATGATGATGATGATGAAGGCATTTTAAAGGTATCCGCTCATCTCCTACATTGACTTACAATACCACGGCGTCACGTGGAGATACCCTTTTTAGGGTTCCGTAGCCAAATGGCAAAAAACGGAACCCTTATAGATTCGTCATGTCTGTCTGTCTGTCCGTATGTTACAGCCACTTTTTTCCGAAACTGTAAGAGCTACACTATGAGCTTGGTAAAAAGATATATTTAGTTAAGCGCATCAGGGACGTCCTAATCGCAAAAGGCCAGTCGGCCGTCCGAGATATCACTGGAAGGATGAGGTCGAAAAAGACTTGCACGGACTCTCGGCAGATGACTGGCAGGAGGTGGCGCAGGATCGACCAAGATGGAGGCTCTTATTATCGGAGGCCAAGACTCACTATGGGTCGCTGCGCCAACTTAGTTAGTTAGTTAAGCGCATTTCAATTTTAACACAAAAATAGGGAAAAAAAATAAATTATAAGGAGTTCCCATACTTAGTTTTTTTCATCAAACCCATACGTGTGGGGTATCTATGAATAGGTCTTTAAAAATGACATTGAGGTTTTTAATATATATTTTTTCTAAACTTAATACTTTGCGCAAGAGACGCTCCCCAAAGTGGTAAAATGTGTCTCCCCCCCCCCCCCCCCTCTAGCTTCTATTATAAAACTAAAAATATATATGATATACATTACGGTCGATCGAAGTTTAAAATCTTATGGAAAACAAAAATTATCCCCCGAGGAACATAGGGTCTTATCTCAGAATAAAATCATCTTACCATACAAAACTTATCAGCTGATTGGTGTAAATTGTGTGGGGAGGGATTTTCTTTTTGAGATTAGACCCAATGTTGGTATCATTAGTATAATGCCCTCGATAAGGGAGACGGTTAAAAAAGCACGGTGTATATTTAAGATAGTACAGGTGAACTAAGTAGAAGCAAGTTCTAATGTTGACTCTTATTATTATTTTATATATTAATAATAAGATGTATTTATACAGTCCGTGCGTCATAGCAACCAAAGGAAGATACTTACCCCTTCAAAAAGTCGTGGCTTCAGCTGAGTGAGCTCCTTTTTGTTAGGCACTGCGACACACATGTACACAATGTATACATACATAATATTGGCCGGACGAATTATTTAAACTTGTAGATCTTCTTTTTTTTCTTTGTTTTATCTTTACTTATCTTATCTTGGCTTTTTTTGCTTTAAGAAATTACTGGACGAGTAGATCGACCTTATGTTAATTGGCGTGTCTGCCCATAAATATATAACATAGGCTAAGAAATAATGGGAAATGTATGTCCATGATAAAAATCAACTTACAACAAATTACAAATTTCCAAAAAAAAAATCGTATAAAAGCTGTTCTATGTTACGTATAAGTTCACCGATACACCCTGTAAATAATAAAATCCTATAACGGATTACGGTTACATCAGCTAATCCCAACGATCGGCCACACGTACGCAGGATATATTATAGTGCTCAAGTGTGTTCGCAAATAAGTACGTGTGCAGTCTGTATTCCCTTACTCTCATATTCCGATGGGACACCAGAGTGACAGGACGGGAGAGGAATCGGGCGCATCGGGGACAAGACCGCCGACTTACAGAATTCGGGCTGATACTTAGAATCTTCTATCGCTCCGCGATATTGTGTTCCTCTGTTGTCTGATATCTGTAACACAAGTGCTTAAGCTACTTAGTACGGAATCAGGTCAACGTATGAGATGTTGTGAGAATTATTATTATTATTTTTGTTGAGAATTTTTCTTTCTCGAAACATTGTTCAAAATATTTCGGTATTTTGACTGGGCTCACGGGACTAGACCAAGTGAGTCCCAGTTTCCACTGTAGAATGGTTTATTGTTTACCTATTATTATTATTATCACGTACAATGGACCGAAAGAGAGTCTAAGTGCGGAGAAGGAAGTCCACATTACATTACATTGATACTTAGAATTTCTTATCGAAAACTTAGGTCCTACACATTTTTGGCCGTACCTGGGATCCCCGAGGGGGGTACCGAGTTACGGGGTGCCGACCGGGGGATCGAATCCGAGACTTCATGAGCAGACTTCTTGGACTCTGTACGTGGGTTGCACTTGGAATTCGTATGACCTAGAGCTGAATTATACCTATTGAAAGTCCGATCATGTCCTCAGATGTCGAACCCCGCGTGTCAGTTCCCAAGTTTCGACATCAATATCGTAAATGACGCTTTCGAGTGACCGGTACTAGGGCTCCTCAAACTTACTTGATTAAGGGAGCTCTATCGAGTAATTTGGGCATATCGTGTTAAAATATAGTTTGGGTTGGTATGTAAATTAAAGGTCACTGTCATAAAGGGCTTTATTCGAAACGTTCATTAAACCTTTGTTAGCTAAAAGGATGTTATAGAGCAGTTTAAATTTTTTTTTTACATTTTCGAAAAAAGAATGAAAACTGTTTTTTAACACCGTTTTTGCTAACAAAGGTGTTAGTTACGCTTGGGGCCGATTTATTTTTCCGTGGTTACCTTTTGGTTAAATTAACTATAGTTAATTATCTAACCAATAGTCAAAGTGACGTAATTCCTTGTAATATAACTATTGGTTAAGCTAACCTTAATGTATCAATACGGGGATTAACACGATATTTATTATGTGAAACAACATTGTGTACTCACATATTTGGCTCGACGTTTCGGCTACGTTACATTTGCCGTGGTCACGAGCGGACTGGCGGAGCACGGCGTCGTCTGCTGGGGTCGGGCTGTGAATCTTCGGACACCCTCACATTTTTTGATATTAATTCGCCGACACACTACACTAACAGTATCGGTGTTTGTTTGCGTTAGTAACGGCCTAGCACGGGGTTTGCACTTGTTAATTACTGGATTCCATGTCGATGATTATGACATGTTGATGTATTGATACATTATAGTTATAATGCAACGCGAAAATCTAAAAAACGATTTAAGCTAACCTTGGCTCAAAAACACATTTTAGCGATATTTGACCATTACTTACTTTTTAAAACCATTAGTTCAGTTTGACTACGTATCAAAAATCGGCCCTTCAGTGTCCCATTTTTTTGTTGACGAGGTGGAAATGCCGCCTGCCCGAATGAGCAATGGGCAAACGTGGCGCCGGTGGTCAGCGTCGCCTTATGCACACCTGTCCGCTGGGAGACAAACGGTTAGTGTGGGGTTCTCCTCTGGGTTGGGTCTCTGCTAATCAGAAACCGTCCAGAGGCATACCTACTAAGACCACCCCGACTTTTTCCGGCTTATCCAGGCTCCGAGGCAGGACACGGGCTCAACGGACGAACTCTGGCACCTGCGTCCTGTCCTACGGATTACAGTACGGTCTCTTCCATAGCTTCGAGGCTTAAAACCTCCAGGGCCACTCCCATGGCCCACCACAAAAACCTCCCGAAGAGCGCCTACACCGCTGAATTGCGACGCGGGCGCTTTCAAAAGGTTCCCCGCAGGAATCCCTCGCAGGGTAGGTAGGGGAAGGAGAACCCGCAGGCTTCTAAATAAACCCCCAAAACCCGTCCACACGAGCAGCTACGCTGGATGCGGAGCCGGTCGACAGTCGAGGAAAGCGGGGGTTGCTAGTCGTTGCCGCATCCCACTGGCTGTGAGACACAGCGCTGTGCTGGTCACAGCATAGGGGTATCTCCCATATAAAGAAAGAAAGAAAGAAAGAAAATTTTTATTATTGTTGATGTCCAAACATCACAACACTACATACGAGTACAACATTAGTTACAAAAGAACAAACAAACAAAAAGAAAAACAAAATAGATACAGAAAATAAAAACAAAACAAAACAAAGGAAAAACAAAATAATTAGTACTAATAACCAGGCAGTGCAAATAATATATTGTGTGTTGTGACCTCCAACATAAATGGCCCCCACTCAGCCTATGTCATGACCCTGAAAAAGGTCATGACGCTGATTTTCAGTAGGGCCAGCTGAGTGAGTGCCACATATGGGGGAATCCCCCGCACGTGGGGGCAGCGCTCTCCCGGGAGTTGCACCTCAGTGGGCGAAAAGTGCGACGTCAAAGTGTCTCACATGGGCACCGCAATAGCGAGACACACGAGCAGACAAGCCATAAAACTTCCCTACCCATGTGCTGATGTGGACTGCCAGCGAGACCGGACACGTACTCTCGCAGGCCAGCGCAACAAAACGAGCTTACAGGATGGCTAGCAAGAGTGGCCCGTCCCGGGCGGGCATTCATCCGCCTGGCCTTATCCAAAGGCACCGAGACCCGGTATTATTATTTAACAAGTGTTAGGAGCATCCCTAATACTTGGGTCATCCTCAGACCCCATCCTGTACCACGAAAACACCCTGTGTGGCTCAAGTCGTCCATCCTCGGAAAGACGATATTTGCCCTGTAGCGAGGGACGAAAGAGCCCGGTCTACTCGACCCACGCGCGCCAGGCGTTGGGACACCAAGCACCCTCTCGCACGCCGAGGCCGGCGCATTTTGTACGCCTCAAGGTGCCCACATCTCTACATCACCTTAAGCCTCCCATTCCTCCAGTACGCCGTACTCACGCAGCGAAACACAGTAGAGTGAGGCCTTGGTATCACTCCGGTCGAGTCGGCCCAGTGGCGCTCCTACTCAGAGAATACGATGAAATAAGAGAAGAGCGTACTCTTTTATAAAAAGACCGGCAACACATTAGCGATTTCGCGGATGTTGATGGGCGGCGATGATTACTTTCCATCAGGTGACTCGCTTGCTCGTTTGTCCGCCTCTAGCATAAAAAAAAAAGTAAGAAACGTTTTAACTATCGGTCTTCTATATGCAATAAACGTATTTATTTATATTTAACCAACGAAAACAGCGAAAGGAGGTTCTTACTCGTAAATTCGACTATGGTCAGCATCAAAAGTAGCTTAACACTTTAGTACCATGTCGAAGTAAAATTTTATACGAACCCCTTGGAAACTGCCTATAATAGGCAGTACAGTTACTTTGACATGGTACTAAAGCGTTAAGCTACTTTTGATGCTGACGGTACATATATTGTTTTCATTTTTATTTTTAAAGTGACGGGTAGGGAACACTAGCGACGCCAATAGATTTTAATTTTTACCTACTAAACCGGATCTATTTTAAACAATTTCGGGGTTACAATCTCTCGGGAAACACTTAAACTATTTATTTAATAACCATGCACAAATGTTGGGTCCGTTTTTGTGTGCGAAAAATTGATACACGCCAAAAGCGGCCACTTTTGGCGGTCATTTAACTATAAGTGATAACCCACCTTACGAGGCAGCCTACCATATATAGTATAAGTGTTTGCCGAGAGATTGCAACCCCGAAATTGTTTAAAAGGGTGTACACGAAAAATTTATTCGCGTCAATTTCAAATCAATTTTTCGCGTACGCGTTGGACCCAACATTCTTCCATGGTTATTTAATAAGTAGTATAAGTGTTTGCCGAGAGATTGTAACCCCGAAATTGTTTAAAAGGGATCCGGTTTAGTAGCTAAAAATTAAAACCGATTTGCGTCGCTAGTGTGCACTACCCGTCACCTTAAACCGTAAACACGTATCGTAACAATTTCTTATGATAAAACATTAGAGCAGCTGGCGTAGAAACCGAAAGGAGACAAATGCTCCCTAAGACTGAATTGGGACAAACGTCTCCAACCTTTTATCTAAATTGAGACCCACTTTGCACTAAGTGGGCGGGGACTGCGGTGGCCACACGTGCCGGGACAGGGTAGCCAGATTCAAGAACATAGATAGATTTTTTATTAAGGGGAATACCTTCCTAACTAGCAACACCAATCGATTTAAATTCATCATCAGTAACCCACACTCGTCCACTGCTGGACATAGGCCTCCCCTAATGCACGCCACTGCTCCCGATTTTCAGCCACTCTCATCCAGCCCACACCAGCCAGCCTTCGAATGTCATCATCCCATCTTGTCGGAGGGAGGCTTCGGCTGTATCACCATGATATTCCTCAATATGGGCGATGAGGGAGAACCGCAGGGGGTTAAGTGGGTATGCCTTTGCCTGGCTTCTCTTTGGGAGAAGCCCCCCGCCAAAGGAGAGCCCCACATAACTCGGCTACCCCTCGGTGGTCTGGTATGCATAAGGTAGACGGCTCATCTCTTGAGCCGGCGGCATTACCCCTGCGAAACCAAAAAAAAAAAAAAAAAGGGCGTCCAACACTACGCTTAGCGAGTCGCGGTCTCTCCACTCAAGGACGCTGTCACTTCTGCGTAGCTACTTAACCGGATCTATTTTAAACAATTTCAGAGCGGGAGCCTCTATGCAAACTTTACTTTATTTAATAACTTTGCACTACTTGTTGATCTGTTTTTGCACTCGAAATTTGGATTAACGCCGTAAGTGGCCGTTTTTGGCCGTAATTCAAATTTCGAGTACGAATACACACCCAAAAGTTAAGTAAAACACATACTATTTTTTTAATACTTATAAATAAATAGTGTGCGTTTTCGAAAGGCTGCAGCTTCTAAATTGTTAAAAAGATATCCAGTTTAGTTTCTAACAATTTAAATCAATTAGCGTCGCTATTGTGCCCTACCCGTCACCATAAATTGTTAAGTGGTAGACAAACAGATGAAGCACTTTTTTTTGTCTGTATTCTTACTGGGGACTTACCATATTAAATTGTTATCTTCATACAATGACATACCACATACATACTTCGTACATAGGTACTTATGAAATTAATTTGTACCTGTTATATTATATGTACCTCATTCTTGCAAATAAAATATATTCTTATTCTATTGTGATAGTGTCATCATCATCATCATCATCAGCCCATTTAAGTCCCCACTACTGGGGCACGGGCCTCCCTCAATCACATGAGGGGTAATATAGAGTAGAATAGGCCACCCTCACTCTTACCGAGGTGTCGTAAAAGGCGACTAAGGTAAAGCTGCTGGCATGATCATCAGCACCCAGAGAAGGAAAACTGCATTTATATCAAAACCCTCGTCAACCCGTCTGCCAAGCGTGGTGAGTATGGCAATTACCTCTCATGTGATAGTGTATTAATGAATTATGAATTAGATATTTATTTTTGGAAGGTGCTAAGAAATATTAAAATTGGTATACACATTTTTATATAAGTGACGCTGATTGCGTGTTATAATTCCATTCTTTAAGAACATTTTAATGTTTTGTCCTATCTCCAAAATTGCGTGGAGACATACACAAATATTAAAAAAACACAGGCAGAGGAGCCCTAAAAGCGCCTTTCGTTCCTCATCTAACCTTATTACGAAGGCCGATTTAAGCTTTAAAAAAGGCCAAAAACCTATTGACGCAATTTGCTTTGAAGAATTTGATAATGTGGGTAGGTACCTAATTGAGAATTAAAAGTAATCTGTAAAAGGAAATGTTTGTGTTACTGAGGCAACATAAAGATTGTATAAGTACAAATATATATAAAAAAAACTTACAACATCTCATACATACGCTCATAATGATATCCTCCAACCGATTTCGGCTACTAAGGCGGCCCATCTCAATCAATAATCAGTCACTTCATCATCAGCAACCTACACTCGTCCACTGTTGGACATAGGTCTCCCCTAATACACGCCACTGCTCCCGATTTTCGGCCACTCTCATCCAGCCCACACCAGCCAGCCTTCAAATGTCATCATCCCATCTTGTCGCAGGGCGTCCTACACTACGCTTACCGAGTCGCGGTCTCCACTCAAGGACTTTACGGCTCCAACGGCTCCAACGGCTGTCAGTTCTGCGGCTAATATGACCAGCCCACTGCCACTTCAGTTTGCTAATTCGGTGGGCTATGTCGGTGACTCTGGTTCTCTGTCGGATTACATCATTTCTGATGCGGTCCTTCAGAGATACTCCGAGCATAGCCCTAGTCACTTAATCAGGCACTTACACAGGATATATTATAGTGATCAAGTAAGTAAGTGTGTGCGCAAACACAGCTGGTGTTGAACTCATTCTGATCTTAGCGTGTAATTCCCAGTTATGTCCAACGTCATTTCAAGCCCGGGGTAGGCTTGGACCATGATCCAGAATTCTGAAAAGCTGGTAATTAGAAAAAAGCGACTGCCGTCTCACATTTGCTATACCTATACAAAATTCTCCAATTACAATACATAAAAAAAAACAATCAAAAACAGCATTATAAAATAATAAAAGCGCTGTACCAAATGTTATTATTTAATAATGCTGTTGTTGATTGATTTTTTCATGTATCTTAAAATTACATTGTGCGAACCTGATGGAGCGACGGATGTCAACAATGACCATCATTGTTGACAAAGCTCCTAAAATAAAGGAAAAAAAGTATTTTATTTATTTTATTTTAAATTATTAACTACTTGTGTCCTCCAGCGGACTTTGTTCCCCTCCCCCCTCTGATGCCCATAAACTACATAAAAAACAACCTCCTACCCCAAAGACAAAAAAAAACACCCTACTTACAATTACACTAAATTCAAATTCAACCTACTAACAATAACAATGCATGACTGCCCAAACTTAAGCTATTGTAATTTTATTTAATTTAAATTTTATCACAGAGCAAATTTTTCAAATTTTGTAACCCTTAAAAAATAAAATAAGCACAAAAAAGGCACGGAACCAGTGTCCGTGGAATTTGTAGTATATTAAAAAAAATTGTTCTCTCCTAATTGTTCTTTAATAATCATTTAGTGGATATAATAGCCATGTCCGTCTTCTGGTTTTAAGCTACCTCTCCACCAATTTTCAGCCAAACCGGTCCAGCCGTTATTTAGTTATAAATAATGTAGCTAGCACGACTTTATGTATTTAGATTTTATACATTTTTTTGGACATGCCACCACCTTCGCGTCCCAGCAGAAGGATTAGACCTAAAAAGATTTGCTCGAAATCGTAAAGGTTAACGCCAATAAATTAACCGCAATGGATGCACAAGAGATTTAGTAGTTTGGCAGAAAGATTGTAGTATAAGTTACACTTTTTTTTGAAAATTAAAAAAAAAGATCGCTCGAAGTGGAGCTCCATATGGATCACCTGATGGTAAGTGACTGCCGCCGCCCATGGACACTCGCGACACCAGTGGAGTCACAAGTGCGCTGTCAACCTTTAAATCCCCCTTTCTCCCGGATCGGGCCTCCGGTACCCTCACTCATGCAGCGAAACACAGCATAGTGCTGCTTCACGACGGGTATCTGTGATGCCGTGGTATCACTCCGGACGAACCGGGGCATTCATGCCGAAGCATGGCTCTCTCACGGTCGACAAACATTTGTATTCCTATTTTCAAGTTTCTATTTTATATTTTGTAAATTGTAATTAATAGATAAGTATTGCATACTCGATGGGTAAACTGTGGTTGTACTTAATATTATGTTGCAATGTCACCCGCAAACTGTAATACCTATAGTTACAATCAATAAATATTCTGATTCTGATGATATTTTGTGTTTATCCTGAACTCCAGAGTTATTTGGTCGTCCTAGTGGGGAGTTGAGGCTTAGTGGATATATCGTTGGCGTCTATTTTTCCCGATAGTTGGGGAGTTTGCATGATAATACCGCTTTATCGACAGGAACACTGCGGTGAAAACAATGCCTGACAAGCTTCTGAGGTTTATAAGAGCTTTAGAAATATTATATTTTTGGGGTTCAAATGGCGAAAAACGGACCCTTATAGATTCGTCATGTCGTCTGTCCGTCTGTGCGTCCGTCCGTATGTCACAGCCACTTTTTTTCCTAAACTATAAGAACTATACTATTGAAACTTGCTAAATAGATATATTTTGTTAACCGCAATACGATTTTTACACAAAAATAAGAAAAAAAAATTGTTCTATGTATTGGTTCCCAATACATATAACTGAGTAAATTTTTTTTTTCTTAATACATATAACTAAGTAAATTTTTTTTTTCATCAAACCCATACGTGTGGGGTATCTATATATAGGTCTTTAAAAATGACGTTGAGGTTTTTAATATTATATATTTATTTTTTAAATTAGTAGTTTGTGCAAGAGACGCTCCCATTGTGGTAAAATGTCCCCCCCTCTAACTTCTTTAATAATAGAATTATAAAACTAAAAAAAAAATATGATACATATTACCATGAAAACTAACAACGAAAATTGGTTTAAACTAGACCTAGTAAGAATTTTTATTATACGTTATAAACCGTAAATCGCAATTTACCTTCCATATATCTTACTTGCAGCTACGGAACCCTTCATGGGCGATTCCTACTCGCACTTGGCCGGTTTTTTTGTTTACAGGAGATCACTTTTGGGTTTGGCCTGCAAGGTTAAAAGTCCTCATCTTAAGGTGACGGGTAGGGTAAACTAGCGACGCCCGTCGATTTTAATTTTTAGCTACTAAACCGGAACTATTTTAAACAATTTCGGGATTACAACCTCTCGGCAAACACTTATAATATTTACTAAATAACCATGCACAAATATTGGGTCTGTTTTTGTACGCGAAAAATTGATTACCGCCAAAAACGGCCACTTTTAGCCTGAATCAATTTTTCGCAAATCAGGTCAATGTAAGAGATGTGTATGAATGTATTTATTTATTTATTTAATGAACTAGTTAAATATTTGCTGCAAATTCGTATTGTACAATCGATCACTTTGTTCGGATCGATTCCAACTGTACTATGGTAAGAACAGTTCATAAAAATACCAAGAGAGGTCACTGTGTATAATTACATCGCACCAGCAAACCGATTTTCTGAGACTACTTAAGCTACACGTAAATGGCGTTTAGAACATTTCGGATAGCGATAAATAAATAACAAAATCTTACTAAATAAAACTTAACTTCTTCCTCCTCCGTCTAATACGTCCTCACAGAAAACCGGCGTGAAGCAGTGCATGCGCTGTGTTTTGCTGCGTGAGTGAGGGTACCGGAGGCCCAATCCAGGAAAACGTGGGTCAAAAGGTAAGCAGCGCACTTGTGACACCACTGGTGTTGCAGGTGTCCATGGGCGGCGGTAATCGCTTACCATCAGGTAATCGGTAGCGTCTGCCATCTATATCATAAAAAAAATCTACTTAGGTAAATGACAATAACCATTGTTTGCGAAGTTGGCCTTTATTTGTAGTAAAGCAACCTAGCATTCCTCTAGACTATGACTTGGGCAACCTAGGGTTTGTACACATATTGTGTCCTTTTTCTATAATTAAAGGTAAATACAATCATACTTAGTCTATGATACAATTGAGGATTGGTATCGAGTCCACAAACTGTGACGGCGTTTATAGACAGCCGGGTTCATATCGTATCCCCTGCGATTCCTGTGTTTACTTTGCTAACTGAGCCCACTATGCGCTTCAGTTAGATTCAGAACTAAATTGAATAGGTATACGAAATACGAAACCCAAAGGAATGTTTTGATTTTGACCGACGTTTCGGCTGCGTTACAGCAGCCGTGGTCACAAGCGCACTCAGTCCACACGTGACCTCTAATTAATTATAATAAAAGTGTTTTTATTTATTTATTTATTCGTGGGAGAGCCACACTTCGTCATGAATGGGACAGCTCGACCGGAGTGACAGCACGGCCTCACAGAAAACCGGCGTGAAAATTTATTCACGTCAATAGGGTACGTTTGGTGTGAATCAATTTTTCGCGTACACATTGGACCCAACATTTTTGCATGGCTAATTAATAAATAGTTTAAGTGTTTGCCGAGAGGTTGTGACCCCGAAATTGTTTAAAATAGATCCGGTTTGGTAGCTTACTAGTGTGCCCTACCCGTCACCTTAATAAAAATAAGTTTAAAAACTAAAACCCGACTACCAATAAAACACGATGTAAAAAGTACAAAACAAGAAAATTGTCTCTGCTGAAATGATTATGCCGTATCGCCGTAGTCGTATGCCACGATGATTTTATTTTATTATTATGATGAATCTGTTTTGCTACAGTAGGTGGCATACGACCACGGCGATACGGCATAATCATTTCAGCAGAGACAATTTTCTTGCTTTGTACTTTTTAGATCGTGTTTTGTTGGTAGTCGGGTTTTAGTTTGTAAACTTTATTTTTATTTAACATTTTTTTAGTTATGTAAACATATTTGAAATGTGCTAAAAAATCTCTTTCATTTGATACCCCACACGGTACCGTCAAGCAAATTTTTTTAGTTCCTTACTCTAAGTCCCCTAGAGGGCGCTGTAATAAATTCAACGTGACGTCATGTTGCCTAACCAGAAGACAACCAAGACGCTTCTAACGACACTTCATTTGTTTAAATATGATAACTAGTTTAGAAGTTACGTAAAAACAGATGAACATACATACATACATACATACATAGCCTGTCAAAATCATAACCCTCCTTTTGCTTTGCCGTAGTTGGGTAAAAAGAATTAAGGTAATTTCCCTTCATGACCCAAAGTCTTGACACGGCCTGTATATGAAGTTGAAGAAGCAGAAGAAGCTGTAGAAGAAGATCCAATTTCGCTAATCAATGGACAACATTTCATATTTTTAACATGTCCATATTGTTTTTTTATATGAAAATAGACATAAAATGAACGGACCCATATTTTTTCTTTTTTCAAAATTTGTCCATTTTCATGCATAAAATAATTATTAAAATTCTTTATATTCTAAATAGACGTAAGCGCCAAATGACGTCATCGGACTGCTGAATACAGCGATATTCCTTTGCTTATCATTGTTTTAATAAAAAAAAGGTACTACTGTCAAAGGTAAATAATACTAGTGTCAACATTGTCAACGTCATTAATACATTCAACGTTGACAAGTTGTCTTTTTTTTGACAGTTGCATGTCATGGGTTTGGCATTTCGTAAATTTAAAACTATAATGTGCTAAGCAAAGAAATATTTTACATTCTGCCGTCCGATGACGTCATCTTACGTTTTTTAGTTTTTAATTTTTTTCTCAGTAAATAAGCAATATAAAAAATTAATAAATATATATTCGCGCAGCGGAAAAGTAAATAAAGAAATGGTATTTTTTGTTTCAGAGCTTAGCAATTTTGAAATGTTGTCCATTCTACTATAACATACTCCTACCAGTAACTAGACTGTTCAAGAAACGCTATTAATAAATAAGTGGGATTAAACCCACCGTCTGCATAGTTCTCAAGAGCCAGCAAAACTTCGGATCCATTATACTGAATTCAATGAACTCCCCAAGTAGCCAGATCATAGAATAAGCCTGCAGTTGGCCAAGTAAACTGGTTAACTCTCGGGGGATATGGCTGACAGTTAGACGGTCCGATATTCGATTCCCTATCGAATTTAGTATAATAAAGGTACACCTAGTTTCCCGTCCTTGCTTTGTTTGTAAATAACTTCAAAAACGGTAAAGTTTTATACTAACTTTGAATTCCCGTTTCATACCCTTAGGGGGTGAATTTACAAAGATAATAATAAATACACACAACATCTCTTACATTGACCTGATTCAGTACTAAGTAGGTTAAACAATTGTGTTACGGATAAAGATAAAGATAATTTATTTGTAACGACATGAGTAATTTAAAGATGTTACAAAAAAAAAAACGCCGTGTGATCCCTGGCAGAATAGAATAGGCCACCCTCACTCTTACCGAGGTGTCGTAAAAGGCGACTAAGGTAAAGCTGCTGGCATGATCATCAGCACCCAGAGAAGGAAAACTCTACATATATATCAAAACCCTCGCCAACCCGTCTGCCAAGCGTGGTGAGTATGGCAATTACCCCTCATGTGATTGAGGGAGGCCCGTGCCCCAGCAGTGGGGACTTAAATGGGCTGATGATGATGATGACAAAAAAAAAACAAAGTAATACGTTCTCCATGTTTTAACCTATGAGGCATACAAATATAAAAAAATAGTGTCATAATCATAATCATGCAAGTTCTTATTAATTTACAATCAGAATTAGTATGTGATACAGTATCTAATACAATAAATCAGACAACAGAGATATAATAATATCAGACAAAAGAAAGATTACAAAAACATACTTTAGGTCAGCGCCTGCGCTGTGTTTCGCCGTGTGAGTGAGGTTACTGGAGGCCCAATGGGAGGAAAGGGAAAATGTTGGCAGCGCACTTGTGACTCCACTGGTGTTGCGGGTGTCCATGGACGGCGGAATTGCTTACCATCAGGTGATCCGTCTGCTCGTTTGCCACCTCTCATATAAAAAAAAAGGTGACTGGTACACTAGTGACGCCAATCGATGTTAATTTTTAGCTACTCAACCGAATCTATTTTAAACGATTTCGGGATTAAAACCTCTCGGCAAACACGTATACTATTATAATCACAAATCTATGGCAACCGTGAGTGAGCGACGCGACGCTTCGGTATAAATGGGCCAGTTTGACTGCAGCGATATTGGCGAGAAAACCGGCGTAAAATCATAAATAAGCCAGTTTGTCTAAGTGATACCGGCCAGAAAACCGGTGTGAATAAGCCTTCGATTGGGTTTTCACGAGTGGAGTGAGCGTACCTGTAGGCTCGCAATCAATCCAATCAATCAATCAATATTCTTATTTGCATAGGCTTGTACACAGCACTTACAAATCGTCATACATGTGAATGATTTAAAACTATTTATAAGTACTTGTGTAATAATTTACATGTTAATACATATATATGTTGATACATAAAATATATTAAAGAAATAAATAAACATAATGCGATTCTACCACCGGCTCGGAAAGTTGTTTCTGGTCGAGAAGATCCGGCAAGAAACTCGCCAGTTACTCTTTTTAATCGCCAACTTTTTTACAATGGTTTATTATCCTCATACCAAGTCATACAGTCTAATGCAACACAAAATAGAATGAAGCAAATTAAAAGCTAAATATGAGGTAACCGAAGAGGACCAGTCCCCAAAGGTGGCACCTGTTCACAAGTATGACGTATGTGTCAGCCATCATTTCACTCAACCATATTAGAGGGAATGTAATGACCCGCCACATAACGCCACCACCTCAGAGACATTTGAGTGAGCATGACTACTTAGGTTCCCCTCATAGGTCAGAGTACTTAATCTAATACTAATAAACTGCAGGACGAGGTGTACAATAGTAGGTGGTTAGCATCTTGTCAATTGTTTGATTAATCAATACTAATCAATTTGTATACAATAATAAATGCTGCTAAGCCTAATTTATTAAAATTGATTAATTATATAATAATAGTGATTTCAGTAAATATTTATAAAATTACTACATGTGTGCAGGCACGGAGGTCATTATGTCCACGAATCCTTATCATTTAAGTAATCTACAATTTTATAGTATCCTTTACTCATTAAACAGGTTTTCACGTGGGATTTAAATTTATGCGTTGGTAACTCAATTACATTTTGTGGCAACTTATTGTACATTTTAATACATTGTCCAACAAATGAACTATTAATCTTTTGGAGCTTCAGATTTGGAATCGCGAGCTTGTGTTTATTTCTAGTGTTAAAACCATGACAATCAGATTTTTTAGAAAAAATATCAATGTTCTTACGCACGTACAAAATACAGTCCAAAATGTATTGGGAAGCTACAGTTAAAATGTCGATATTCTTAAACAGTTCTTTCAGCGAATCGCGAGGCCTAAGGTTGTATATGGAGCGGATGGCCCTCTTCTGCAATACAAAAATAGTTTGTATCTCAGCCGCCGACCCCCACAACAAAAGACCATATGACATTATACTATGAAAATAACTAAAATAAACCAGTCTCGCGGTTTCAATATCAGTCAGATGTCTGATCTTCTTAACCGCATATGCGGCGGAACTAAGTCTTCCCGCCAAGGCTGCCAAGTGTGGATTCCATTGAAGTTTGGCATCCAGTGTAATACCTAAGAAAATTGTCGAATTAATAACTTCAATGTGTTCATTATTCATAACGACGTTAGTGTTGACCTGCTTTACATTGGGCATAGTGAATTTTACACATTTGGTTTTCTTGGCATTTAAAAGCAAGTTGTTAGTTGTAAACCAATGTAGCACTTGTGAGAGGGTGTCATTTACGTCGTCAAACGTATCTTTTCGACGGTCAACGTTAAAAATCAACGAGGTATCATCAGCAAATAACACTACTTCACAAAGATCTTGTGCAAAGTAAGGGAGGTCATTTATGTATATTAGGAAGAGCAGAGGTCCCAATATTGATCCTTGGGGCACTCCCATTAATAGAGGGGCGCCTGAAGAGTCAGTTCTATTGACACTGACTTTCTGAAGTCTATCTGATAAGTAAGAATTTATCAAACTTAATGCATTATTTAGAACACCATAGTGAGCTAACTTCAACAACAATGTTTGATGCTCAACGCAATCAAACGCCTTCGAGAGGTCACAGAAAACACCAATTGCATCCTGTTTGTTTTCCCATGCATCAAAAATATACTTAATAAGTGCAACTTCTGCGTCAGTGGTTGACTTACCCTTGGTAAACCCAAATTGTTTACTATGAAGTAAGTCGTTAACTTTAAAATGAGACAGCAACTGAACGAATATGACTTTTTCAAAAATTTTACTCAGTGCTGGTAATATAGAAATAGGCCTAAAGTTAGAAGGGTCACTTTTTTCACCTGACTTAAATAACGGTATGATTTTGCTGTACATCATTAAGCTAGGAAACTGACCCTCATCAATACATCTGTTGAATATCGTTGCCAAATGGGGTGCAATAACTAGTATTATATTTCTTAAAATGTCTACTGATATTCCCCAAAGATCTTCAGTTTTTTTCATATTCAGATCTTTGAAAGTTTTAACTATTATCTCGGAGGTTACATGGTTAAATTTGAAAGGCGTTTGACACTCGGCAACATTTGCTTTAAGTAATGAGATAGCAAGATACGAACTTGAATTTAATGTACTTGTTGTTGCCACTGGTATATTAGTGAAGAATGACTCAAATGCATTTGCCACTTCAGTATCAGAGTCAAGACATTTGCCATTGATTTTTAGAGAGAACTTGTGTTGTTGTGTTTTATTTTTACAAGTCTCTTTGTTGATGATGTTCCACGTGATTTTACTTTTGTTAGTTGCTTTACTTATTTTGTTTTTAATGTAGTTAGATTTAGCAACTGCACATACTTTCTTAAAGCACTTAGAATAATTTCTAACATATTCAACTATCGCAGGATCACGTGAATTAGCTTTAATATCATATAATTCAAACAATTTTCTCCTGCTTATGTGAATCCCTGTAGTGGCCCAGTCACTAAATTTATTTTTAGAACTGTTTAATTTAATGGTCTTTTTTGTAAAAATATCATTAAATTCCTTTTCAACAATTTCGAAAAGGCTTTCATACAACTGGTCGACACTATTTTTATTACCAGGCATTAAGGATACCTTATTATAAATATTATCTTTGAATTTATCTATACGTCTTTTTGTAATAGGCCTACATGTAATACTTGTAGACGGATCATTTCGATGACAGTCGATAACAGCCAGCTGACCGTTTATGAAATTTATTATAGATTTCTCCCCTACAATACAATCACAGAATATGTTGTCCAAGCATGTAGCTGAAGTGGGGGTGATTCTCGTAGGTTCGTTGAAGAGGTGCACCAGATTGAAACACTTAAAAAGATTCAGAATGATCTAGATGTTAATATTAAAGTCACCGCACACGATAACTTGTTTACTAGTTGCACATACTTTTCTCAGGACTTCTTCCATGCTAGTCTCAAATGAGTCGTAATTTGCAGAAGGGGGTCTATAAACGCAGACAATGATATGCTGCTCCAGCTCTGCACACGAAATTTCAATAGTTCGTTCTATAGATAGTGACTCAATATCTTTACGTTGTTTACATTTAAGAGTACTTTTTAACAAAATGAGTGACCCTCCTCTTATTGCAGAGCCTCTCGTGAACGAACTGATAATTTTATAATTATTAATAGTAACAATTAATTGATGTTGATTTAACCAATGTTCGGTGAGACATAGTACATCAACATTTATTTCTTCTAAAAATAATTCTAGTTCTAGTTCTTTACCAGGAAGTCCCTGTATATTTTGGTGAATAAGTTTTAAATTATCTTCCCTGGTCAATAAATTGCTAGAGGCGTCCTCTATTGTCTTAATCAATTGTGTGGGAAGGTTAGAAGCGCCCAAGTGACGAACAGCGGCAATCGCTTCCAATGAGATCTGTCTGCTTGTCTCCCTTCTAATCCATAAAAAGAAACCTACAGCAACGAATATCAAGCGTATACTTTGCAGCAACGTAATATTGCCTTTTAAAGCTAAAAAGCGGCATTGGTTCTGCGAATTCCAGGCGGTATCGGACTTCAAGCTGTCGCGCTTATCGCCCGTCCGCCACTCCTGCGGGATACTATAGTGTTTAACTGTTTACTTTGTGGAATTAATCGATACTGCAAGCGAACTAGGTAATGGTGTTTCAGGCTTTTGAGGGAAGTCTTATTACTGGTAGCTCATAGATAATGATCAATTCGATAATTATCATAGAGTAAAATGTACTTAAGTAAGTAGGTACGCCACCACCTACCGCAGTGTCTCAAGACGAAAGTCTTCAATGCGTGTGTGTTGCCAGTGATGACATACGGAACCGAAACGTGGCCGCTTACAATGTGCCGATTAAGGAGGCTCAAAGTCACCCAGAGAGCAATGGAGAGGGCTATGCTCGGAGTCTCCCTGCGTGATCGTATCAGAAATGATGAGATCCGCAGGAGAACTAAGGTTACAGACATAGCCCAAAGAATTGCATGCCTCAAGTGGCAATGGGCAGGGCACATAGCGAGGAGAACACACGGCCGTTGGCGCGGAAAGGTCCTCGAATGGAGCCCACGTACAGGAAGTCGTAGCCGTGGCAGGCCCCCCACAAGGTGGACCGACGATCTGGTGAAGATCGCGGGAATCCATTGGATGCGGGCGGCACAGGACCGATCTGTGTGGAGAACATTGGGGGAGGCCTATGTCCAGCAGTGGACGTCTATTGGCTGAAATGATGAAATAGGTACGTGGAGTTCCAGATCCAACACGTAGCGGCGCCTTTGAGACATAATAAAGTAAGTGGGGATGTGTACACCTAGCGCATACTGTCTCTGTTTGCACTCATCATCATCATCATCATTTCAGCCAATAGACGTCCACTGCTGGAAATAGGCCTCCCCTAATGTTCTCCACACAGATCAGTCCTGTGCCGCCCGCATTTGATGGACTTTTGACTGTCTGCACTATTGAAGAGATACTGCCAAAGACAGCACCCGCCAGGTGCAATGACTATTGCAGATAATTGCAGATAAGAAGGGAACTATGCGTTACACTATGGATAGGATCTTGGTTGCCGGCAACCAATCCAGCAAGATGAGATATTTGTATTATTCATTATTAATGATTGAAATACTCTATCGTCTGCCGCGAGTCCTTGCATTTACTAAATAGCTGGCATCATCATCTTATTTCCCGAAGTTAAAACCAGAGTCATTCATTTCAACAAGTACTTACAACAAGTAACGAAAATCGCTGAACCGCTATTTTTCCCATACAAGGGGGAAAACCTCTTTAGTATGGGAAAAATAGTTCAGCAGTTTTCGTTAGATGGGGCTTGTAAAAAGCAGATGTAGCTTTACAAAGCAATCAAGCAGATGGTTTGGCGTTGTGTCGGCAGATGTCACCATGCATTTTTACATCGCGCTAGTAAAGCGTGTGTCCGAAACAATGACATCAAGCCACCTGCCCTTGTATGTAGCAAATTCAAAAATGGAAACTAAATCAGATGTCCAGAAGGTATTGGGAGTTTCATTATATAGCAAATAAAATGATTTCAGATAATTTATTTAAAAGTATATTTGATTCTCGAAGTGGCCGTTCTACATAGTCGGTTTTCCTCTAGATGGCGCTAGCACTGGCTAGACAACTGATGCCTCTATTTTTACTATTTTTAAAGAGGAGGCTTACCTATATGTAATCCGCTTATGGGTAAGACGAAACGCCTGTGCGGTGTAATCGACACCTAGCGCCATCTGTTGGAAGTGACGTGCGGAAACAAAGTGAGGGCGGGCCACTAGTCTCAGAATATAGAAGTTAGTCTATGGTAAACACAGGAGTGGCGGATACAGTGATAAGCGTGACAGCTTGAGTGCGATACCGACGGGAATTTGCAGAACCGACGTCACTTGGCAGCCATTTACGTGGTTTGATTTTAGGTAGGATTATTAGGTAGGGTTTGACTACCCGTTTGGAACAGTGGTAGTGAGCATTGCCTCTGGTCCAAGGGTTCGATACACGCACAGTACAAACATTGTGTGCATGAACATGTATGTTTGTATTGGTCTGGGTGTCTTCTACGTATTATATTTTAGTGGAAGACGAGCAGACGGATCACCTGATGGTTAGCGATTGCCGCCGCCCATGGACACCCGCGACACGAGCCAAAAGTGTGCTGCCAACCTTTAATCCCGCCGTCACCCCGGATTGGGCCTCCGGAACCCTCACTCACGCAGCGAAACACAGCACAATGCAGCTTCACGCCGGTTTTGCTGTGAGGCCGTGGTATCACTCTGGTCGAGCCGGCCCTTTCATGCCAAAGCGTGGCTCTCCCACGGTCAAATGTATTCCTTATTCAGAAGAAAAGTATTAAATGTACCTATTTGTAATTCCGCTGTTGGTTTTGATATCCGTAACACAGGTGCTTGAACTACCTATCTCTGAGTCAGATCAATGTATGAGATGTGAAATATTTATATATAAAAAAAAACCTCCTCACGCTAACACGCTAAGATAGCGTGTTATTCCCAGTTGCGTCCAAAGCTGGCTCTCTGGAGCCCTGGGTACGCTTCGACCATGATTCTTGATTTGGGGAGTCTGGTAATTACAATGAAGCGAGTGCCATCTGACTTTCGCAACCCTTTGAAAGGGGAGCCAGACCAGGGAGAATACACGATTCAGAAACTATCCGAAACGTGAAAGTTTCCTCTCGATGTTTTTCCTCACCGCCGAGCTAATGGTAGAAATACGCACATAGATTTGAAAAATCCAAAGGTTCGTGCTCGAATTCGAATTCGGACGCCTATTATGGAAAGCGCGTTCTGAACGACTGAGGTACCATCGCTTTCGAGTATTTTAGACAAGTAGGTAAATCGATTACCTACAGAAGATGGTGAGCAGCCTGGCTGAATCTTCCAAACACATCGGTCTTCGGATGAACTTGGATAAAACAGGGTCATGTTCAACGAGCTCGTTGATCCGGGACCGGTCGCTGTTAATGGAGTACCTCTTGAAGTGGTTCAGGAATATGTCTATCTAGGACAAGCGCTCCAATTAGGCAGAAACAACTTCGAGAGAGAAGCCAATAGAAGAATTCAGCTAGGCTGGGCAGCATTTGGTAAACTTCGTCAAGTCTTCTCGTCACCCATCCGTCAAAGTCTTAAGTCGAAAGTCTTCGACCAGTGCGTCCTTCCGGTCATGACTTACGGTGCTGAGACGTGGACACTCACGGCTGGACTAGTCCACCGGTTCAAAGTCGCTCAAAGAACTATGGAAAGGGCTATGCTCGGAGTATCTCTGAAGGACCGCATCAGAAATGATGTAATCCGACAGAGAACCAGAGTCACCGACATAGCCCACCGAATTAGCAAACTGAAGTGGCAGTGGGCTGGTCATATTAGCCGCAGAACTGACAGCCGTTGGAGCCGTAAAGTCCTTGAGTGGAGACCGCGACTCGGTAAGCGTAGTGTAGGACGCCCTGTGACAAGATGGGATGATGACATTCGAAGGCTGGCTGGTGTGGGCTGGATGAGAGTGGCGGAAAATCGGGAGCAGTGGCGTGCATTAGGGGAGACCTATGTCCAGCAGTGGACTAGTGTGGGTTGCTGATGATGAGGTAAATCGAGGTATAATGTCAGTAGAGGTTCGATGGAGATGGACCTCAGTGGAGGTGAACGAGATAAAGGACGTCGTCCGAGCACGCCTAGAAAATTTCACCAGCGGATTATTTTTAAATCTTTACCATTGCGAGTTTCGAATTAGTTTCTGAATCATGCAACCATGATTTTTTTATGAGAGGTGGCAGACGGATCACCAGATGGTAAGCAATTCCACCGCCCATGGACGCCCGCACCACCAGTGGAGTCACAAGTGCGCTGCCAACCTTTTCCCCTTCCCCCCATTGGGCCTCCGGTAACCTCACTCACACGGCGAAACACTGCAGCGGCGCTGCTTCACGCCGGTCTTCTGTGAGGCAGTGGTATCACTCCGGTCGAGCCGGCCCATTCGTGCCTAAGCGTGGCTCTCCCACATTTAAGATTTAGTTATTGTCTGGTTCTTGCGAAGTTCAGAAGGGCAGAGACAATTTTGTTGTGCACCTGTTAATCCTGAGCAAGATATTATATCGTATAACAATATTTATAATGCCTAACCAAGGTTCACGCGAACAAAGCTGAAGTCGTCCACCTGTCTATTAAGGTTACGGGTAGGGCACACTAGCGACGCCAATCTATTTTAATTTTTTTGCTACTTAACCGGTTCTATTTTAAACAATTTCGGGGTTACAACCTCTCGGCAAACACTTATACTATTTATTAAATAACCATGCACAAATGTTGAGTTCGTTATTGTACGCGAATAATTGATTCACGCCAAAAGTGGCCGCTTTGAATCAATTTTTCGCGTACGCGTTGGACCCATCATTTGTGCATGGTTATTTAATAAATAGTATAAGTGTTTGCCTAGAGGTTGTAACCCTGAAATTGATTAAAATAGATCCGGTTTATTGGCTAGTGTGCCTTACCCGTCACCTTAAAAAAAACAACTGAATGAAGACGGTCTTGCCTACTTTAAATAAGCAGGTACTTATTACCTTCTCAAAGAATAAATTCGATTCTGTAAATGAAAGCTTAGAAACATGTCCCTAATAGATTTCTTAGTAGACCTGGCCAAAACGTATCTTTCAAAAGATTGTAACTTCTGCACCTGGATCAGAGGATAGATGCGGAACAGTGAAACGCTTCATTTAAATAATTTGGGACATCGACTATCAGATAGATCAGTGGTTAATAATAATTGATTTTGTTACGAATCAATAATCGATCCAATCTTGCTGTGCCATGTCATATACCTATTCCTTTTTTATTAATATTTGATATTTTGTTTATTTATGTATTAGCATTATAAATATTTTAATATATATATACAGTTCACTCTTATTTCCCTTTTTCAATATTGCACCACCTACCCCTCCTCTACTATCAAATGTCCTTAACACGAAGGTTGTCTGGTAGAAATCGCTTCCAGCGATAAGACCGCCAAAATTGTACAATTAAGTTTCTGTAATGCCTTTTAAAGTTGTGTTTTTTTTTTGTGCAATAAAGTATATCTATCTATCTATCTATACCTATTTCTTTTCCCCGCGTAATACATGGAAAGATGGTTACCGATTCACCCCGAACAGCTCACGGCTTACTCTTCCGCTCTGAATTCGGATCACTCCGCTCATTCGGATTATTAGGCTCATTCAGTTGATTGGGATCATTTGGACCATTCGGTTCACTTGGATCATTCCGCTCATTCGGATCACTCGGATCATTCAGCTCATTCGGATCATTCGGCACACTCAGATTATTCGACTCATCCGTATCAGTAGATGGGATGACAGCTAGATTACTACCTCGTACCGATTGACCACGAGATCCATTTGAGTCGAATGATATATTCGGAGCGAACATTAGAGATTCGGAACAGTGTATCATTTGGCTGAGTCGGATCACTGAGTCGTATCAATAAAGAGTTACACACGTCTATTTCTTAGCGGGCGAGGATAGGGCCTTTAAACTGGAGTTGAATTCGTATTGGATCCGCTCTGTATTCTGATGAGGTGCCACTCCTCGCTTATTCGATTTGTTGCTACTACGAGATTTGAGTTTATAAGACTTGACGACGGGAAGCTAGAAAATGTGGATGTTCCAATATTTAAAGCCAATCTACCATGTTGAAGATTAAGAACCGGTTTACGGTTCATTGGCTGCATCAACAGATTTTTACTAAATGTAATGATATTAAGACTATGTAAAAAATTACTAACTAAAAAGCATGAAACAAATTTCTACGAAAAAAAATGCATGCACTCAAAGTATGAAAACTTAAAAACTAGACCTTACAGGATGTGTACAACGAAGGCGTAAGTGTGGAAGAGATCGCTCATAGTGATAAGGCCATCACTATGAGTGATCTCTTCTAGGTAACCTTTGGGTACTTGAGGTTGGTGTGTAAAATTATATTTTAAACACTTCATACACTTCAGGTACATTTTATAACAGACCACTCGAGAAAATATATTACCCAAGTCGGCGTCCAATACTGTCTAGATACTAACCTTGTAATACATTCAATTATTCAACAGGGATTAGGCGCCGATTTCAGTAACACTTTTTTTACTAATGTACTGTTATAAAATGTTATCTGAAGTGTATGAAGTGTTAAATTTATTATTTTACACTTTTCAGTACGCGGTTTTTGAAGGCGGTTTTTTTCGTAGTTTTTTTTTATGCTTATCAGTGTCTCTTTTTGGGTGGCAGCCCAATTATTTTTCGATAGCAAGGTTATTTCACGCTTCGCCAAGAATGAGCTGGCTCAATCGAAGTGACGCCACGTCCTCCCAAAAACAGGCGAGAAGCAGTGACTGCGCTGTATTTTATAAATTTAGTGTACCGGAGGCCCAATCTGATGGAATGGGATTTAAAAAGTTGACAATGTTGCTTAGGTACCGTCGGGATGGATCATCCGATGGTAAGCGATCGTTACTTTTTTTTTCATGTGATAGGTGGTAGACGTGCAGACGGATCACCTGATGGTAAGCGATTGCCGCCAATGGACAGCCGCTACACCAGTGGAGTCATAAGTACGCTGCCACCCTTACAATCCCCCTTTCCCCCGGATTAGGCCTCCGGCATCCTCACTCAAGCAGTTAAACGCAGCACAGTGCTGCTTCACGGCGGGTTTCTGTGAGGCCGTGGTATCACTCCAGTCGCACCGTCTCTTCCTTTGGTGACACATTTTTTGCCTTTATCTCTTATACTGTACCTAACTTTAATTTTTTATTTTATTTTTATAGATGTACCTAATAATATTTTGTAATTTTATTCGTCTCACTAAATAAATATTATTTTCTCTCCTTTTTTTGTTTATTAATCTGCCATTTAACACACAAAAAAGTTTGTGACGTATCCATGTTCGTATGCCTGTTCGTATAAAAACTCCTTATCCGAGACCATGAAAAGGCTGTTTAAAACCGAGCAGCAGTCTGGCGTGGACTTGTAACTAGATATTCCGAAGAATACAAACTAATAACAACCCGCCAGTGGAAATACGGTTAAACACCAACTTTAGAAGTTCAAAACGAATGGACAGACGCACAGGACATTTAATAATGGTTCTAAAGATATTTGAAACTTTTGGGGGGAAGTTTTGCCAGTATTAAATTAGAGCAGTACGGACTTACTTCTTTACAATAGTTTGTAACGAGATTTCCACCATGTACCTTAGTTTTGAGTTATCATATTTGGCGGTTTGTTGCAAGCGCCATGGCTAAGGCGTAAATAATATCAGAAACTCAAAAATAAGGACTTATGTTAGTGACAATGACCCTTTTAATACGGATACTACTCTGACACTGGTTTTAATTCTAAACTAGCAAGTTTATGATTATTACGGAATGTTAGTTCTTAAACATTTATTACAAACCTCGAGTAACCATAGACACTTTTTACCTTAAGATAATGTTAAAATTGATCGAATCATTCAATCATTCGTTCAAGTGACATTTCATTTTACATAATCTTGTTTTGGTGTCTGAAGTACGAATATTTTAAAATGTTTTTGAGCAACAATAAGTTAATATATTGTATTAAGGTAACGGATAGGGCACACTAGCGACGCCAATCGATTTTAATTTTTAGCTACTAAACCGGATCTATTTTAAACAATTTCGGGATTACAACTTCTAGTCAAACACTTATACTATTTATTAAATAACCATGCACAAACAACATTTTTGCCACAGTGAAATTTGTTACAGTAAATATACTCTGCTACTCAAGCCCTTTTATATGATACCCATATTGTGGGAGTTGAGTAAAAACATACAATCCATATCTTCGTGATGGCGGCCATCTTGGCCATTTTTATCCAACATAGCTAAGAACACTTCCCCTTATTCATCTTTCAAATAAAAAAAACAAAATCAAAACCGGTTCATTTGTTCGGGAGCTACGATGCCATAGACAGACACACAGATACACACACACACACACACACACACATACACACAGACACGTCAAAATTATAACACCCCGTCAATTTTGCGTCGGGGGTTAAAACAGTATTAAAGATGTCATTTTTGGTATATCTTGATATTATGAATTGTTGCCACAACAAAAGCAACTAATTTCGGATAAATTTACATTGCAAGCATGGGAAATCCCGGTTGAATTACTAGTGGCGGACAGGGTTCCCACCTTACTGGTTAAGGTTCGAAATTCTTCGAAAAAAGCCAGACGAACAGAAGGATGCACCTGATAGTGAAGGTAACTCGGTTTTTTTAATTCTGGTTATATAGATTTTTTTATTTCTGTGAGAGGTGGTAGACGAGCAGACGGATCACCTGATTGTAAGCGATTTCCACCGACCAAGCCTGATGACCTGAACTACAGGTATGCTACTCATATCTATCACATGGCGTCAGTCTCACACAAACTCTAAAAATGCGACACATTTTTAATGTATACCTAGCACTAAGACAAAAATATAATTATTCAATTCAATCAAAACGCTAAGATGAGATGATGATAATGAGTCAATAAATATTTTTCTTTCCTCTCTTTCTTTCTCCGATGTGTGCCACCCCTACCCGGGCAGACTTAGGAAAAACAATTTAAGCAATCCTAAATTGGCTTAGTGTGGCTGGATTTACCGGATCCAATACATTTCGCAGCCAGCACCTTGAGGCCCGAATGTTTGTATCGCATTTAGTGGTATTTTGTGTTTATGTTACGAGTATTATTGCGTGGCAAACCTGAGTGTTTTATATATCTGAGTGCAGCAAATATAAAACGAAGATACGGTAGTGTTTCAAGCCAAGTTATGCTTGGTAAGGTAACAAAACTGGCAAGCACCGTGTGTAACTTTACACTAAGCATTTGGAGCCAGTTTTGACCCTCCTAAAACTCAAACACTTTTTTGCATAATCCTCATCTTTTTTTTATGATATAGGGGGCAGAAGAGCAGACATATCAACTGATGGTAAGCGATTACCGCCGCCCATAGACACCTGTCACGTCAAAGGAGTCACAGGTGCGCTGCCGGCCTTTTTAAAAGGGAATACGCTCTTTTCTTGAGTGTTTGAAGGTCGTATCCATCCGGAAACACCGCAAGTGATAGTTCTCTGGCCGCGATTTCCGTTTGCGTCCAAAACTATCGCTTTGGAGCCCGTAGTAAGACCATGATTCAGGATTTCGGGAGTCTGGTAATTACAAATTAAGCGACTGCCGTCTGACCTTTGCAGCCCCTCACAGGGTAACCAGACCAACTGAATCTTGGTTACACGTTCCAGAAACTAACCGAAACGTGCAGGTTTCCTCACTAAGTTTTCCCTCACTGCTGAGTTAATAGTAGGAATATTTTGCATGATATTATGTCCTTTTTATGCAGTGAAGTGCTAAAAGTAATATTTATACAAGGTGTCCCTATATCGCAGTCCGATCCGTGAAGATGAATAAATATAATCAATTTCATCGACAATTTTGGACCGTGGATTTGTCTATGTTTTTAAACTTTCATGGTCACTAAGATAAAGATAAAGATAAAAATGTTTATTTGCCAGAACACAGGTTATAAAGGTCTTAATAATAAAATAGTATGTACAAGTATTCAACCTGCATGCAGGTGTGCAAAAACAAATGGTTGGCATGCAGCAATATTATTTCTTAATTAACGAATTTATTAATATAGTTCAATAATTTTATTAGTTGCGCATCAGATTTCTATGATTTATGTATTCAGCCACGCTGTTAAAACAATATTTTAATAGCCATTCAGTTAATTTTATTTTGAAACTCTTACTCTCTAAAGGCTTAATTTCATCTGGAAGATTATTAAACAGAGTGATACACATGTTAAATACGTTATTTTTATAAATGTATGTGCGACACTGAGGTTAGTACAAGAGATTTGCATACTGAGCTCTCAGGTTTTTCACCTTGACCTCATCCAGTTTCTGAAAAAATGCTGGGTGTGACTTTACAAACATGCAAGCATTTTTATGTACATGCAGGCTAGTGGCAAAATTTCTATTATTAGAATATTCGTAGTTATTTACGGGATTTCTACCATGTACCTTATTTTTGAGTTACCGATATTTCGGCACTGTTGCAAGCTTCATGGTCACGGAGTAGATTTTTCGATAAAATTTATCATATTTACTTGCTTTTACGGTCACCGATCTCCGTTTGAATCGTATCTTTTTTCACATTGATTTGTGTGTCGATAGACTTGCCACGTGGACGTGGCTCGGACCTACCTAATATACTTAAAAGACTTTAAATCTTGAGTTTCAGATTAGGTCTTAACAAAATAAGCAAGTCTAGAAAATGTTTAACACCAGCGTTTTATTGAATGACTGTGACTTTTGACGGTCTTCGACAGGACTACTTTTTTCAATTGTTTCACTTAACATTGTTAAAATTATCCTCACAGCCATATTAAAAAAAATGTTTTTAGGTGATTGTGTCTTCGACTTACTCGATAATTGACTACTCTCTTTATCAATTACTACATTACTAGTGACCCGCCCTCATTTCGTTTCAAGACTTTATTAATTCCAAATTATACAAAGAGGTGACGCTGTCTGTAAGCCTTGTCGTTGTCCATATATATCCATCGTCAGCCCAGTTAAGTCCCCACTGCTGGGGCACGGGCCTCCTTCAATCACATGAGGGGTAATTGCCATACTCACCACGCTTGGCAGACGGATTGGCGAGGGTTTTGATATAAATGCAGAGTTTTCCTTCTCTGGGTGCTAATAATCATGCCAGCAGCTTTACCTTAGTCGCCTTTTACGACACCTCGGTAAGTGAGGGTGGCCTATTCTACTCTGCCGGGACCACACGGCTATGTATATATCCTCTTTATAAATAGTAAAGATTCTCATTCATTGGCAAATCATCTTCATAAGGAACACTAGTCCACACTCCATAATCTTTATCTACTCAACCAAGCCTTTCAAAATAGTACTTACAAAAATGCCAACAATCATACGAAACAAAATCTGCACATTTGAGCCAAAAGTCACGACCCACAAAATAGTTGACGGAGCGTGTGTCGAGACGGAAATAGGCTTTTCAATGCGCAAGAGCGAGATAAAAAACGCATGTTCAGATCATGCGAATGTAGATATTTGGAGGACAGTGCCTGAATTTTGATGGGGGAGATTGATTGGAAAATGTATGTCTTTGGTCGTAAGATTCGCTCAAGATACGAGTAGAAAGAGAATCGGACTTAGAAATACTTGAAAATTGTATGTTGCATAAAAGTGTTACTTGTAAACCCAAGTCGTGTTACTTACACCGCTTAAAAGCAAGCTTAAGCAATCTACCTCCACAGTTTCCTGGTACTGTTCATAAACGCCGCTAAATTACGCACAATGGGCCGAAGGAGAGTCTAAGTGCGAAAAAAGGAGTCCACTTTTCCGCCCTCACGTTGCTTCGGGACATAAGTTCCATTTTATACCAATAGATGGCGCTAGGCGTCAATTACATCGCGCAAGCGTTAGAAGTGTTCAGATTATTTATAAGCGTTTCCGCTGTCTGTAGGACATACCTCTATATAAATAGTATAGATCATAACTTATATATGCTGAGATAGAGGCATCAGTCGGCTAGCCAGTGCTAGCGCCATCAAGAGGAAACCGACCAATATCTACTTAACAGTTATGTAGAACGATCACCTTCGAGAATCAGACAGGGAGTTATACAATTTTTTTTTAATGAAAAATATTACCGCCGACTCTTGCTCGCGCCTTTTTTATGCTAGTTTTTACTGTGTTAAAGTTTGTACAGAGTTTGTACAGTGCTCCGCGTAACACATTTTTTGTTTATGTGCCTTAAAGTTCCTTAAATTTTTAAGACAGTCTTAATGCTATTCTGTCTTAATTTTTTTTATTATGTTTTTTTTTATTTTTTTGTTTTTTTTTATTCTTACTATTTAAAATCTAAAATAAATATTAGAAATCATTTAATTTATAGCAAAATTACCAATACTTCTGGCCTCTGGTTTATTTACCTTACTTTCGACGGGACGGGACGAAGGCTTGTTAACGTCATTATTTAGGAAACACGCTTTACTAGCGTGATCTAAAAATGCATAGTGACATCTACCAAAACAACGCCGAACGATCTGCTTAATTGATTTTTAAAGCTACGCCTGTTTGCTACCAGCCCCATCTAATAAAAACCGCTATACTATTTTACCATAACCATACTAAGTGAAATTACCCTGGTATAGATTACGTCGCTAAAATACTTATCTATTGTTTTCCACTGTTCTAAGTTTCCTCGTTTACTCGAAAATCATATAATTCCTCCCGTTGTAGCCTCTGATGAAATCATCCAGGTTTAAGACAGGCGCTCCCGGGGGAGCGCACGGGTTCATTATTCAGTTTGTAGTTACGTCTAGAGAGGAGCAAATACTCATCAATCCGATCGATTTTACCGTAAAATCTTCAAATCCAAAACATATCGGGTGTATCGGTAAAAAACTACTTACATCCCCTAACCACCTTGTTTTGCAATCTTAAAGAGTGGTCGATCGAACAGAGTAAATAGCTCTGGCTCAGATCGACAGGTCAGGCACTTGCCAAGACAGGATTCTCCAGCAAGTACACGCCTTAGCGCTATCTCGCGGACAGCTGAGCATCCCCACAAGAACCATTACTGATCACTGCAGGCTAAACAAACACGGCACTAGAACCGGGTTGGCCGGAGACCCCACCTGTAGTGTCTGTAAGGCATAGAACGAGACACCGACGCAAGTCCTTTGTCAATGCGATGCCATCGGGCACCCAAGAAGCCAAACACTAGGCAGCTACCACATCTGCCCGGAGGATGTTAAGACTATTGCTCCCAAGGCGACGGGACGGTACGGGTTATGCTGACCGTGGGCCTCAGAGACGACTATAAGTGGGAGCGGAGGTCACAATAGATCAAATATAATTCTCACAACATCTCATACATTGACCTGATTCCATACTAAGTAGCTTAAGCACTTGTGTTATAGATATCAGACAACAGAGGAACACAAATATATAGGTACTTAAATACATATATTACATCCAGACACTGAACAAGTGTTCATTGCACGAATGTTTGTCCAGGGTGGGGATCGAACCCACGACCTTTGGCGTAAGATGTAGGGTCACTACCAATTGCGCCATCCGGTCAAATATGGTCGCAGCAACCACTTAATACCTAGCTGTACGACTTGCCAGGACTCCCAGTAAAGTCATCCCCCGCGGAGTCGTATGTTGAGCAAATCACTCCCTAGCTTGGTACGCTCACGTTCTCCGAAAGCCCGTTTAGTCGCCTCTTACGACATCGCATCCCTAGTTGCCTCAACCCCACGTGACGTGACGGGTTGAATGAAGATCTCATTGTTTGTAGTTATATCGATTTTGTAAAGTAACGAGCGCTTCGTTACTTTACAAAATCGATATGATATATTCGATATGAGTTGATTAGATACAACTCACTCATTGTGAGTTTCCGTTCAATACCTTTAACGTAGTCCCCCAGAAATTTAGAGCTATGGTAGTTCAGTGGTTAAGAACGTACGCCTTGTTAACGAGAGGTTTTTTATTCTTACATTTAATCCACAGACTCTAGGTCCGTGCCTTTCTTTGGTAATTTTCAAAATGGTTCATAGTGTCATTTGTTGCTCCACGAAAAAACATTTGTTAGTGTTGTTAACTTTATAGGTAGAAAACCTAGTTTGGATCTCATCTAAAGACTCATTGAAGGATTTTTAAATAAATTATTTTCTTTCAAGAATGAATTGCAACTAAATTGAAAAAAAAAAAAACCGGCTAAGTGCGAGTCGGACTTGCCCATGAAGGGTTCCGTAGCAGCAAGTAAGAATATAATGGAAGGTAAATTGCGGTTTACGGTTTATAACGTATTAAAAAAAATTACTCACTATATCTAGTTCAAACCAATTGTCGTTGCTAGTTTTCATGATTATGTACATCATATATTTTTTTTAGTTTTATAATTCATTTATTATAGAAGTTAGAGGCGGGGAGGGGGAAGGGACGACGACGACGACGACGACGACGACGACGACGACGACGACGACGACGACGACGACGACGACGACGACGACGACGACGACGACGACGACGGGACACAATTTACCACTTTGGGAGCGTCTCTTGCGCAAAGTATTGTGTTAAGAAAAAAATGATGTTAAAAACCTCAACATCATTTTTAAAGATCTATCCATAGATATCCCACACCTATAGGTTCAATGAAAAAAAAATTTTTGAGGTTCAGTTTTAAATATGGAGACCCCCCAATTTTTTTATTTTTTCCATTTTTTGTGTTAAAATTGTAATGCGGCTAACAAAATACATCTATTTATCAAGTTTCAATAGTATAGTTCTTATAGTTTCGGAGAAAAGTGGCTGTGACATACGGACGGACGGACAGACGGACGGACAGACGGACAGACAGGACGAATCTATAAGGGTCCCTTTTTAGCCATTTGGCTGCGGAACCCTAAAAAAGCAATAAAAATGTCCGTTTAACGAATGGACTATTCTAAAAGCTCGAGATTAATCCCTGAACGGTTAGTTCCCACGATTTTATTACAGTTCGCGCTTTTTCAAAAATAAAACTAGCAGAAACATAAAACTCATTCACAGTCGAAAGTCGGCGCAATGACGCTCCTATGCAGCTGGCTGTCCTGCTCTGACGTCCCTATTTGCATACGAGTGAAGGAGACGACCTAGTTCCATAATCTGTCAACAAGTATACGCTAATTGCACACTCGACTCATCACTGGAGTGACCAAAAGTTGAGATTTTCCGGAAAACTTATATGCCTTGCACCCCTGGATTTTTTTTAATGAGAAACGGAGGCAAACGAGCAAGCGAGTCACCTGATGGTAAGTGATTTCCGCCGCTCAAGGACCTTTGACCGTGGCACGCTTCGGCATGAATGGGCCGGTTCGACCGGAGTGATACCAAATCCAGCCAAGCAGCATAGTGCTGTGTTTCGCACTTGTGACTCCACTGGTGTCGCAGGTGTCATTGGACGGTGGCAATCGCTTACCATCAGGTGATCCGTCGACTCGTCTGCAACCTATCACATAGGTAAAAAAAAGCAGCCACACCAGATGTTTCAAATCAATGTGCGTATTTTTACCATTCGCTCGGCGGTGAGGGATAACATCTTGAGGAAAAAAGCACATTTTGAGTAGGTTTTCGATTCGTGAGATAATTATTGTGAATATGTAATAACGATCCAGTTGGTCTGTTTCCCCTATTTTAGTTGTGAAGGTCAGACGACAGTCGCTTCATTGTAATTATTATATACCCACATTACACACATACACGTTAGGTACACAAAATACACTAGACAAGCATCCGTGGCACTCATTCAGCTGGTCTCACTGAAAACCAGCGTCATGGCCTTTGTCTGGGCTGTGACATAAGCTGAGTGAGGGCCATTTATACTAGACGTCAAAACACACCATAATATTCATTTGGAACTGTCTGGACATGATTGAATATATTTTTGTTTTTTTTTTCCTTTTTTTATTTATATGTATTTTTAATTGTTTTATGTTTTGTTTTGTTTTCTGTTTGTGCCAAATTGTGTTCTGTTTACAACTGCTATAAGTTCTGTGTTGTGATGTAAAGACATTAAATTAAATAAGAAAAGAAAGAAATAAGAAAGAATTATTAAGAGAGAAAGAAAATATGTATTATTATAGAATAATACATATTTTCTTTCTTTCTTTCTAGTTCCCAAATCCTGGATCGAGGTCCAAGCGTATCCCGGGCTCAGAAGCTACGGCTTTCGCCGCAATCGGCAATACCTACACGTTAAGATGTCCTAAAAGGCATTTCGTAGGTGTCAGTGAGAAATTGTTAGCGAGCGAGGGAGATGGGTAAAAATAGTAAGAAAACAATAAAAATATACAAATAAAATATATTTACGTACTACCGTTTGCACCAAACCAAATCAATGACAATTAAAAATTCAAATTGAGAAAACAAAAAATAAAAACGAAAATAAATTGATTACTTAAAGATGTCGGTTTGCCACAGGAGGTATTTAGGTAGGTAGGTAACTTTTTATATTATAATTCGTTTATTAGACTTAACCAAGTAGGTCTACTGACCATTGAACTTGGCACCTCATAATCAGCCCATTTAAGTCCCCACTGCTGGGGCACGGGCCTCCCTCAATCACATGAGGTGTAATTGCCATACTCACCACGCTTGGCAGACGGGTTGGCGAGGGTTTTGATATAAATGCAGAGTTTTCCTTCTCTGGGTGCTGTTGATCATGCCAGCAGCTTTACCTTAGTCGCCTTTTACGACACCTCGGTAACTTGGCACCTATTTAGATCTTACTTTTTTGACGATGATGTCAACTAAAAAGGTATATATAGTAATGAACTTGGCTCTTATTTCACATTTAAGATTTTGATGTCAGAATATATTACATGAAAATGTTTTATTGTGGTTCTGCAATTCGCAAACTGTGGTTCTCCTAGTTACACTGGTTCGTGAATGTACCTCGTTAATTAGACGGTTTATTAGGGATTCAAGTGTTGCACCGAGGCCGTATGGCAAATGTTATTTTTTACAACAACCCTTCGGGACTAGGGTTCAATGTTTAACTATTTAAGTGTTGTGCTTTAAGGACCACCTGATGAGAGGCTCCAGTGGGATATGGATGTTTGCTATTACAGTGGCATTAAATTGGTTACCTCTTACCGAGGTGTCGTAAAAGGCGACTAAGGTAAAGCTTCTGGCATGATCATCGGCACCCAGAGAAGGAAAACTCTGCATTTATATCAAAATCCTCGCCAACCCGTCTGCCAAGCGTGGTGAGTATGGCAATTACCCCTCATGTGATTGAGGGAGGCCCGTGCCCCAGCAGTGGGGACTTAAATGGACTGATGATGAAATTGGTTAATTTTTTTATGTGATAGGTGGCAGACGAGCAGCCGGATCGTCTGATGGTAAGCGACTGCCGTCACCCATAGATACCCGCGAAACCAGTGTAGTCACAAGTACGCTACCAACCTTTAAACTCCCTTTACCCCGGATTGGGCCTCCGGTAGTGAGTGAGGGCACTCAGGGAGCAAAACACAGCATAATGCTGCTTCACGCCGGTTTTCTGTGAGGCCGTAGTATCGCTCCGGTCATATGAAGTCATCATTAATATCTACAGAACCATTCACTAATTAGAGAATTTAAACTTTGCTTTCTCTGTGCCCTTTGCAGGATTTTTAATCTCCGTCGGGTTTCATCTTTAAAAAAAGCAAAGTCAGTCGTTTTACATTTTTGCTTTCAAATTTATCCGTACTACTTCATGCGTGTTAATACGAATGGAGTTAAGTTTATTTTTGTTTGACGTTCACGTGCGAAATGAATGTGAAATCGTCCTTTACGTTTTGAAGAAAATATGATAACCTTTGAAATTGCATGAGACAACGTCAGAGCTTTTTGTGTCTAGTTCCTTTTCCATTTTTACAATGCAATAACAACACGGAGGGTTAAAATATAAGTTGTACTTCTATGTCATGATTTGCGCTGTTAAAACTGATGTTGTTTGTTTGTGAACAGTTTTCAAATAGCGCGCTAAATCGGTTGTAAAGCTACTGATTACACATGCTCTTTTGTAGCATGCTTAAAAAGTATGCCAAATAAGAGCATGCTTGATGAAATTTCCACATTTGCTATCACTAAGCATGCTATTATTTAAGCATGCTTTTAGTATTTATTTATTTATGGTTACACATTAACACGGTCGTCACTCACAACAGGTCCTGCCAGAATACCAGCGCTGCCGCGGCATTTCTGTCGCGGCAGCACCATGCTGAGGCCAGGACCTGATTGACCTCACACTTCACACACGCCTACTTATTTAGAATATTTTCATTATATAACTGTGTATTTACCTACCTATCGTCTGTTCTCGTACTCACCTTTGTCTGTAGTATTAATGTGTCAATGTTACCTTATCTATGTTTACTAATGAATGTTCATTGTTAAATTATTTATTGTGATGGTCAATAAAATGTTTCTTTCTTTCTTTCTTTCTTTCTATTAGGCATCTACAATTAGCATGCTTAATAATAAGCAAACCTGTTTACACGTACTTAAGCACTCCGCCACACTCACTACAGGTAGCATTATAAAAAATCGACAGGCGTGCGATCATGCTCAAAACTAGCATGCTTGGTTAGTTTTTTAGCTTTTCGCGTTGCATTATAAGTAACTATAATGTATCAAGACGGGAATTAACACGATATTTATTATGTGAAACAACATTGTGTACTTACATATTTGGCTCGACGTTTCGGCTACGATACAGCAGCCGTGGTCACGAGCGGACTGGCGAAGCACGGCGTCGTCTTCTGGGGCCGGGCTGTGAATTTTCATGTGAATCATCGACATGGAATCCAGTATTTAACAAGTGCAAACTCCGTGCTAGGCCGTTACTAACGCAAACAAATACCGATACTGTTAGTGTAGTGTGTCGGAGTAGGTTCACTGACAATTCATCTAGTGGCGAATTAATATCAGAAAATGTGAGGGTGTCCGAAGATTCACAGCCCGGCCCCAGCAGACAATGCCGTGCTCCGCCAGTCCGCTCGTGACCACGGCTGCTGTAACGTAGCCGAAACGTCGAGCCAAATATGTGAGTACACAATGTTGTTTCACATAATAAACATCGTGTTAATTCCCGTCTTGATACATACTAGCATGCTTATTTGTAGCACGTCCATCCATACATGCTACTAAGTAGCACTTGCTCAAAAGTAGCATGCTTTAAGCACGGAAATAACCATTCGTTGCAGTACCTTAAAGCAAATGGCGTAGCTTACAAGCTTAAGACGTACCTATTTGAACGTCAAAAATTGAAAATTTAAAAAACCCCCGACATACACAACTAAAGCTCTTTCATTTGCTACCTATATAGGCAGTTGGAACAACAAATAGGTTATTCGTCATTTTCTGACGGCGGCCATCTTGGATTTGAAATTTTTCACAATTGATATATTCTGCTACTCAAGCCCTTTTATATGATACCCATATTGTGAGAGTTGTGTTAAAACATAAAATCCAAGTCTTTGTGACGGCGGCCATCTTGGATCGATTTTTATCCAACATAGCTAAGAACACTCCCTCCTTATCCATCTTTCAAACAGGAAAACAAAATCAAAATCGGTTCATGTTTTCGGGAGCTACGATGCCATAGACAGACACACACACACACACACACACACACATTTGCGTCGGGGGTTAAAAAGAACAAGTTTAGTATTAATAGCGGTTTGTCACAAAGTGGCCAATGTATTAGGTCACTCTACATCTCTTCAATTCATCACTCCGTTTTGCCGTAAAAGACGGGTAAATAAACAGACATACATACACTTTCCCATTTATAATAATTAATAAGACAGATTCGACTAATCTTTATTAGTGGATAAATCTATGGTATAACATCAGATTTGTATAGAGCAACTCTATACAACGCTATCGATCAATATTAATCCGATACTAAATATGTAGCATCGGTTTAACATTGGTCGAATCGGGCCTTAGTATGAATTACAGCTGTGATTAACATTCCGTGAAGTCATTTTAGTAAATATTTATCGTCATTAAACATCATTAAAAAGGGTCAATCGTTTTCCTAGCTTAGTATATTAAAAAGGCTGGCTGATGAAAGGATGTTCATATTATGAGCCTTCATCATTTGGAAATATGGGCTAATTTCCGCTTTTTAATTAATTTTGAATTTGACCGAAAATAATTAACTATTTACGAAGAATTCCTTTGGGAATTGTGTATGTTCTTCCCACGCTTTAAAAGTGTTTCTGCTGTGATATGGTCCTCTCGGGAAATATTCAGTTTTCCTGTATGGGCCATAAATTTTGAATTAATTTTGTAACAAGTTGTCTATTTTTAACCGACTTCAAAAAGGAGGAGGTTCTCAATTCGACCCGTATGTTTTTTTTTTTTTTTTGTATGTATGTTTCTCGATTTCTCCGCCAATTATGAATGGATTTAAATGATTCTTTTTTTATTTGATAGGCCATCATTCAGAGGTGGTCCCATATTTTTTTTATCAAAATTGACTCAGTGGTTTTTGAACAAAACAACAATAACCAAAAAATACAGAGATTACGTCGTTGTTTGGAGATGAAATCGGTATATATATGAAGTTTAGGGTCTGAAATTCGGGAAGTATGCGGTCTGGAAAAGTGGTGGGAGACCAGGATGTAATGGTGGAAAAGTGGTGGGAGACCAGGTCTTCAACAACCTACAGAATTTATAACAGATTGAGTGGCAGCTTCCGAACAATTATTACTATTTATTGTTATTGTTATATTAGTAAGGAATATTTTGGAGACCAGGTTATGGTGAACAGTCCGACTAAACTATAACACATAGAAAGGTGGTCCTAAATAAATATTATTCAAAATCTTGGGCAAATGCTAAGTGGTCATTTTCTTTTTCAAAATGGCCTCCATAATTAACATTACTCTCAACGACTTGAAAATCAGTATACAATATGAACTGCATGATCATAACTAAGAATTAGGTCCCAAAGTCGCAAAAGTGGTGGAAAACCAGCTCATGATCAATGGGTCACCAAAATGGTAACAGACTGGGTGGAGGCTTTCGAACAAATTGTAATTAAACTCTTGGGAGCGTTGCAAGTTCTCGAGACTTTCCACAACCAGAACTAATCCCACTTGGTTTGGCGCAAGTGGTAGTTGTTCCGCAACTTCAACTACGTCTTTCGCAAACAAAGTAACTTGTCCCTTGCACCAATCTTGACAGAAACGGTTTTGAAGCTTCATTATTTTAAGAAACGGTACAACACGGCATAAAAATCGTTCTTCAAGTTTGGTCAAGTTAGCTAGCTGTTGAGGCACAGTCGCGACTGTCATTTTGTTCCAGAAAGCTACCGACGGAATTTTCCGTTTCCTAATATTATTTTGACAGCGAGAACATGTTACGATATTACCCTGAGAAACCAATTCTTTGGGTAATAATGCACTGTACATTGTAGTATGCAAATTACGTTGTGGTGGATATAACGCTTTATTACAAATGGCACATGGAACATCTGCAAAAATATTTATAGCCTCCTCAAAATCATTAATACAACATGCGTTCCTGCGGTTGCGAGCGGTTTGTCGCAAAGCATCTAATCGAGTCGCTCTGGATTCGGCAGATTCATTTGATAAACGATCGCGTTGCAAATTAAGACGATAAGAACGTTGCTCCTCGGTCTCGTTTGATAAACGAGCGCAAATCAAACCAAGTCGATGAGAACGTTGCTCTTCGGTCTCTTTTGATAAACGCTCATGATTCAAGGCAAGGCGATGAGAACGTTGCTCTTCGGTCTCTTTTGATAAACGCTCTTGAATCCAGGCAAGGCGATGAGAACGTTGCTCTTCGGTCTCTTTTGATAAACGCTCATGATTCAAGGCAAGGCGATGAGAACGTTGCTCTTCGGTCTCTTTTGATAAACGCTCTTGAATCCAGGCAAGGCGATGAGAACGTTGCTCTTCGGTCTCTTTTGATAAACGCTTATGAATCAAGGCAAGGCGATGAGAACGTTGCTCTTCGGTTTCGTTTGACAATCTTTCATGTTTTAAACCGAGTCGTCGAGCGCGAATTTCTGAAGTTTCATAACTTCTTGACACATTTGTATATGTCCTCATCAAAGAAAGTCTGTGAGCCCGCTGCTCCTCACTCTCATTCGCAATGGTCATAGAATTTCTTTCTCTATTCTTTTGTAAGCGATCTTGCCTCTCGGCGTCACTCTCCTCTAAACGGCCATGCCTCATTTGGGCAGCGCGTTTAGTAAGGCCTACCCATACTAAAAATTACTAACTTTCCACTAAAAAGTGAAAAATAAAATTAATTTTTGAAAAAAAAATGAAAACCGACTTCAAGATTACACTAACAATATATACAATTGAACTAAAAAGTATAAAATAATATTTTAATTACAAGCCAAAGAACACTAAAGGAAAATCAACGAAATTATTAATACTTATGCATACTATTTACATTTTAAAATCAGTTATTTTTGGAGTCGGTGCCAGCCAAAACAAAAACAATATATTAATGACACAAAAAGAAATTACATAAATAATTGAAAAACCACCGATAGTTGAAAAGAAGACAATAAAATAATTTATCTATTAATAACACAAAAAAGAAACATAAACTAATGAAAAACAACTGACAATTGAAAAGAAGCGCATAAAAATTTTCGTCGTCTGCCCTCACGCGCCTGCTCGCATTCGGGCATTTCACTCAGCCACGTCCCCGCCCGTCCCGCTCCACGTCCCGCTGCGCGCGATCGACGCCTGCCCACTCCGTGGCGTGGCGTTTTATACGTTGTTGTAAACACAGTAATATAATTATTGTTCTGGAACGGGATACCTTGTCTTCCGTGGCTGGCACCGACTCCAAAAATAACTGATTTTAAAATATAAATAGTATGCATAAGTATTAATAATTTCGTTGATTTTCCTTTAGTGTTCTTTGGCTTGTAATTAAAATATTATTTTATACTTTTTAGTTCAATTGTATATATTGTTAGTGTAATCTTGAAGTCGGTTTTTATTTTTTTTTCAAAAATTAATCCAATACAGAAGTCCGGTGGCAGCGGTTGCGCTGTGTATTCTGAGTGAGTGAGAGAACCGGAGGCCCAATGTGGGGAAAGGGCTCCTGGAGTCGTTATGTCAACCCCCAGTTGAGCCCCCCGGTGCCACGGTTCGGGGTGGAAACCCCTCTCTTCTAGCCTTTTTTGTTCCGGGCCCGGGGCCCTGTCCGGCGTCACGCTACGCGTGACAGCGTTTTGATGTGGGCCCCACCGAAGTGGAGCGCCTTCGGGCGCAGTGGCCGAAAGGCCTTATTCGGAGTCCGGCGCTGGGTTGTCTAGCCAAGGTGGCTCAGTCGTTGGACGGTGTGCCAATTTTCCCGGCTCCGCATCCAGCGGAGTTGGGTCTTGCGGCAACTTCGCTTTGAAGCCTGCGGGGTGTATCTCCAACCCACTCTGCACTGCAGCCAGTGTATGGGTGGTATTTGTACTGCAGCCAGCAGTGTGGGTGCGATTCGGGGGGGCGGTGTTTGATGGGCCGTAGGAGAGTTATCTATCGTCCAACCGATTACGGCTACGGCGGCCAATCTCAACGATCAGCTACGTACGCAGGATATATTATAATGCTCAAGTATGTGCGCAAACACAAGTGCACTCTCTATTCCCTTACCCTCATATTCCAATGGGACACCAGCGTGACACGACCGGAGAGGGATTGGGCCCAGGACCAGGAGAGCTTAACGTGGTCTCCGAGGTACGGGGTACAACTTCGAGTCCCCGGACTGACACTAAGAATATCTTACCAAAAACTAAGGTAAACATTTTTGGCTCGCCCCGGGGATCGAACCAGGGACCTCTTGCGTAGCCGTCGCTTTATAGTGCGACGCGCTAACCACTAGGTGTAGTGGTGGCGACCAAGACAGAGGCATTGTCGGTTTATCTATAAGAAATATGATTGTCTGTAGAAATTAACATGTACATAAATAGTTGTATTGCAGAAGAGGGCCATCCGCTCCATATACAACCTTAGACCTCGCGATTCGCTAAAAGAATTATTTAAGAGCATTAACATCTTAACCGTAGCTTCTCAATACATTTTAGACTGTATTTTGTACGTGCGAAGGAACATGGATATTTTTTCGAAAAAAATCTGATTGTCATGGTTTTAACACTAGAAATAAACACAAGCTCGCGATTCCAAATCTGAAACTTCAAAAAATTAATAATTCATTTGTTGGTCTAAGTATTAAAATGTACAATAAGTTGCCACAAAATGTTATTGAGTTACCAACGCATAAATTTAAATCTCACGTGAAAGCCTGTTTAATGAGTAAAGGATACTATAAAATTGTAGACTACTTAAATGATAAGGATTCATGGACATAATGACCTCCATGCTTGCACACTTGTACCTAACATTTTCATATATATTAACAAAAATCATTAATATTATATAATTACTGAATTTTAATAAATTAGGCTTAGCAGCATTTATTACTGTATAAAATTGATTTATATTGATTATTCAATAATTGACAAGATGCTAACCACCTACTATTGTACACCTCGTCCTGCAGTTTATTAGTATTAGATTAAGTAACTACTACTCTTTGTGACCTACGAGGAGAACCTAAGTAGTCATGCTCACTCAAATGTCTCTGAGGTGGTGGCGTTATGTGGCGAGTCATTACATTCCCTCTAATATGGTTGAGTGAAATGATGGCTGACACATACGTCATACTTGTGAACAGGTGCCACCTTTGGGGACTGGTCCGCTTCGGTTTACCTCATATTTAGCTTTTAATTTGCTTCATTCTATTTTGTGTTGCATTAGACTGTATGACTTGGTATGAGGATAATAAACCATTGTAAAAAAGTTGGCGATTAAAAAGAGTAACTGGCGAGTTTCTTGCCGAATCTTCTCGACCAGAAACAACTTTCCGAGCCGGTGGTAGAATCGCATTATGTTTATTTATTTCTTTAGTATATTTTATGTATCAACATATATATGTATTAACATGTAAATTATTACATAAGTACTTATAAATAGTTTTAAGTCATTCAAATGTATGACGATTTGTAAGTGCTGTGTACAAGCCTATGCAAATAAAGAATTATTTGATTTTTGATTTTGATTTTGATTTATAGATTTTCAAATTTTTTAACTATTTCTTAAGTGAGAAGGAATACCCAGTTCTACCCTACTGTTAGAAAAGCACGGTGTATTTTAAAGAATTTCCCTCTTCCCTGTTCATACATTATCTAGTTTCCTCCAAGAGACGTCTGGATTTGAAACCTTTTATCTGATTGAATAGCTATCCCCGAGTTTTATTTCGCAGATCCCTTGGAAATGGGGCTCCAATATCTAATTTACGTCACAGAGAGTTTTGTGACGAACAATTTGAAACTCGATTTCCAATCACAATGATTGAGACAGTTTGAATGGTGCGAAATTGGATAAATACACTTAAATTTAAATGAGGGTGATTGTAGTTACCAGACCTATCATGAATCGTAGCTCAGTGGATAAGAACGTGCCTTCTGAACTGGAGGCTTAAGGTTCGAATCCTAAACTTACTTACTTTTTTTTTTTTTTTTTTTTTTTTTTTTTTTTTTTTTTTTTTTTTTTTTTTTTTTTTTTGGTAACGCAGAGAGAATGCCGCCGGCTCAGAAGGAAACCGACGTCGGCACCGTTGGTCGGCGCCGCCTTATGCACACCCGGCCGCTGGGAGTCGGCCGGGTAGTGTGGGGCTCTCCCCTGGGGTTCTCCTAGGGGCATACCCACTAAACTCTCTGCGACAGTTTCCATCCCTCGCCCGGGAGAAACTCTCAGAGCGGGAACGCGGGCTATAGGACGAACCTTGCCACCGCGAACCCGCTCAGGGCGAAAGAGGCTCGCCAGTACGGCCTCTTACCAAACTCCGGTCCAACGGACCTAGGGCCTCTCCCACGGCCCACCAAACACCGCCCCCCGAATGGCGCCCACACTGCTGGCTGCAGTGCAAACACCACCGGGAGGAGGACTGCGAGTACCCTTCCCCACCCATACACTGCTGGCTGCAGTGCAGAGTTACTCCCCTGGCTCAACGACCCTAACCGAGTCTTGGCCTCTGAAACAAGTACACTACATGACTTCTTGCCAGTAATTGAATCTGAAGTCCTCGCAGATCAGTCTCGATGACGTCTTTCCAGAATCCGCTTCGGCATGAATGAGCCGGCTCGACCGGAGTGATGGGAGTGACCACACAGAAAACCGGCGTGAAGCAGCACTGTTCTGTGTTTCTACCGGGTAACGGATCCTAATCCTGGGGAAAGGGGTAAAAGTTGCAGTACACTTGTGACTCCACTGGTGTCATGGGTGTCTATGGGCGGCGGCAATCGCTTGCTATCAGGCGATCCGTCTGCTCGTCTGCCATCTATGACATAAAAGAAATGTCTTAACATTGAGTAATCTGCCAAATATAATTCTAGGCTAATCTAACTATTAAAAAAGAGGTAAGTCTTCCATCAAAGACAATACTTACAGGTAAACGAAAAGACATAATACTTGCACGATATAACCAACATTCAGCGCCATCTATTAGTAGGTATAATTTGGAACTAATACAGTTTCCGAGACAAAGTGAGGGCGGGAGTCTTGTATGAAACAATAGACCTCATTTCAATAACAACCGCTGAGTAAACTTGCAATGTAAGTTTCTGAACATTAATCAAAATTAAAAGTTTTCGAAGTAACTTGGTATGACTTCACGTGGTTTCTTAAAAGCATTGGAATCCATTAATAATTTAAGACGTGATTCTTGTCGAGGTAAAATTTAACAACTTCTTTAAGTTTTTTGAGAGAGGATATGTTAAAAGGCGTTTTGTTATGACAGCTGAGGATGATCTTTAAGCGGGAGCTGCTTATCTTTAGATGATACTTAAAGTATGCACCGTCATTTTTTATTGTTTATGTCCCGAAAACCTCACAATAGATATCGTGAATGAAGAATGTAGTGTATGCCCAACTCTAAGTGAAGTTGTCGCGTACGAAAGACGATGCGTCACTCTGCCAAACTAGTAGTTCTAGGGCACACTCACCGCTCGGTTATATAAGCCGCCCCGGTTAGGTGGGGAGCTCAGTAGTACTCAGACTGTCGGCCGAAGCGGAGGTGTGTAGGCGAGTTTACTGAATAGTTTGTGTATATATTATAGTGTATAATACAAAGTCCATTTAGGATGTTAGTTCCACAAAATCAGCTGTTCCACACATTATTTCCGGATGGATATTCTATTTTATATAGAACAGCAGATTTTTTTTCGCTTAATTTGTGGATCTAACATGCTGAATGAAATTCATTCACGATAGGTACAGTTTTACCAATTGTATAAGTTCCACCAAATGTACCTGCGCAGTAGACTTATATTCGAAAACTGCGGCAAAATCTTAACCGATCACAACGCTCCATTTACGCGCGCCAAAAATTACAAGTTCTTATTGGTTGATGCGTCAGCGCCATTTTCGGTGCAAGTGCGGTTATGAGAGAGATAGCATTCCTCTCTGGATTTATTGTATTTAATCTTAACGTAACGCAATAAAGTCTGTATTTTAACTGCTTTCGAGTCAAATCTCAGTCAGTCAGTCAAGTTCAATCATATTTAACTTGCTCTTCTGAGTAGACGAACTTTCCCGATGTAACTTATTAACGTGGTACAGCTGTACCTATTATGAGGTTTTCGGGAAGTGAATTATAAAAAATTACGTATTCCTAACCTTGTTATACTAACGGCGAAGGTTTTGTCCACACACTAAAAACGATCCATGATCAAATTAAATTAATCATTATGTTTGACTATTTGACTTAAAGCTTTGATTATTTTAGGTTAACATCAGTTTTTAAATAATGTCTTGGTGCATATAAAAATAAAAATGGCCCAATGGTCTAGCTTTTCATTTTAACAATAAAAAAAAATGTTATTACTTTTGCTTTCATAAAATAAAAACTAGACCATTCGAAAAGACTCAGAAAATTCAGAAATACATATTTTATGTTGTAAGTTTGATTCTGCGTCTGCGTCGATGTGTCTACTTAAATGGAAACAGCTTCAGTACCTACCACAATTTCTTGGCCCGACTGTGTCCGTGAATCAATTCGAACCTTATGTTAAACCAAAATCTAAGATTCGAACTCTACAATAAAGCAAAGTGTAAAGTGTCTGATCTAACTCACGTTCGGCTGTTGATTACTGTTTGACGAGTAAATACGTTTACAAACACGTGAAAAAACTTGTATATCAGCAAATAGAAGAGTTATTCTGAAACAGCTAGATAAGTATTTTTTTACCAGGAAGCATTGAACTCATGGCGCTGTATAATTTTTTAAAAGCAATGAGCCCAATTCACGTGCTCGTGATATTTTGAAAACATGTCGGGTATCACCTAAAAACCATACAAAAAACTATGTTTTGGTGATATATGTCGTATGATGATAAATGTCACGAGCCCGAGAATCTTCAGAATACCGTCTCACTCACAATACTGATACACTTGACTTGCGACTTAAAATTATGATCTTTATGGTTTTTTTTTTAAATTTGTAATCACACATTTTAGCACGTTATTTATAAAAGAAACATTATTTCTACGTTAAAATAATCTGAAAAAAAAATAGTTTGTTGATTACTGTTTGACGAGTAAATACGTTTACAAACACGTGAAAAAACTTGTATATCAGCAAATAGAAGAGTTATTCTGAAACAGCTAGATAAGTATTTTTTTACCAGGAAGCATTGAACTCATGGCGCTGTATAATTTTTTAAAAGCAATGAGCCCAATTCACGTGCTCGTGATATTTTGAAAACATGTCGGGTATCACCTAAAAACCATACAAAAAACTATGTTTTGGTGATATATGTCGTATGATGATAAATGTCACGAGCCCGAGAATCTTCAGAATACCGTCTCACTCACAATACTGATACACTTGACTTGCGACTTAAAATTATGATCTTTATGGTTTTTTTTTAAATTTGTAATCACACATTTTAGCACGTTATTTATAAAAGAAACATTATTTCTACGTTAAAATAATCTGAAAAAAAAATAGTTTATTTTAGTGCGAATAAATTCGTTTTAGACTCTTTTTGGGATTGTTTTGATTGAGTAAGGTCCTATTAGGAAAACGAGTTTGAAATTGTGACTTCAATTGTGTTGTGGGTGGCGGCAATCGCATACCTACCTACCATCGGGTGATCAGGCTGCTCTCTGCACCTATCACATGAAAAAGGAAGAGTTGTAAAGCAGAATGATACACACAAAATTGAATGAAACATAGTTCCTTCTTTGTTTTGTGTAGAATGCAAAACAGAAAACTATGTAAGGGAAAAGTTTTTTTTTTCAAATCTAGTAGTAGCGCGTCGTAAAACTGTGGGATCAGCTACTATGTTGTTTTCGAACAGATACATGAAAAGAGCTTATTCTTACCATTAGAGCCGGCAACTGATGCCTCATGTGTTGCAGATGTCTATGGGCGGCGGTAGTCACTCACCATCAGATGAGCCGTCCGATCGTTTGGCCGCATCGACCAATACATCAATTATAAAAAAAAACTTTTTTTGCATAGGCACAGCACTAACATCTTCATACATTTAAGTAATTTAAAACTATTCATAAGTACTTATGTATAATTAACATGTTAAAACAAATATATGTCGATACATAAAATATACAAAAATAAAACATAATGCGATTCCATCACTGGCTCGGAAAATTGTTTCTGGTCAAGAAGAACCGGCAGGAAACTCGCCAGTTACTTTTTTTAATCGCCAAACTTTCATACATTTCATGCAGTTTTACTTTTTGTTTATTTATTGATATTATATTATTTTATGTAAAGAAAACTGTTTACCAATGAATTCAAACTCAATAGTTTAAGTTACGTAAAACGGGATAAAGTTATCTTCCGCAGCCGCGGCTGTCCTGGACATCTGTCCGATTGTATTGTATCTGAATATTCTGACCGGACTGTATTTTGTATCGCACTTCGTATTATTTGCAAAGTTGAGAAGTAGAGGAAAATAATGATACAACTTTTATTGCAACGTCAATCCATATCCACCACTGTGGATTTACAGTGTGACTCGGAGTTTCTGAAACGTTTAACCGTGATTCTGTTGGTCTTGATCCCCTGTTAAAGTGTAGGTAGTGGATGTCAGACGGCAGTCGTTTTGTTGCAATTACCAGATTATTTATTAAATAACCATGCATAAATGTTGGGTCCGTTTTTGTACGCGAAAAATTGATTCACGCTAAAAGTGGCTGCTTTTCGCGTGAATCAATTTTTTCCGTGAATCAAACAGATCCGGTTTAGTAGCTAAAAATAAAAAACGACTGGCGTCGCTAGTGTGCTCTCCCCGTCACCTTAAGTTTAAGGTGTAAATGCATTGACTTTTTTTTTACATTATAACGGACAAACGAGCAGAAGACACACCTGATGGAAAGTGATCACCGCCGCCCATCGACATCTGCAACACCTGAGGTATCACATATGCGTTGCCGGCTCTTAAGAAAGGAGTACACCCTTTTCTTGAAGGTCACCAGGTAGTATCTGTTCGGAAACACCACGGATGACAGCTGGTTCCACAGTTTTACTGTGCGTGGTAGGAAATGACGTGAGAAACGCACTGTAGTCTATATAAATCCATCCAGGTGATGTGGATGGAATTTGGCGTTCTGACGTGATGTGCGGTGGTGAAAAATTGTAGCTGGAATAAGACTTAACTAGGGCCACCAGTAGATTTGTAATAATTGTGACGATTATAAGACTTTTAAAAAATAGTTCAACGGTGAATCCATGAAGCAAATTAATAAGAATATTTTGAGATGCATTTGTTTCTCTTCTTTCTTTGATGTATGATGTATTCCATCTTCGTATAAGTACCCATAATTCTCATTAGGGGCCGTCCATTAATCACGTGATCTTTTTTAGCATTTTTTTAAGCCCCCCCTCCCCCTTGGTGATACGTAGTGAGGTTTAGGACTAATCCCCCCCCCCCCCATTCGCAACATCACGTATGTTTTTAGTATCTATAAAGAATTTTTAAAATTTTAAAATATAGGTAACTAAATAATTTTATAAATAATAACAATAATTTTATTATTAAGGACCATGATAAAAATGTCTAGACTAGGTTGAAAGTTCTTTTTGATTGTCATAAAAATAATAATAAACGAAGAGTGTAATCATACGAAAAACGTTTGACGAAAAAATAAATACATGTGATATCTTACTACACCCCCCCTCCCCCTTGTGTTATTTTCGTGATTTTTATCAACCCCTTCCCCCCCTTTCTAGCCTCACGTGATTAATGGACAACCCCTTATTGCCTAAAGTGACCACTTTTAGCAATTATAAAAATTATGGTTACTAGTTGAAAGAAATTATGATATAATTTTGTCTTAAAGAATTCTCAATACTCGTACTTTCTTATATGGATTTACCGTTGTACTCTTTTAAAACATGTCTTATAATCGTCAATTAAAACAAATCTATTCGCGGCGCTAGTTTCGTTGATGCATCACCTTAGGCCGTGCGCCCGCTTAAGGTACGGGTAGGGCACACTAGCGATGCCAATCAATTTTAATGTTTGGCTACTAAGCCGGATCTATTTTAAACAATTTTGGGGTTACAACAACCTCTCGTCAAACACTTATACTATTTATTATATAACAATGCAGCGCAAGGCCTGAAGGTTTTCTCGCAATGCACAATTTTACCAAGAAAATCTAATCTTAACACGATACCACGGCTGCTGTAACGTAGCCGAAACGTCGAGCCAAATATGTGAGTACACAATGTTGTTTCACATAATAAATATCTTGTTAATCCCCGTATTGATACATTATAGTTATAATGCAACGCGAAAATCTAAAAAACTATAAAATCTAATCTTACTTATTTAATTTACAAAAACATTCTGAACGTTTTGAAAGCTTATTCAATCCGCCGTAATTCTCCAAAGGAAACCCAATTCGAAGGAGATTTTGAGAGGCAGTAATTAAACTTTAATATTTGATGGTGAGGCGACTAACAAATTGATGGAGTTGCCGGCTTGTGATCATAATTACAAACATGTTTGCTTTTACTTTGTTGCCGGAGTTTTAATATTATAATAGGTAAATGAAGCAAAGTCTTGTAGGTATATTGCCAACTTCTATTTTACTTCAGATCACCTGATGGTAAGCAATTGCCGCCGCCCATGGACACCTGCGACACCAGTGGAGTCAGAAGTCCTTAAACCCCCTATTTACTCCGGATTGGGCCTCCGGTACCCTCACTCATGCAGCAAAACACAGCACAGTGCTGCTTCACGCCGGTTTTCTTTGAGGCTGTGATATCATTCCGCTGGCCCATTCATGCCGAAGCGTGGCTCTCCCACGGTCACCACGTTAATTACCATGCTTTTCGTGGGAGAGCCATGGCTTGTATAAAAGGACCGGAGTGATACCACTTATACCATGGACTCAAAGATAACTTGTGTCAACCAGCGTCTGCGCTGTGTTTCGCCTACTGAGGGTACCGGAGGCCCAATCGGGGGAAGGGGAGATTATAGGCTGTCAGTGTGCTTATGTGTGTGTGCTCTTGGCTTCACATTGAACTCTAGAGTTGAGAGGAAACCTACGATGGAGCGAGCTTACCCAAAAGTAGCCTATTCACTCTAGCTTTGAAAATATTGGGGTTGTATTCACTGGGAAAAACAGACGCCGGCAGGGAGTTCCACTCCTTCCACCAGCTTGACTGGGGGAGGCAGTATCGGGCCTGCAGTGTAAGCGGGCCCTTCGCCTGGGGAGGGACGTGAAGTAAGGTTCTTCAACCCGTACTCATGTCCCCTTCCCACTCTGGCGATGAGGGAGCGTCGCTGGGGCTTAGTCAGTATGGAAGCCTCCGCCAGAGGAGAACTCGACATAACCCGCCTGCCCTCGGCAGGAGGGTATGCACAAGGAGACATTCCATAGTGTAAAAAACCGGCCAAGTGCGAGTCGGACTCGCCCATGAAGGGTTCCGTAGCAGCAAGTAAGATATAATATGGCTGCGGAACCCTAAAAAAGCAATAAAAATGTCCGTTTAACGAATTGACTATTCTAAAAGCTCGAGATTAATCCCTAAACGGAACCCTAAAAACGGGCGTTCCTATCCTTGGCTATAATCAGACTCTGGCAATTTTAGTGACACTAATTTGAATATGAGTGTTTTTGTATGTACTTGGTTTAAGCTTCATGTTTAACTCAGTATCTTCTACTTAGTTTGTATTTAACTGTCTCTATGTGAAATCACCAAGATAGCCTGTATACTTCTGATACCTATGAATATACAACTAACTATTGGACGCTCTAACAGCGGCCATTATTTCGGCACTTCCTCTGCGTCTTTCCTCTGTACCAGAATTGACTCTACTGGTATTGTCCCGTAAAATAAAATAAAATAAAATAAATGTCTTTATTCAATTTAAGTTCATACATAACATTTTATGAAAGTCAAATATTATGTAATCTACCGCTGATTCGGAATGTAAATTTCTACCTAGAAAAATCAGCAAGAAACTCAGTTAGTCACTGTTTTCAAATAATATGGTAATTGGGTCGTTCTTCTTTTTTATCGACAATGAGCCAAACTTACAAATCAACATTTAACTTTTATATAACAGACTACAAATGATAAATAGTATGTCCTAAATATTCGTTAATGTACTACTTTACATATGGACTAATAAATGATGTAAAATCTAATTGATAAAGAATACTTTTTGATTGAAATGAACACCTCCGTCACGTCCCCCGAAATTAGTGCCATTTACGCCTCTGTCACGCTTTATATATTTTTTTACAAAGTTAAATCATGCTAAAGTATCTACGAGGTGATAAAACAATGTCATTATTTCATGGTAAATTAGGAATATCTTGATGCTGTAACTTATATTTTTTATATAATTAATTACTTCATAGGTTACTAAGGACGGGCTCATTGTCGATAAAAAAGAAGAACGACCCAATTACAATTTTTATTTTTATACAAATTATGATTACAGTGACAGTATGACATACAATCCTTATAATCGGTATTGTTTAGATAAATCGTCAAAGTAAAATCATCAAATCAAATTATACATTAGAGGACATTCGAAGAGATCAACATGTCTAGGAACCCTTACCATTTAAATAAACATCTACTTTATAGTAGCCCATCATCATATCATCTGAGGCATATGCCATATTTTTCAGATGGGGCCGCTTTGAAATAGGCACTTGGGTTACGTCCCTGGAATCAAGTGATCCGACTGCTAATCGTATCAGATCGTGATTCTATCAGAAATGATGAGATCCCAGGGAAACCAACCTTAGTTCTCCTGCGGACTGTGACTGTGACCTCACAGACGTAGCCCAAAGTTTTGCAGGTCTCAAGTGGTAATGGGCAGGGCACATAGACAGGAGAACAGACATCCGTTGGGGTGGAAAGGTCCTCGAGTGGAGACCACATACAGGAAGTCGCAGCTGTGGCAGGCCCCACACAAGGTGGATCGACGATCTGGCGAAGATTGCGGGAATCCATTGGATGCGGGCGGCACAGGACCGATCTGTGTGGAGAACATTGGGGGAGGCCTATGTCCAGCAGTGGAGGTCTATTTGCTGAAATGAGCATGATGATCCGTCTACTCGTCTGCCGCTTATTACATATAAAAAAAGACCCCGGCGGACTTTCTTATTCTTTCAGATAAAATAAGTGATTGAATGGAGAGATTACTAAAGCAAACAGAATCGAAAAAGTTTGAAGTCTCATAACGGAAACAAAAAAGAAATATGAAATTCCCTCGTCCTCGGAAACATGAGTCTCTGTATAAATTTAAATAAACCCGAAACAAAATGGCGTAATCCGTCTTGGATCCAGTTTTGAGTCCGTCATAATTCTGTCTTAGGTAGGGCTGGTATCTCATATTATTTATTGGAGCGGCTTAATTTACGCGTGTTAGTTTAACTTTAGTTTTTTTTTATCAATCAGTTGATCGATAGTATTATTTTATTATTATTTGTTAGAAATGGGGTGAGCCCTGCGTCTCATAGCCACTGCGACCAGTAGATGATCTATTGTGGCAGCCCCATCACCTATTACAGCACCTCATGTAGCTCCAGTTCCAGGATAAACCCGAGAATGGAGCTGATGGGGGAGCTTTTGATCTCGTCTGCTGAGATCATGTGTGCTCCTAGGTGCCGGCTTCTGCAGCGGTGCAGCGCTATGCACTCGCCGAGGACGTGGATAATCGTTTCCTCGTCCTCGCGACAGAACCTGCAGATTTTGGTATCTGAAAGGCCCATGTTGTGCAGGTGCTTGTTTAATATGCAGTGATCGATAGTAGGATAGATAAAACAACCAATAAATTGTCTAAGCATCCAAACATCTCCGCCTTAAGACTCCCTCCCACTTCCTTCATTTCTATACTTCAGGTCTTCACTGTCCAGTCCATCCGTTTACGGAACTGCCTACCTCTATCAGTAAAACCGTCTCCATCATTAACCATTTTTAAAGTCCGAGTCAAAACTCACTTTTTTAAAAAATAAATAGGAATCCCTTTAAGTCTTTACAGGTCCAGTCATCGGTAGTAGTCGATGGTCCGTCTAAGATCCATGTAATTTATATGAATGTATATGTCTTCTTCTTCTTTGTCCACCCCTCTTCCCAGTTTAGCTGGGGTCGGGTCTCCTTGTTAGTCTGCGCCAGAGAACTCTGTTCTGGGTTGTCGATGTGCACAGATTTTCTCGCTGGGTCTCTTTCTGCATATTTGACCACCAGGTGGCGGGTGGTCTTCCTCTTCCTCTTGGGCGGTCAGGGATATTTAGGGCCTTTTTGACTGAGTGCTCGTCACTTCGTCTGTTGATGTGGCCATACCAACGCATTCGGCTTTCTTACATATACATATGAATGTATATGTAGTACCTTTATATTATTTTATCTAAGCATAACTTGTTTTTATGGACAAACTGAGCAAGCTGAGTCACCTGATGGAAAGCAATCAACGCCGTCCATGAACATCCTCGAAATCACAGATATCGCTAATGTGTTGCCGGCCTTTTTAATCGGTTTTATTTAGCTCGACCTAAAATTGCCTCTCTCCCAAAAGACGCAACATAAAATCTTAAACCTTAAAATTAATTTTAAATTAATATTTTATTTAGAGTTAGGTATATCAACCCTGTACCGCCGTCGTCGAGAGACCGTTGAAAAATGAATGAGAATTAATTCCGGGAATTATAATGCCGCGTTACGGGTTTGGGATTATTCCTTGACGGGGAGCTGCATGCTCAGTGTTGCTAGACTAAGACCAACTTATTACAAATTTATATAATTATTGTCATCGTCAGCCCATTTAAGTCCCCACTGCTGGGGCACGGACCTCCCTCAGTCACATGAGGGGTAATTGCCATACTCACCACGCTTGGCAGACGGGTTGGCGAGGGTTTTGATATAAATGCAGAGTTTTCCTTCTCTGGGCGCTAATGATCATGCCAGCAGCTTTACCTTAGTCGCCTTTTACGACACCTCGGTAAGAGTGAGGGTGGCCTATTCTACTCTGCCGGGGACCACACGGCATAATTATTGTAATGGATAATAAAAGAAATATTGATCACTAGTAGCCAACCCTCACTTAGTTTCGGAAGTATATTAGTTCCATATTAGTACCAATAGATGGCGCTAGGTGTCGATTACTTCGCGCTAGTATTTTATCTTTTGGGTTAATTTATCCTCCGTTTATTTATCCTTAACCGATTACGGCTACGGCGGCCAACCTCAACGATTAGCCATGTACGCAAGATATATTATAGTGCTAGTGTGTGCGCAAACACAAGTGCACTCTCTATTCCCTTACCCTCATATTCCTATGGGACACCAGCGTGACACGACCGGATCCCTGGGCGCAGGACCAACTTAACGTGTTTTTCGGGGTTACAAGACCGCCAATTTCCAGACTCCGGGCTGCCACTAAGAATTTCTTACCGAAACTTAGGTACACATTTTTGGCCCGACCCGGGGATCAAATCCGGGACCTCTTGCGCAGTCGTCGCTATAAAGTGCGCCCACTAACTACTGCGCCACCGATGCTGTCATTAGTTGGCAGAGTTGGCAGTTGATCTAAAGTTACTACTGTACTAAAGTACCTACATGTCATCCCGTTCTAACCATTGCGGTAAAATAGCTCAATGGTTGAAACACGCAATGTTAAAAATTAAATTGAAAATTTAAAAAACCCCCGACACAACTAAAGCTCTTTCATTTGATACCTATATTGAGGCAGTTGGAACAACAAATAGGTTCTTCGTCATTTTCTGACGGCGGCCATCTTGGATTTGAAAATTTTCACAATCAATATATTCTGCTACTCAAGCCCTTTTATATGATACCCATATTGTGGGAGTTGTGTTAAAACATAAAATCCAAAACAAAACATAAATTAAAATAAATAAATAAACAACAACAAATAAATAATTGAAGGCTTAATCTAAAGTTTGTCGTCAAAATATTCGTTCAAACTATATAGTATGCTTTACTGGTTAACAGTCTTTTTAGAGTGTTTTCAAATAGGTCGACTGTACCTTTATTTTAGTGGCAGGCTTCAACCTATCACACTTATCTTTTCCGCAAACAGATTATTTTCCAGTTTTTGTCCCCCAACATGGTAACACCGTGGATTAAGTGTACAGAAGGACTTATGGCGGTCTGCGGCGTAAAGATTGGCCATACCTGCGGCGTCAGAATGAGCTTGACAGGTTTTTTCGTCGACGGTGTTTGGAGGGTTAAGCTTTAAGCCTTTTTTGTTGACGGAGCCATATAATAAATAGACATTAACCTCAAGGTCCAAACTGAAAGCCAGCGCTGCAGCGGCTTAAGGTGACGGGTAGGGCACACTAGCGACGCCAATTGATTTTAATTTTTAGCTACTAAACCGAATTTATTTCGGGGTTACAGGTTACCTCTCGGCAAACACTTATACTATTTATTAAATAACCATGCACAAATGTTGGGTCCGTTTTTAAATTAAATTAAATTTTTAAATTAAATAATCATTTATTTCAGATCTTCAATCCATATAAAATGTGTTAGTAACATAATGAACTTATTCTAGTGTTAGTACTATTGCAGAAGATATCTGTAGTGTGGAACTGTATAACAAGTATGGAAAGCGACACACCGGGGAGTGTAGATGCACCCAGCGGTGCAATAGTGGGGAGTCCCATCTTTCCGCCAGTTTTTGAACGCGAAATATTGATTCACGTTAAAAGTGGCCGCTTTTGGCGGTAATCAATTTTTTGCGTACGCGTTGGATCCAATTTTTGTGCATGGTTATTTAATAAATAGTATAAGTGTTTGCCGAGAGGTTGTAACCTCAAAATTGTTTAAAAAAGATTTAGTTCAGTAGCTAAAACTTAAAATTGATTGGCGTCGCTAGTGTGCCCTACCCGTCACCTTAAGCCTTTTTTGTTGACAGAGCCATAAAATAAATAGACATTAAACTCGTCATTCAAGGTCCAAACTGAAAGCCAGCGCTGCAGCGGCTTAAAGCAGTTGCAGTATACACTGTGGTTGGACCTTGTTGACCGCTTGATCCTATTATTAATTATTTGTCTATACAACATGTACGAATTAGCAAACTGAACCGAATTAGCAAACTGAAGTGGCAGTGGGCTGGTCATATTAGCCGCAGAACTGACAGCCGTTGGAGCCGTAAAGTCCTTGAGTGGAGATCGCGACTCGGTAAGCGTAGTGTAGGACGCCCTGCGACAAGATGGGATGATGACATTCGAAGGCTGGCTGGTGTGGGCTAGATGAGAGTGGCCGAAATTCGGGAGCAGTGGCGTGCATTAGGGGAGACCTATGTCCAGCAGTGGACGAGTGTAGGTTGCTGATGATGATGATGATGATAACAACATGTACTTACCTATTAAATATTTCTTCCTTTTTGTCTTATTGTTAAAGTGGTATCAGCCTATATACTGTCCCATTGCCGGGCAAAGGCCTCCATTATAGAAATCAAGTTATCGCTACTATGATGGGGTTAGGCTTAATCATCACGCTTGCTTAATGCGGATTGGTGATCACAAACCTGCAAAATGTTTGAAAAATTCGAAACATACTTTTTGCTCGACCCGGAAATCGAACCCAGGACCCTGAGACCACGCCCGGTACTTAAACCACTAGACCAACAGGCCGTTCTTATTGTTAAATGTCTCTTAATGTATCATGTTTTGCTGTAATTGTATTCGTGTACGAATACTCGTATACACCTATGTAGTCAATAAATGTTGTTTTTTTTTTATACTACAGGCGACAAACGAGCAAGCGAGTCACCTGATGGTAAAGCAATCGTCGCGTCCATTAACATCTCCGAAATCATAGTGTGCACGATGCACCTTATTTTAATTTATGTAAGTTTGTCTATGATTTATATTTTGATACGTCTTTTGTTTTGCTGTCTGAAGTCGATTTTGCTATACTTCGCTTGGTACATACTTTTCCGTTTCATCCAATGTTTTCATCCCTTATCCCTAAATTTCTAACCAGCACACCACAGTCGCGTACACATAGAGATCGCTAACGCGTTGCCGGGCCTTTTGTTGTTGCTGGGATGAGGATGAGGGTGGCTGCCCACACCCTCATCATCATCCCAGCGTGTAATTTCCAGTTCTATCCAAAGCTGTCGCTTCGAAGCCGGGGTACGCTTGGACCATGATGCAGGATTCGGGAAGTCTGGTATTACAATAAAGCGACTGTAATAAATAAACAAACCGTGCCGTGTGGTCTCCGGCAGAGTAGAATAGGCCACCCTCACTCTTACCGAGGTGTCGTAAAAGGCGACTAAGGTAAAGCTGTTGGCATGATCATCAGCACCCAGAGAAGGAAAACTCTGCATTTATATCAAAACCCTCGCCAACCCGTCTGCCAAGCGTGGTGAGTATGGCAATTACCCCTCATGTGATTGAGGGAGGCCCATGCCCCAGCAGTGGGGACTTAAATGGGCTGAAGATGATGATGAATAAATAAACTGGATCGTGGTTAATTCAAAATTTATGTTGACTATTGTGGGATACCCTCAATAGACCAACTATCAGAAAGTGTGCAGGTTTCGCCATGATGTTTTACTCACCGCCGCGCCGAGTTAATGCAAGGAAATATGCATATTATGTCGGATAAACAATCAGAGGGGCGTAGGGGATGGCAAATGAGAATCACAAGTCCAATCAGCAAGACATTTACTCTAAGTCTAATAGTCTAGAAATAGTACAATTCCACAATCTAATCACAACCGCAGGTAGATCGAAACGCGTTGACAGTTCCTAGGAGAATAGGGCGCACAGCTCGGTGGTCATAGTTAGACTGCCGTCCGCTTGCGCGCAAGCCATAGACTCCGTCGAAGCGCATCGCAATCACTAGATGGCGCTTGCATATCGATCATTCATTCGATACCGTTCACTCAGTATCCGACACATATAATAATATAATTGCTGGCGTGGTAGCATAGGTGCAAGAATACCTTAGGGGGCGTGGTCTTAGGAGTAGCGCATCAATATTATAAAATAATAATAATAAATACATATTTCACAACATCACATACATTGATCTGACTCCGAGATAGGTAGCTCAAGCACCTGTGTTACGGATATCAGAATCAACAGTGGGATTACAAAGATATACATATAATACTTTTCTTTATTTATTATTATAATAATAATATCCTCCAACCGATTACGGCTACGGCGCGGCGGCCAATCCGAATGATCAGCCACGTACGCAGGATATATTATAGTGCTCAGGTGTGTGCACTCTCTATTTACTTACCATCCGATGGGACACTACTGCGACACGACCAGAGAGGGATTGGGCGCAGGACCAACGGCTTAACGTGCTTTCCGAGGCACGGGGGTACAAGACCGCCAATTCCCAGACTCCGGGCTGCCACTAAGAATTTCTTACCGAAAACTTAGGTACAAATTTTTGGCCCGACCCGGAGATCGAACCCGGGACCTCTTGCGCAGCCGTCGCTTTAAAGTGCGACCCACTAACCACTGCGCCACCGAGGCAGTCAATAATATTATATAATATTGATGGCGGATTTTTTGTCCAGAGGGGCATGCTTGGTTTCTAACCTACTATTACCCGCTTGAAAGGCACGTTCTTATCTACTGACCTACCACTGCAACATCAGTGGAGTAAAAATGCGCTGCCAACCTTTTCCCCTTCTCTTCTATGTAGGGCCTCCGGCGCACTCACTCACTCGGCGAAACATAGCAAAAGCGCTTCTTTTCCTCCTCGGCCTGTGAGGCCGTGGTATCACTCCGGTCGAGTTGGCCTATTTAGACCAAAGTATTGCTCTCCCACTGTCAAGTAATATGAAAATTTGTATTCTGTCGCAAGTTATTAAAATGTGTTTCAAAATCAGACTTATTTATGTATTAAAGAACTCGAAGCAAACTTTAACATTGAAAGAGTGTCTAGGTATTTAAATAGGTCTTTTTACTCTGACGATAGAAGAGTCATTGAAATAATAATTCTCACAACATCTCATACGATGACCTGATTCCGTACTAAGTAGCTTAAGCACTTGTGTTACATATATCAGACAACATAGGTAAACAAATATATACTTAAATACATATTATTTCACCCAGACACCGAACAAACACAAGTGTTCATCGCACGAATGTTTGTCCAGGGTGGGGATCGAACCCACGACCTTTGGCGTAAGGGTAGTGTTACTACCAATTGCGCCATCCGGTCAGTCAATCGACATAAAGTTAGTAATTTCGCATAAATAGTTCAATAAATCTGACTGAACCTAACCCGTTGTTTACGAACGACTGTAACAACCCTAAATCATTGTGATACACTGCTAGGGTTGCCATGAGTTATATCTGATTCGGAAAATAAATATCTGACTACATCACGTTCATCCTAATAAGAGATCCTAATAAGAGTATTTCCCGGCGGTTACGACTTAGGGACCTTCAAGAGAAGAGCGTACTCTTTTTAGGGTTCCGTAGCCAAATGGCAAAAAACGGAACACTTATAGATTCGTCATGTCTGTCCGTCTGTCCGTCCGTCCGTATGTCATAGCCACTTTTCTCCGAAACTATAAGAATTATACTATTGAAACTTGTATGTATTTTGTTAACCGCATTACGATTTTTACACAAAAATTGGAAAAAAATAAATTTGGGTGATCTTGCATACATGAAACTGAAACTCAAAATTTTTTTTTTTTTCATCAGACCTATACGTGTGGGGTATATGTGAATAGGTCTTTAAAAATGTTGTTGAGGTTTTTAACATCAATTTTTAAACACAATACTTTGCGCAAGAGACGCTCGCAAAGTGGTAAATTGTTTGACAATGCTTCTACCGCTCGCTTTAAGTCACTCGACCAACAAGTGGGTGGGGTCACTCGTTGCAGACGAATGATTCGAAAATGCGGAATTTCGTATGTCGAAGGAAAATCAGTAGAAATCGTGCGCTCGTCACGACGCTAAGTCATACGAGTGAATCAAAAATAGAGCTTCTGGAGGTCTATTTTGATTAACTCGTATGACTTAACGTCGTCCTATGCGACGTAAGTCACATTCGCCTTCTAAGACGCATGAAGCCGATTTTCCTTATTTTTAATCATTCGATTACGCCAATGAAAGAAATATAGAAAAAAAAACCGTTCACTATCAGATATCTGTGCGTCCTGTGAAAAGAGGTACAGTCGACTTATATCGAATTTGATCAATGGCAACACACATGCATTAAAGACTTTCGTCTTGAGACACTGAGGTAGATGCTGCGTAAACGCTCCAAACGCTGCGTAGCCAAGTTGGATTTGTCAATCGACCTCTTTCAGGAATGAAAGAAATATAGATAAAAAAAAACATATGTGCATGTTCCGATTCGAAACATGATCCCCTGTTTGGTTGACGCGTAATTCGCTCGCCGCTTCATAAACAGATATTCAGCTTTAAAAAAATCAATAAATCTAAAATTTAAACACTGGTTAATACAATCCATCGCTTTGAAGACACACGTTCTTTACCTCGGGTCCTTTAATGCCTCCTTGATCGAGTATTTGGAATATTTGCGCAAGATTCTCAAGAGCCACGATTGAGAGGGCCTTGAGAAGGTCCTC